>JASANN010000233.1:2842299-2894002 GCA_031762395.1 Calameuta pygmaea | reverse complement strand
TGTCGACGGAGGCGATGATCACAAAATCCTACTTCCAGACTCGCCGCTACGATTTAGCGCCATGATTTTGGTATCGCATAAAACCGTAGCGTTGTGCATCTCCCTGCTCATCTCTTGTGAACTACTTTCGGGTTGATAAAACAGAACACTGTAAACGCCGGCAAGTAAGTTAACGCCAAAGTTGTTAACTTTAAAAAAGCGACACCAACTATACCACACGAAATTGAAATCTCTCTTTTAACTGGCACGTCGAGCTATGTGACCCGAGGCATATTTTTCATATATATAAAATATTGTTTTACGTAACGACCTTACGGAATAACGTCCAACCAAAGTAGCCAAAAGTTGTATCATACCTTTAATCTTCATAGGATGATTTAACGAAACGAATTGCCTTTATTGATATGTATTTGACCACCTTCATGATGATGTAAGTATATATTGTATCTACATAGTACATTGATGTAATAATCTTTAACCACATATATTTTATATTTATTTATAATGTATCTTATATATTTCGCCGTCTTCTTCATATATTTACATACGTTCAAACAGTGAATCTCTAGTTTTTCCACCTCTACATTTATCTTTTCTGCATATTCTGTCACCAAATAATTCTTATACTTGCTTTTTTACTTGTTATCTCTTACGACTTTTCATACGACCGTAGCTTTTCGTTCTCGAATTTATACATTTTTTCTTTGAATTTTTCCTTCCTATCCAACAAACATGTAAGAGCGGCTTTTATTATTCAACCGTCACTGGCCCATCGGTAAGTGCAGTGGACCCAGTAGGGACCCATACTGGCCCTTTTTTGCGTTTTTATTGAGTAGACAAATTTTAATTTTCAATGATTTTTGATATTTTATCTTAAAAAAAAATACTCAATTTCTATTTTTAAACAAGTTTTGTGAATGTTCCGTGGTCATAATTTTTCCACTTTCTTGGATCCTGCCCAAACAACAAAAACAAGTTTTGTACCGAACAAAAAAAATTTTTGGAAGCATACAATATTTTATAGCTACGTAAGCGTCAAGATTCAAAATTGGAATAAAGACAAAAAAAGCGATGGAGTAAAGCTGTTATATGAGTGATAAAGGACAAAGATACTTTGTACTGTATATTTTGTTTCTATTCGTAATTCTTCTTCACAGATAATTTATTTTCAACTTTCTCTTCTTTTTCTTCCTGTTCTTCGGATGAAAGTTTCTTACAATGATAAATCCTTCGAGTACACATAAGAAGTTTAGCGTTTGCAGGTAACAGTCGCGCGTAACTTTTGTACGTGTTTTCTGTTCTTTAATACTTTAGTGCTTTAAACAGATTCAGGTGTACCTTCGTCCCAAGCCGTGCTTTGATAATCATCAATGGAATTATTAATTGAATAAATAATTTTTTTTTCTCTTTACTCGGTGCAATTCAAAATTTCATTTAATCCGTATATAGAAAAAAATTAAAACATCCTCATATGACTGTCGGAATCACTCGAAAGTACTACCCTCGAATTTTTTTTTTTTCAAATTCGAAAGAAGCAAGCCTCGTGTCTTTCGAGTTACTTCGAATCTACCATATCTTTACGTATCATGCCTTATTTCGAACACACCATAATAAATATATTTTTTGAATTTTTTTTTCAATATTCAGTGTTCATCTCGAATCTCAAAAATGGTCCAGTAGGACTGCCGTTAGGTGAATTTTCGATAAGTGACAATTTCTAAAATCGCATCTCTGGCGCTTCTAAGCATTTGGATTAGACCTGTTAGGAGCTACAGTCGTTCCACGAGTGAAATGATCCTGACTAGGGGACTCATTTGCCTTTGAAGTCATAACGAGATGGCCCCTCCAAAAGTTTACTTGTGAACAGACCATAGGGAATTATCGCATAAGAGTAGGAAGGATGCGTATTTCCAAACAAGAATAATGAATAATGACGAAGAACTTTTTCCAAAAGTTGCCTCCCGTTAAGCGATCGTTTTCTAAGAACGATCTTTACGTTCCAAAAAACGTTCACTTAATAAGACTCTAGTGTGTCGATTAACCGACGTGCTCCTATGTTTAAAGATGCCAGTCGCTGACGCAACAGGCGATTAGGATTAGATCACTAAGAAGTAGGATTAGATGACTATAGCGAATAAATGGATTATTGATCCTCTTCCAGCCTGGATGATCTTAAGATCGAGAGACCAGAGAGCATCGATCGTAGGATAAATAAAAAATACGTTTATACCTAAAGTTCGAAAAAATTTTTAAACACCAAGAAAAAATCATGGCTTATGAATTTTTTTGTAAATATTTGATTTTGTTTTATTATTTTTTTTTTCTCTTTACCACTGAAAAATGCTTCTGGCACCTCGATCTTAATAGTAGTCTAATAAAAGGGTATAGCGATACTTGTTTAGGTAATAGACGGATAGAATAGGAAAGAACTATTAATAGAAATATTAATGACAGTGATAACAGTGATAACAGCAGTAAGTACTACGTTTCGGTAATATTCATTGTGATAATAATTATCAGTAGAGGATTCGGTGCTTTATACTATTTATAATTGTGGTGCTGTACAGGTTGTGCCAAAAATTATTAAAGCACGGCCGTGGTTGATACAGTCAGTTTATATATTTTTATAATATATTTTATCTCTAGTTATATGTTAACTACACGTTTGAACATTCAGAGAAAAATATAGCTCGCTATCTAATCGTATTTAGATATTAGTAGGAGGGACGACGCTGTCGGGCGTCGCTTGAAAGAGTTTTTGATATTATTATTATTTTTTTTTAATCAATGGTAAGTAGAAAAAATTAATAAACCGTCGACTAGAAATTATTGAAAAAAAGAAAAATTTACTCTCTCTAGACAAAGCTACCTTCGGGACGGCGGACAGGTGGGGATTTTGATAAAGTTAGAGGAAATTTCAAAATCCACCATCCGACAAAAAGTATTACTGCGATAATACTGATATAGGCTTTTCTTTTTTCTTTGGATTCTCTTTCTTTGTATTTTTTTTTTACATTTCTTTTTTCTCCGCACCCTTTCCTTCTCTTTTTCCTATGGGGTTCTTTGTCGCCTTCAGCCTCTATTTTCTCAAAGCGGAGCTTTCCTCGACGTATTCTAACAGATATATCTATGTATATGTATTTTTTTATTTTTTTTTTCTAAATTTTTTTTCTAACTGCAATTTTTCACAACAATGGGTAACCAAGTATATATGTATATTTTTGCACGTGTCTGTCAGTTGACATGTTGTTGCAGAAAGGGTTGTAATGGACATCAGACATTCGAGGGTTGAAATTGAGAATTTTTTTTGTGCAGGGACAGGATCGAGGTACTTTTCGAATCCTTTTTTTGGATACACAAAATTTGAAAAAAAAAGTGGCTGGCTAGAACTGCTCCTTAATGTATATTTGTATATGTATATATATAATTTTTTTTGATTTTTTTTTTCTTCCGAAGATCTATGCTCATATATTTTTTTCTCTGTCTCGTCTTCCTTCACTTTCATCCTTCAAGTTTCTCTTGCTCTCTTTTACATTTTGACTAGAGTAATTGGGTAAGTTAAAGAAAAGATTCATTTCTATACCCCGTTCTCACTACTGCATATCTGAAACAAAAGAATTAATTTCCATTAATACATTTTTCATTGTAGCTAAATTTTATTATTTTTTTTTTTTTTTTGGAATCAAATTATTTCAAATTTGAGTAAATTTTTTAACTTTTTCATGCACGCGTCGCAGCTGTGAAATTTATTACGGCTGTAACAGGTTCAAAGTACGATAGTAGATTCTGACCGAATATAATTGTGATAACGTGTTTGGTAAATTCTTCGAAAACTTTATTCTTATTAAGTAATTTATGTTATCGCTTCCTGCCAACTTTGCTTGGACAAGCCGTCTTGAGAAATGTTGACTTACACGTGATTTTCGTAAAGTTCAAAAGGTGGTTGGTGAGTTGGAAAGAAAAAATAACGAAAACAAGGAAGGAGACAGGGTGGGGGGAGGGCGGTATTAAATGATAACGATAAAACGGCGATAAATACAAATTTGAGTCTTTGATAATTTTACAAATTTTCGTACAAAAAAATGGCCGTCACAAATGGGATGCTAGTTGGAAGTTTGAATTTAGTAGATGAACTTTGCGTGGAAGCGACGAAAGGTCAAAGGTTAAAGGTAAAAGTTTCTACGCTAAAACTTATCCAGGAAACAGAAAACGGCGAAAGCTTAATGTACTTTCATGGACATATATATATATATGTATATATATACATATAGGAGAAAAATATTTGATCGTCTCTTTCGTTAAGCTTTTTTTCATACCCTCTTAAGTCTTTTATCAGATTGAACGTGAATTGATTTTGTATTATTTAAAATAAATTATTTAATTGTATTCGATAGCTGTCATAAAATTTTTTTTCGCGATATATAATTTTAGGTTAATTCAAAAAAAAATAATTTTTTTTGGCAAAAGAACAAAAATGATATTTGTGCATAGGCGATTTTATGTATTTTTCCAGGGGATTTTTTTTCACGCTAAAAATAAATACTGCAATAAAATATTTGATTATCAAGACATTTTCAAAACGGCCATACCGAGTTCTGTAAATAACGGTAAACGTTCGATAGGATCGTTTAAGGGTTTAGGGTGCTTTCACAATGGCGCGAATCCACATATAAAGATCAGAAATCGTCATGCAGTGTCGTCCCTATTTCATATAGAATGTGGGATAAGTGGAATCGCATTCTAGAGAATTTTCAGAAATGTCAGCAAAACCCAGGTTAGCCAATACTAAAACGAGTAAAGAAACACCAGGTATAAATTGATAGAAAAAAAAAATATGAAATTCCAAAAAAAAAATCGATACCAAGACAATACAATTTTATTCAATTATTCATCAGCCATTATTTCCTTGGTCAATTGGCGGAAAAAATAATTCACAGAGCATAAATTAAACTTAACATCCCCACGTGACATTTACATACCAATCAACCCCCCCATATATTTCAATTCGAATCGACAGCGAATCGCGTAAATTTTCAAAAGTCAATATAGCCATAAAAATTTTGACATTGATTTTTCACATCGATAAAGTTAATAAGGATCACCGTATCGATAAGTTTCAACGTAAAATTCGTCAATATGTCAAATATTTGCGCAACCATCCAATAGCAAACTTGGCCTTCATCGTCCAAGTGCTGCCACCACAGTCGACGGCTAATGTGGCAACTGACGAACGTATTTGAATATGCGAAGATTTCAGATAATTTTTAGTACATAAAGTCTATATGTATATATAAGTATATGAAATGAGATATATGAATAAAAAATTGAATCAAATGAAAAATAAAAAAAAAATAATAAATTTAAATACATATATACACATACATTGTTATATTGTGCAATGTGGATGCAATTTTTTTATCGATTACCTATTGTCGTAATCGAGTCTCCTTTCTGGCCGATCCTGTCGATATTTTCGAAGATGTGATCCTGTAGGAATGTCGGATCGGATTTTTTGCCTCTGACGCCAACAAATTTACCAAGAATTTCCCATCGTGGATTCTTCTTGCCACGCATGTCATAATATCCATAGGGGGATCGCTTCTCGAATTGTATCGGTATTTCATTTTTTTTGCCTCTCATACCTGTTGGATAAGATAAATTTAGAATTATTAATTATCAGGCTGCTTTGCGACGAGTGATAAATTCCTGTAATCGATCGGACCGATTGTCCGCGTGTAAAATAGGTTATGTGTGGTGGGAACAATTTTTTTTTTCAAAAACAGATGATATCAGGATACGATTGAAATTTTGAATAAGTAATCCTATTTTTTGTACTGTACCTTGAAAACCCATCCGAGCTCTTTTTTCAAAATCGTTACTTGTCTCGTAAATTTCCTCCAGGGCCTTTTTGCCTCTCATTCCCTGAAATCCCGTAGTTCTGGCACGTTTTTCAAAATCTTCGAGAAACTCTTCGAGGCCATTTCGTACGTCCTTCTTACCCCTCATGCCCTATTTTCAAAAAAAAAAAAAAAATTGAAAAATGCAAAAAAAAATTTCCAAAAGTGAATAAATTATGTAATATTAAATCGGTATGCAATTTACCTGAAAACCCATCATAGCGCGTTTTTCCAAATCTTCGATTTCATCCTGGAGACTCTTCTTGCCGCGCATCCCTTGAAATCCCATTTGCGCCCTTTTCTCCCAATCCGGCTCAAAATTGTCTTTTTTCCCACGCATTCCCTGAAAGCCCATGGTCATCGCCCTTTTCTCAAAATCCTCTTCCGGAAGTTCCAAAAAGTTGCTCATGCTTTCTTCAGCACTTTTTTTACCCCTCATCCCTTGGAAGCCCATGGGAGCTCTCTTATCATAATCGTCCTGCGTCCAAAGTACCTGCGTCAGGAAAAAAAAAAGAAAAATTTCCAAAATAAAATTACCTTTAATAATTCATTATCGAAAGTGAAAAGTGACGTAAAAAAAAAAACCTCATCCAAAGATTTTTTTCCCCTCATCCCCTGAAAGCCCATTGGGGCGCGTTTATAATAATCCTCGTCGTACAGTCCCTTTTTTCCGCGCATTCCTTGAAATCCCATTGGCGCGCGCTTTTCAGTCTCCCGCTGGAAATACGAATCCTCGATTTCGTTATCCAAAAAATTCTTCTTACCCCTCATCCCCTGAAGGAGCAATTGCATTATTATTATTTTATTTCTTAAATCCTAAATTCACCACCCTCTTATTAATTTCCGGATTTAAAATTCATACCTGGAAGCCCATTGGTGCTCTCTTTGAAAAATCCTGATCGATCAAATCCTTTTTCCCGCGCATTCCCTGAAAGCCCATTGGCGCGCGCTTAAGCGCCAACGCATCATTGGCCAAGGATATTTCTGCTGACAAAGGGCCTATCAGAGCTGTCAAAAGTATCAGCGGGCTGAAAATCATTCTGAAAGAAAAAAGAAAAGAAAAAAAATTACGTCATTGAAATTTATATAATGATAATAATACACATGGCTGTAATAAAGTTTTTTGTTCAAAGTCTCACATAAGTAGTCCAACTGACTTTTCATAACTTGGGTACAAGTCAATTCTAATTTTAGCGATAGAGCTAATAAAGCGTCGCGACGTCGATCGCTTCAGGAATTCGTAAGTGCCCGAGGCTGAAGAAGCAAACGAAGCTCGATTCGATTTAACTGTCTGTATAGTACAGCCCGACGATATAGGTATACGGGTACGCGTATGATAAAAGTTGAAGGGATAGCCTTGTTATCGTGGGACAATTGGAAAATTCGATTATAGAAAAGAAAGCGAAGTCGATTTCTGGTCAAAAATGTGGTCCCCGTAAGCCAGGATGTTGTGGAAGGAAAAAGAAAAAAAAGGACAAGTAACTTAAGCTCGAACCAAACATATGGCGGGAAGTTTAAATTATATTATAGATCGAGTTGCGGATCAAGACAATTCTTTGATATTAAAATTGCTTAAAGAACGTCCATTCGGAGAGCGAGTCAAAAATTATTTTGCAGGTAAAAAAAAAGTTAGTTGCGAAAAGCTCATCGTGTATGAAAAAAAAAAAAGTTTCGCGATCGTTTCGAAAGCTTATAATTTCAATGGGAAAAGCTCACTCTCGTAATTGGTAACGTTCTTTGGAAGATAAAAGCTCTCCTATGGCATTACGTCCTGAGCCTTCGTTTACTCCTGGACGAGCTTGCAGAATTTACACACGGCAATTTCTTTTTCGCTTTCTACCGGCCGCCCCCCCCCCCCCACCCCCACCTCGTCACAATTTCTCTTTTGCATTACTTTAAATTGCGAATTCGCTGAATTTACATATATTCCATATAAATTTATCTGAAAACAGTATTTTCTCGAGTATTTTAATCGATTAATAGACCGATTACTTTTTTATTCGGTCAGATTAAATTATCTCGCAGCATTTACGTTTATCCATTCAATATTAATCTTTCGATCGAATTAAAATAAGATATAATTGTACTAAAAATAAAAAGAAGGATAATACAAACCTAAGAAAAAAAAAATTCTAAAGTTTGACAGTGTTTTTAAAGTCGAGTAAAAAAAATATTAAAAATAACATGCTCCCGGTGAGGTCTAAAAACGATGCGTTTGAGAACCGTAACAAATACACAAAAATTGAAAGGCAAAGTATCGAAAAAATGTTAAAGCTTATTTTTTTCACCTGGATATATTTCCACGATAAAGATAAGGATTTCTAGAAAAATTCAAAATTCAATTATACTTACCGTCGTGCAATGATATTGAAGTACAAAAAAAAAATCAAAATAATGACATTCTGCATTAACCCTGAAGTAATTTCGAAATGCATGCGTGCACAATATTAAATTAAATAATTTCGTATAGAAATAAAAAAAAAGGTATATTTAAAAAAACCTGACCCAAAATGCATCTCGTCGTGAATGAACCGCATGAAATTAATTTTGAGATCGATTGGACAAAGTAAAAATAAATACGTAATGAGAATAAATAAATAGACGGAAGATGGAAAGGCAAGAAAACAAACTGCCCTAGAAACATGGCTGATCCATTAAAGACCTTTATCACTGTGCCATATATATATATATATATATATATATATATATATATATATATAACCAAAAAGAGGAAAAGTCTCAGAGTAAACGGTAAACGTTAGAAAGGGTTGTTCCTGACAGGTGGCTCGCGGTTGGATTTCTTACAATAGTAAAAGGAAGAAAGATCCACCCCTTGCGAATTCCTTTCACAAAAGGGTAGAAATGCTTTACTCCAAATCCTCCTCCAGTGGGTTCTGATAAAATTCGTACCTTTGACTCGTTCACTTTTGTGTGCAGCCACTCGATTGGGGGGGCGGGGGGGGGGGACACTTGGTACTTACGTAACGTATATTTTTTTTGCCAACCCCTCCCGTGCGAGTTAACCACGTGTTCGGATTCCGTCATCCTACTTAAGGGAGATACGAAAAACATCTGCTACCCTTAAGAGGAAAAAAAAAAGAAACAAGAAAAGGGGGTTGATTGCCCTAACAAACGTACAGTTGACTGTAATATGATATTTTCTTTCGTTAAAATAACGACGTGACTTCGTTAAGAAATTAAGTGAGCTTTTGTAATTTTGAAAAATATTTTCTATTTAAGTCAGGTGATTGGGCTTAAAAAAATTTGACAGCTGTCAACGACATATCTATAACGTATGTGTCACACGTGTCGCGTGTTAAAGTATATCCATCGAAATTGAAGGGATGTAAGTGAAAAAAAATTGTCCGGGTACCTGGAAGCGCATGATACGAGCTTAAAAAAGAAAAGCTTCGACATGTTAACCTCACGCGTCCCACACGAGATAGAGTCACGAAATTGGATGAAGGTATAAGAAGCTTGCGATAGGTTAGGTCAATAAATAAAATTGAGGCTGAAATTGTTACTTAGGAATTTATGGAAAATGGATAGAAGAAAAAAAAAAACGTGACAGAGGAGCAGCAAAATTTTAATACCGTATTTTCAGTCGAATGAGAGGAAGAAAAAAAATATCCTTGTGACGTCATAATTCTTTTACGAATTACACCGATAAGACTTTTATAAAACTTTTCATCTCAGATTGAAGCTTTTTCTATACGGTCGAGCTTGCACTCCTTACGATGTGCTTATCCAGTGTATTACGAACCGAGCAGCTGGATACGTTTAGTGTATCGCGTGACTATTTTATCGTTGCCCGAACGGTTTTTCTAGCGAAGGCAAAGCACCCTGGTAGTAAGACGAGAGTCGTAAAGACGTTCTGGGTACGTAGAAAGAAAGAGAAAAAAAATTGACCAGAGGGCAAAACACTGGTGGAAAATTCAAAATCCGGTGAATGAGATTTTTGTGAAATTTGATCGGTGCCAAAAAAAAAAGAATGCCATAATTAAACAGCTGATAACGATATCATAGGGCATTTGGATAGTTGACAAAAATTTTTTTTTCAAAACGAATGTAAAAAACGTATCTTTTTTGGTTCAGTGGTCACTCAGCCTGATACGCCCAGCGTCACCCGTAATATTTTTTGTGTTCAATTTAACAAGCATATAATCCAAATTCATGTAAGTCAGCGTGTCAATGTTAGAGCAGAAGGAAAAAGTGACAGCAAAAGCAGACATTAAGCCAAGACACGTGTCGTTGGGTTGAAATAAATAAGGCAGCTAACGACGTAAAGCTCTGGCAAATGGAGTGTCGGAAATCCATGAATTAAGATTAATAACGCGTTCAATGTGATTGAACCGTGGATTATTTATTATTCGTATTTTCGTTCGTTCTTCCGGAATTATGCGTCGCAGTAAAGTTCGTCGACGTTTCGATTAACGTTTAAGAACTTTTATGGAAACAGTTAACGATGCCAAGTTAAAAAAAAAAAGAAAAAAAATCTGCCGGAAATAAGCTCCTGCTAGTCGTCCTCTGGAGGACCGGAGAGAATGAGACAAAATAGAGGTAGGACGTAGTTACCTGTTACGCGCGGTATTTATGTGCCTATTGCGTCATACGCGCACGTACAATCAATATTGATTAGCATAAGAACAGACAGAAAATGGAACGTGATAAATGGCATCGAATGGACGGAAAGAGAAATGAATATTTATTTGAAAAATTAAAAAGCTCCACGAGAACGTCGACGGAATACGAAGAGGCGGGCTTTTGGCTAAAGCTCACGAGCCTTGTCCGAGCTTGCGCTACCTTTTCGACATTTTTAAAGCTTCCGGTCAACCGACTTCACGACTTTTTAAGGCACCGGCGCCATAAAGAACGACAGCTTAAAATGTCATTTACAGCTCGCCCGGCGATAGCTGCACGCGCGTTGGCAAACGAGTCGATAGATTTTTCAAAAAAAAAAAAAAAAAAAAAAAGCACAACATAAACTTCAGTGCACCATAAATCCATAGAATTTGATACTCGAACGAGATGCTTGTTCAATAATAAATTTGTATATGCATTTTTTTTAAGCTCAAACCGTCCGACCTATGTTCATCTTTTTTTAGTATCTCTAGTATATTTTCAATGTAAAATGAGTGATATTTAAATAAAAATACTTGCAGCCAATTGAAAGAGAAGCTGTGGGTAGACCTTAAGGTCGAAGCGATCGGTTAACAGAGCGAGCGTGTTAAGTGGACAGGCGTAGTAGGTGGGGGATGAAGGGGGGAGGGAGGGAGGGCTGGTGTGTGAGGTAGCCGTAGGTAGGGGAGGGTATCGAGGATATAGTGAATACAGTGTAGAATGGAGGGCGAGGGGGAGGGGAGGTATGAGAAATAGGGACTAGAGCTTATTCAAGCTCGGTGGAGGGGCGTGGAGGAGGGAAAGGGGAGGAGAGGTATACGATGTCGGTGTTAAGGTTGGCACGCTTGCCAACCTCCACTGGCACCCTCTTCTCCCTGTTAACCACTAAGAAGCCGGTCACTCGTGTAATCCCTGTAAACATCGCTCTTTCCATCCCCTTAAAGTTGATCGACCGGAGGTCCTTTTCAGCTTTCGAGCTTTTAGGTAGATACTATGTCGTACTGGTGCTTGCACAATTAATTTTGGCCTTAATCGACACTCCAGCGAATTTTGAAAATAAGGTCACGAAATTTTGGAAATTCGCGCGCGATCGTAAATCTTTTTTTCGTATCAAAAAAAATCTTTCAGATTGAAACAAGCTCGATGGAGAAAATTTGGTTTAGTACCAACTGGGTCTAGTATAGAATTATTTTGAAAAAATGTCATGTATGATTTTTTGAACTATCGAAATCAAAAACTGCTTTATCCAATTAACCATTGGTAAAAGGGCACGAATGGATATCGGCTCTCGTGCATTGGCACTCGTAATAGATAAGGCTTGAAAGGGATCGGGGCTTTATCTGGCAATCCATATGGGACGAGCGTGGTGAATGAAAAAAAAAGCTCAACCTCGACGTACAAACTACCGTGTTTAACCTTTCACTTCATTTTGCTGACTCGGTGACAGGGTTTGATAAGAAGAAAAAAGGGAGAGGGGGAAGCTTGTAAAAATCTGAAGACTCTCCGGGTAAGGAAACGTTTCCTAAAGTGAAAAAAGTCGAGAAGAAAATAGAGTGATGAGCTTGTGACAAAATCAAAAAGCTTCATTGTGTGTACGGAACGTCGTCTTAATGGATATTGTTGATTAACAATGTCAATAGACAACAACATTTATCTTGTTCTTTGTAAGACAATGAGGACGTCTGATAAAGAAAGCTTGGAGCTTTCACCGGCGGATGTCACGTTGGAGGTTTATATGTACTTGCCTCTTATGTTTACTTTATTGTATTTTGATTTACTTCGATTTTTGTCAAACAATTGCTTTCTGATTCTCGCGGTAATGTTAGAGGAATTTTTTAAGATTTTTATTGCTAAATGCGTCAGAGTCGCTTTTGGCACCTAGGAGAACAAGATTGCATAACATAGGGAAATTTTTCTGCATTCTATTTATATAAAATATATCAGTAGCGACAGCTTTTTTTTAGATACGATTTTGCATGGACGGACAAATTTGGAGAGTAAAATGAAAGTTTCGAAATCGAAAAAGCAATCTTTAGGAAGAATTAAAAAAATTCTCTGATTTCCCTTTTACGTGCATACGCGTACGGCTCCTGCGATGAAAAAGTTACGAGATACAAGAATTTTGCAATCCGTAACGAGAAATTGAATTTTTTGTTAATAATTTAGGATCTGGATTTCGTTCAAACAAGAAAAATCTTATTATTAGATTTTTAATGGAAAATTCTTCGCTTATAGATAAAAGAGAAGTAAATATTTTTATCTTGATAACTCGATCAAAGTGCAATTTTACTTTACTATATCTTTCTCAGTTTCACAGATGAAGCGTAGTCGATGGATGCGAATCGTGAATAAATTTTTCATTCAAAAAAATCCAGTGTATTATAAAGGCGCCTCCTCACGTGACAAAAATCCACTTTGAGTTTCCTGAAGAAAAGTTTGCGCACGGCTGACCTTCGTGAAAGTTCGTGGACGGCTGGTCACTCGTATTTCCACGAGATCTAAGACATTTTCCAAATGAAAGTAGACGCGAGGCGAAGAAAGAAAGGAAAGAAATAGTACAGCCGGAAGAGTCGGAAAATAGTTTCACCTGTGGTATCCCACAGTTTCGCATTATTTCGTTTCCCTCTTACGATTCAGTTACAGTGCGAAAGGTAACACCAGTCTTACTCCTAAGTTTCACGATCTTCTTCAGCTTTTAGAGAATCGGGATAAACTAGTTATTTAGGGGATTGGTTATCCAAAATTGCACATATCCTCTCCCGTATTAAGTCAACAGTCGAATGAAATTTCGTAGCGTCACATTTGAATTTAGGCAACGGTTAACCGCAGTGCTGCCCTCTGTGCATCTTTAGTTGCTCAGTTTAAACAAGAAAATCAAACTCCTCCAGAGCATCAGCGAATTGATTCGCGACCACGTAGTGCAATAGTTTATACGAGAAATCAAATTTGCTGAATGCAGAGAAGTCATGCTACAAATTTCAACGTGATCTGTAAACTCCGAGTCCGCGAAATTGCGTAAATCGTACAAATACCTGAAGGAAATTTCGAGGTTATGTTATGCTGTTCAGATGTGACGTTTATGCTTCGCGAAAAGTTAGACCGTGCACGCGTTACGGTATTTTATATAAAATAAATGTGGAACGCGGTTGCAAAATATTTTTACGAAAATCGCAAGAGAAAGAACAGAGCAGAATAATTATTTTGTACTTCAAATGAATTGTGCAACGAGCATCCTTAGGATATACTTATGCTTTTGGTAAGCTAACATTTTTTTTTTTTTTTCATTGATCTTAGTCACTTCCCTTATGTACAAAAATTCTATATTCCAGCAGATTGCGTGAATACAAATAGCATTTTCGACACGATGCAGTTGTTTTCCAGCTGGCAATATGCTGGAATATTTCAGAGGATGAATCGTTTTTTGTTCACCTGGGTTTATTACACATGCAATGAGTGTCGCTCTGTGTGAACGTGCGCGAGTCAATATATTAAAAAAAAAAATTAAGGTCCAATTAACAGGCGTATGGATATATGCAAATAATTTCAGCATATTGAATGTTCTATCGGGCAGACGTTGACTTTCGTACGTTGCAAATAGATAGTTAAAACGTTTCTCGGGAATTTCCCTCGGGAATGAGAGTCCTGCTTCAAACTGTGCCGCCGCCAATGCAATAATTAACCGGTCATCCTAACTTTGCCAATCCAAATACCAACGCTAATGTGACGTCCCGTATGAAATTAATTTCATTCGATAGCAATAATGTCGCACGATTAAACGTTAACTGTCCAGCTTGTGAAAAGGTTGATAAAAGCATAAATTTCACACGCATACGTAATACCTGCTGCTCTAACAAAATTTTCAGTTCTATTTTCGAGGCTCCACTTTTTCTTATGACCTGCAATGTCGAACAGTGGACTAGACAAAAAAAGTAAAGAATCTCTCCTAAGTAACGACAGTAGAATTAAATGAACGAAACAAAAGAAAAAATAATAATTTCCAACACTTGCTGGAATATAATAACGAGTCCCCGTGATCACGTTCGTTGTAACGATCCTCCATTATCATTATTAACGTCTCCGTTGGATATTCTTTTACGTCATTGTCTTCCACCGCCATTTTCTCACCCTTTTCATCAGCATTTTCGTTTTTTATGACTGCCCCCATAAAAAAATTACCACTAGTCTCATAAAATTTTGAGGGAGCGATCTTTAACGTTTCAAAAGGAAAAGATGCTATGCTCGCCTTCTCTTCCCTCAGAATTTATTTTTTATTTTTTTTTATCGCACGATATCGCTTCCCCTTCCGAACGGATGTATGTTCTTATTTATTTTTTATCCATAACAAAAATAATTTAATAAATTACATAGACCTTTTTTTTTATTGTTTCAGATATTCGATCAACTATTGAAGACAATTTTTCGAGGGACTGAGGTGTCAAAATATTACGAATTTGACATTTTCATATCCGCTTGTACGGCTTCCTTGCGTGACGCAACACAAGTTCACATGCTGCTGTTACATTTACTGGCTGCTTGCATTCCTTGAATATTATGATATGCACGTAGCAGGAATGCCTGGAACGACATGGACTAAATTCTGATCAAATCACAGGGAATACTAGTCAGTCGTGTGGAGATCAAATTGCGTTTGACGTTTGATGATTGTGAGATGGTTGAAATTAATCTTGGTAGAAGGAGGTGAGTACTTTATGCCTATAGGCTTATTGTAGGATTTTAATATCTTTCTATAATGGAAATAATTTTCTTTTAAACAAAATTATAAGAAACCGCTACACAGTTTGAAGAGTGTAGAATGGTTCGCAGATAAAAGTAGCTAAACAATTTCTTAACATGTGTATCGTATACTTGTAGTATCCCTCAGAAACTCAACGAAGCTGTGATCAATGTTCAATTTTAATGTACTATTCCAATTCTAACATGACTTTGACATTTCAAGCTCGGTGTAATTCAATTAGAGAGCATTTAGAGTGTCTGCATATCTAATGACGCATGATACCAATGAAGTTTCATAATTCCACCTACGATAACAAGTTATGTTAATCATAAATTATATTCGATATACTTTATACTACTATGACTTTTAACATAAAATATTCTAGCTTTTATAAGGGTCGCTTTCTCATGACAAATTATTTAATGTCCAGAGTCAAGAATGATTTATCCTGACAAAGCTTGCTCGATCAAGTATTGCAGAAGCATCCTCTTCGCCTGAGTCATGGCATCTACCCTATCATAGGTGGGCAATCAATCTGATGCATTTCTTTCCCAGAGGATGAGAAAATACCCTTGTGCTGGTCATGTAAAGGGGTGACAAGGGTAACCTTAAGCATCTCAACTCAATCATCCTTTTATTCCCGTTCCTTCAAGAGATGAGCCCTTTTTCTAACTACCCCAACCAGACTGTTACTTTATTCCCGGAAGAGCATGATCGCTCCCTGGACAGCTAAGTATGCACTTTCCACATTTATATACCAGCAAGAAAGCTTGCGCAGTAATGGAGAAAAACATGTGACGTTACGTAATGCAATCAAATTTCTAACAGTTATAGAAATAGGAGGATCCATCAGTGTCAATTTTATTAAATAATTAATTGTACAATTTTTCATACCACGTCTATACGACAACTGTATAGCTTTTACATAGTTACAAGGAATTTGAGATTCCCTATACATGTAATTTTCATGTACGTCAATGGCGATTAATTAAAGCCTAACCCTCACGCGAGTCACTGTGATATTCCCTTAATTAGAAACTTTAAAAAGTTAGAAATTATTCATCAGGCTCCGTCGATTCGTCCAAATCATTTGATAATAGACAATGATAATTGTCAAATATATAAAGCAGCGCTGCTGTCATTAACAGGAAACCAATTCTAACATTACGTCGACACTTGCATCGAGCCATTTTGTAAATTTGCATTTTATTCCTTCGAAAAGCGCACTCGTCGCGCGACTTCTTGATCGTTCGTAAATTTTGCGCCATTATTTTGACCCTTGACATATTTCGTAGTATCGAATCTGCCTTCGGATAATTATACAATTTGTCGATCTGTAATCAGCAATCGAGCTTGAGAGTGTCACGTCGTTTATGACTTACCAAACATATTTTTTTTGTTATCAATGGGTACGCGCGTATTCGTAAGCACAGTACAGCAAAATTACACCAGCGCACAATTTAACCACGTCGTGCCTCATTTTTTGGCAAAAAAAGAAAATTTAAATTAGCCTCTTTTAATTCATTTTGTTGCTTAAAAAAAAAAATTGAAAATTTTTATAACCTATAAGTACGTACTTTCGTGATTGCATTTTTTTCAATTTTCTCTTGGCAATTCGATTGATTCACAATCTTGGGCAATTTCGCGGAAATTTCTTATCGACTTCGTTCCACTTCACGTGTATCCCCGTGTACGATTTCACGTAGATTTGAGTGACTTATGAAAATTAAGAGAAAATTCAAATATCACATTTATCATGGAAAGACTTCCTTGCGAGACAGACAGAAGGTTTACGTGTCCTGAACAATACGGAAATTACTTTTGAAATCGCTTGCGGTCCAAGAATTTTCAAATCCCACAAGAAAAGCGAGGTTATGTAAAATAATTAATTTTCAATGAGTTTCTGGTAAGAATAGTCTTTTGAAATAGATAATTCGATAGTTGGAAATATTTTGTATAACTTGTCGATCATTGGTATATTCTAAAAGTTTTAGAGGTTGACAAAAAAAATTATTATTTTCAGATTACCCATGGATTTCTCATTTTCAAGAAAACAATATGTACAAGAATCTTCCACTTCGTTTGGTCAACCGACATTTCGTGATAATTCGAGAAAAAGGAATTCCCGTGTCTATAAAAATTTTCAAAACGAACAAGTATTCGTGGAAGATTGTTTTTGCGATTGCGAAAAATGCTTGAGGACAGTTCGGCAAAATCAAAAATCTAATAAATTTGGACGCTCGAAAAAACTCTGTGAGTCATTAAAATCGCCAATATCAAAAGCTCGCATCGAATGCGTCTGCCGAGATGAGCAAGTAGAGAAAGACTCGAATTGTTCGAGATATTGTCGATGCCCGGAACAAGTATTTCCAAAAGTTACGAGATCAAAACATTCTTTAAGAAAGCTCCCGAGAAGTCAGAAGTCAACGAATAAAGCGTCTGAGGAGTTTCGTAAAAGAGCGATAATCATGAAAAGCGAACAATATAAAAAATTTCAAGAGTATTGTCGAGCTTTTAAGTCGAATGAACGTGTAAGCTGTTGCACGAAAGCTCAATGTATTTTTCAAAATTTTGACAGTTCTCCGCAGGCGACAGAGAGCTTTTCCGAATGTATTACGGAAACCGATCCAGTATGCTCGTGCAGTTCGTATGATCGTGGGAAATATCCTATTTATAAAAAATGCAGTGACGACATGATGAGAAATTTGGAAAGTAACACGAAGTATTTTTCCAAAAATCCAAACAACTCTAATTTTAAGTATCCGATCGCCACCAATTGCAAGGAATGTCAGGAGTATCCGAAAAATGTCACCGACGAATACGATGGATTCAGACAGAATCTATGGGATGTAGAAAAGTCATTTCGGAATTTAAAAGTTTCAAAACCACGAGAGAAAAAAATCCTTAAAAAATGTCCTGCGAGTAAGGAATTGATATTCAATAAAAAATCAAGACCTAAAAATTCCTCATCGCCACGTGACCTGCATCGAAAAGAATCAAAGGACCGTTCAAAAAATTACACTTGTTCCTGTTCCTCGAGTTCGGTATATAACGAATTAAAGGATCCTGTTAGAACTCTCGAATCATTTTGCGAGAAGGTTAAGGCAATAAATCGATCGGAGCCAATTTTATCAGCTTCGAGATCACCGAGAAAATCTGAAACTGCTAGTAATTTTACTCATTTTTATAACGCACGACCATTTCGAGCTAAGAAGAATCTAAAGCAGTCGTGTCCATCAAAAGTGACGACATCGAGGGAACCCAGTAGTTTTAATAAGTACGGATGCTGTTGGTGTTGCAAGAGAAAAAATGCCCGGAATAGTCCAAAAACCGATAGCAGCGGACCCACGAAATTGCGTTCAATTTCAAAAATCCGGCAAATTTCAAAGCGGCACAAGTTTCAAGGGAAACCAATGAGAAAGATGTCGAAAAAAATGTTAATCTATCCGCCAGACGGTCAATGCGGACCCCCTTTAACTTTGTTTCGAGACTCTTCGAGCGTGGATTGCCGAATAAAAGGAAATCCACGAAAAGGATTTCGATACGACGTAACATATATTCAAAACTTCGTGAGTCCCACGTGGCGTCCCGAAGAAGAAAGCGCAAGCGCTAAAGAATCTGATGAAAATTATGAAAAGTGCACGTGTTGTATGGATCACGGCTGAATGAAATTTTTGAAAAATTTTCGGCACTAATTTCCAACAGCAAAAGCATCGCATCGATAAACTAGCTTTTAGCACCTGCAAAAAAGCGACGTATGCTTTTTTTTTTTTTAATGGCAATACTATTCGTAGGTTCTTTGTGTACTGAACTTTTGTAAAGTCTATTTGACATTATTATTTTTTTTACTGTGACAATCACAGCTAACTTTTGTAAAGCTGTTATTGACATTTAATAACTAATATCTTTTTTTGTACGTTTTACGAATGTCTGAAAAGTCTTTTTTTCTTTTTTTTTTTAAATGACACTTGAATTTCGTCTTTCAAACGAGAGACACTTCAAATTATTGAGCGTGTAAATATCAAAGTGATCAATAGCGAGGAGAAATGTGATTTTGCAAAATGTTTAAAGGAAAATCATAAATTTATAAAATGCCAAGACAGCTGCGTTTAATAATAGGAACAGCCTTAATTCTTTTGGCCGTAGATCATATTCTGTCTCATTAACCAAAAAAAAAAAAAAAAAAAAAAAAGGTATATTTACACCGTCGCAACGTTAATCAGCTCGGTGTGCGTTATGAGAAAACACGAAGAAATTCAACGTTCTAGATTTCGTTTGTTCTTTTCAGCTGTTTCGATCATTTCCTGTCACGTTCCTTGTGGAACGATCACAAAATTCGGCAATCAGACAAAATTCTCACGCGTGCCGTTTGTTAGAGGGAAAATTTTTAAAATGCGTGTACTCGACATTGCAATTGTCACGTTATTACTGTACTGTGCCTACGAGATATTACGGTAAACATTCAGGTAAATTCCTTTACTGACATCAGAATCTTAATAATTTATCGAATAATCTATTCGAAATTGCAGCTGATGCTACAGAATTTGAAAAATCCCCACACCGTATAAACTTAAAATACAAAATGAAGCCAAACCCAATGGAAATAAGTGAAACAGATTAATTAAAAAGAAAAAGGATGTATATGTACCTATAAAAGCATAGAGTGCTCCAACAGAATTGTCAACGATATTTAATATGCACCAATGTCACTCAAACATAAATAATCTGATTTCACCATCGGATCTGTAAAATTATCCCAATGAAAAGTTTGTTCGAAAGACTCCTCAAGACCCTTCGAAAGTCCAAAACAAGTCTCCATAATGACTATACGCAGCTGATACTGATGCCTGAAACTATCAGGTTACCAAAAACTTGAGTTTAGGACTAACTTTCGCAGTTGATGAAAAACTCTAAAGTTTGCTCTAGACTGTTCTTCCCCTACTCGTTACACATATCCTTGCACTGAGATCAGATTATGAAATCAGTCGCAAGTAGAGATCAGGTGATCCTGAGTAAAAGGAAAAAAAAATAAATGAAAGAGATACGACTCACTCAAATGTGTTACTTGTGTTACTGGTGTGGGGAAAGTTGGAAAGGGGTATGCGGAGATGGGAAATGGCAGAGTGCGCAAGGGAAACAGTAATTAATTGGGTAAACGAGAAATTGCAGGGTAAATTGGCAAGACGATTTAGCATACAAACCCTTCTTGCACCAGCAGGTAGCAGTAGTGGTGACAGCAAGTATTGGCATCAGCCAAGGGCTAAATCAACCCCTGCCTGGTTTACCAGTTGCGATGCTACTAAGTAGAGCTGCTTGATTACTAATCCTCATCCCTCTTAAAAGGGGCTTGGACAATTATAGGTATAATTAACTGGGCTCGAGGAAGGTGTGCCATTGAAATTATGCAAAGTCCACACTTTCCAAGATATATGGGTATCTTTTTTTTTTTTAATTGCTACATCTTGATCCTGTATCAATATATTATAACGTGTAAGACTTATTAAGTATCTTTCACATATCTTACACTCCCCTTCCACGCAAATATTCTTTGTCTCTAATAGTATCCCTGGAATATTCTCTAGCTCCCCTCGCCAACACAGTCCCATTTAATGTTATTCAAAATTTGGCAGAGCAACGGATTTGAAAATGTATGGTGGTCAGGATGGGAAGTGGATTGTAAAATGTAAAGTGATAAGTAAATGTCATGATATCACGGTAAGCTAAGGCTGGGTTCACCGTTGAGCTTTAAGAGGATTAGAAGGGCTTTAACCTTACGTGAGGATTCGATTCGACTGGATTCGAATCGCTTTTCGTTTTTCGCCCAAATCAGTCCCATGACGATTCAATAATGGAAAATCTTGACTTCGTGTTATTTTGCCTGCTATGAAAATGATTGTCAAAGCTGCGATCTCTCTGACAGATCCCCACCCACCGGTCAATAAAGCAATAAAAGAAGGTAGGCAGGTGAGAGTCCTTCCTTCCTTCCTTCCTTTCCTTATGGCTGACTCCTCAAATGAGGAGATGTGCCGGAGGCAGGTGAGAGTCTGTGACACTTAATGAAATTTAGAGAGAAACAATACTAGAAAATAGAAGGCTAATTGTGCCAAAGAAAATTAATAATAATTTTTTAGTTTCAAAACTGGGCAACAGAGGTAAAAATCTTAGTCGAATGAACATCCTCCTGATTTAATATCAGTAACTGCCGCGAAAGCGCCTTCGTTCTATCAGATTAAATATTTTGGTTATAGTATTTATAATACTGTTTTTTTTTGTGCAGTGAACAGATCAAATTCAGTATGCTGACCCTAACAGATTTGAAATACGAATGCAATTTCGAATAGAATACGACCGAGTCAAATTACAGATGGAATTTTAGCTATTCGAATATATTTGATTTTGCAGAGCAAAAGGTAGGAGGTAAGAGACAAAAAAAAATCTTTTGATAATATTCCCTTAAACAAAAAAACGTAATCTCAGCCTGACTTGAAAACAAACATCATTTTTTTTTTTAATATTTCAATTACTAATTGATTTTTTTTTAACGTTATACATAAAGGTACAGATGTAGGTTAGGTATTTGTTATGACAATACAAAGGCGTTTATTGTTTCTAGAAAACACTCGAGCTGTGGGAATTTCCAAGGAGTACAAAGCAGGATGCGAATAACATCCGACCGGAACTTTATATAGACTGTGGACATCTGTTGAACGTTTTCATGGATCGACCTTCCGTTGAATTTCGGTTAGGCTCAGTTGGCATTTAAAGTCGCTTCCTGCGTTCAACTATTAACTATCTATACCTTCGAACCTTCTTGGACAAGGATTGCCGTAATTCCAACTTAATCAGCGGATCATCACCGAAACACAGTATTTCCATTTCACGTAATTTTCCTTTAACCCCTACAACACGTTTCTCTGTACAGAGTGCAAACCTCAAAGGATCAACTTTACGAACGCGTCAACGGTCGATAAATGAGCTGCCTTAGTTTTGTTATATTTTCAAAAATTCAAGATAAAAATCCAGCCTGTTTTGTAGAGGTAGAGGAGAATATTGGTGGGCATATAAAAGGAAGATGATGAAGCACGAGTAAATAAGAAATCACATCCGGTGAGACATATTTAATAAGAAAACGCGATGAAGATGAAAAAAAAGACTGTATTAAGAAAACTAAATAATTCATGAGCTCGTCTCTTTATGTTGATTTCATTTATTTAGGTAAAGAAAAAAAAAAAAGAAACAGGAAAAAAAGTCATTAAATAATCACAGGTATCCTCTGTCTCTGATTAAACTTTTTGTTGGACGATGTATGATGGGAAAAAAAAGTCTCGCTACTCGTTAGGACAAAGTTGAAAGTGCAAACGCAGGCGAGTTTACAGAATTGGCGAAAACCACGTTAATTAGTGATTTATCACTGGGGAGCTAATTGACGTGTCCCATGAGGAACGACTAGATGACATAAGAGTATACCAACGTTACAAAAAAGAAAAAAACGTAAAAGCAAATTTAAATAAGGGATAAAGGATATACCCATACAATTTTCAACCAACTGTGACATTCAATTGTGACCAAGACCTTCTTGGGCTTTGAAAACGAACACTAATGCAAATTAACACACGTGTGAACGTACATGGATGCTTTATGGTGCAGCGATGGCGAATAAAAGCCGAGCGAATGGAAATCCACATAATAAATCCCAACACAATTTCACATGCAACTGCAATATGAAACTCCATTAACCCATGGGAAAATAATTTTTAAAGCTTACAGCCTTTCAGTTTTATCTCTTCGAACAGTATATGAGTATATATACAGTTTTTGGAGGCAAAATCATTTTGAGTCTTACGTAACCATGCTACTTTTTTTCAATCAGTCGTTTCTTTTCAAACTTGTTACTTTGAAAGTAATACAAACTGACACGGTACATTATTGCAGCACTTTGCAAATCCATTGTCACAAGTTGAAATGGCTTAAATTAAAAACTGAAGAAATAGATATATGCCAATTATTTTTTGGGAATAACGTGTTACGTCATCCGAACAAAAAGCAGAGTTACAGGACCAATAATCATTCAGGTGTCGGATAACGAATTTATCGTCAAAGTCTTGTGATTTAAAGTGAAGTACAGTTTTATAATTTTAAATAATCCTTTTTTTTTTTCACCGTACATTCAATTCCTCGTTGTCATTGATCTGAAAATTTTACAGAAAACCCCAAACGGATGGGATGCCGGTGAAAAAAAAGGTATAGACAAAATGAAAAAGGAACAGTCAGAGTGATTCTGCAAGCTCTGCACTCCCCGAGGTAATTTCCAACAACTCCCACCAATATTTCCTATTCTTCATCCTGCTTGATTCAACCCTTCCAGGTTATCAAGAATCAGCTACTCCTGCCATAGAATGTGGGTGGTCCAGATTTCATGTGAATTTACACACACATACGCCTATGTAGTGCAGTCCGAAGGATCCATACTCATTTGCAGGGTCAGGAAAGCTTTCGAAAAAAGCGTAACAATTGAAAGCTCCCAGCCTTGTGTTTCTCTCCAAAGAGTAAATAAAAGGTCGAATATTCGCCAAGCAAGGGAGATTCGTCTATACTGACATTTCAATGTGTAGATATCACGATTAACCTCAAATATATCTGTATATCGATATTAAGCTCTCTGTGTACAAGAAAAAATGGCCGACAGTGCTACTTAGGTAATTGCTATTAATTTTAAACAGTGTTAGTCGAAACTTCTAAGCTTTTAGTGCGAAAACTTTATTTAAATAGTACCGCGTACAATAGTATTGCGTTACTTGGAAAACTGACTCCAAGATCCGCAAAGTTAAGATCGCGAGTTACTTTAAGAAAATGTTACACCTGGTGAGGTTAGGTTAGGTTAGTACAGTAGGGTAGATTAAAAAGCTTCTTGCGGTAATACGTAATAATGTAACATTGAAATGAGAAGGTCGCAGGAGTGCTTTCGGGGAAACGGAAGTGCCAGAAGCGCAACAGAGAGAGAGAGAGAGAGAGAGAGAGAAGTCCCATCGTCGCAATGAAACTGCTAAGTAATTCATGCAGTTACTGTAAAAATGATGACGCAACTCGTGGACGAGACATTGAAATAAAAATTGTATTCTACCGAGGTAACCGTTAGGCTGCTGTAAATAATATAAGTCTAGTGTAAGCCGAAATATCGTTAAACAAAATGCAGATCCGTAATACCTAAGTGGAATAGGATATCGTGTATATCAAATGGTTCTGGAATGTTCTGTAAACGGAGACTATTTTAAGTACTATCGAATTCCGTTAATCCGTTAATGCCGTACGGTAAACGGAGCAAGGGTAAACACATATTGAATTTTGAAAATGGTCATTGATCATTCAGTGGGAAACAAAGCACAGTTATAGGACGCGCGCGCCATCTGTGATCATTCTGCGGTATCAATATCTATGTACTATAAAGAGACAGAGAAACGCAGTGATTTTGATGCAATCTTGTGAGATGAAGATTCAGAAATTATTTTAAGGAAATTGATATCGTATGAAGTGAATGTATAATTTTTTTTTGCAAATTTTAAAATATAACAAAGTGCGCAGGGTATGATGTTCACTCGTATATATATATTATATTATTCGTAAAATCGTACTGCTGCCGCAAACTTTATTGCGATACAGAAAACCTTGTTTGCCCGTAGCGTTAGGGATTAGATAGATAAAGACTTTCATTTATTCGCGACAATATCCATAATTCCGACGATACGCACAACGAGCATGAAAATTGTGAAAATTGTAACCTATCAGTGATAACAATTTTGCGTAACGCGAGGCGTAACCTCATTTTGTTTATTGTGATTGCCATTCCCCGCTACCCTTGAATCCAGAACGAAGGCCGTAGGAGTCAAAAATAGGGTAAAAGAAAGGGAAAATAAAGCAGCGTGAAGGTATTACGTTTCAAAATGTCGAAAGGGGGAAAAAGAAGCAGTAAAGATTGTATGTAAAAAAAAAAAAAAATTAAAAACAAGGATTAAGTAAAATTACTTATCATAAAAATATAATAAGTCAGTATTAGAATTGGAAGAGGAAGTAAATGCGTTTAAGTGATTATGAAAACAAAAAACGAATAAAAAAAAGCTCCGGTTGATCTGAGAAAACATTAATACGAATTAGGGCCGACAGGAAGATTAAGGAGGCCAATTACTCGCACAACTGAATTACGTCGCTCCAGTCACGGGACAATAATGGCTAATCTACGTGAGGAGGGTAGTGAAAAAATTTTTTTGTTTTTGACATAACCTAAAAATTTGGATTATGGGATGAATATTTGACTGCGCTGCCTTCTGTGCAAGCTCGAGCTTTAGCGAAGGAGGAAACGGAGCTTTAACAGTAAGAAATTACGCCGTCGGGGCTGACCCTCTTGGATCCTCTCACGTGCTTACTAACTATGTACCCTGGCTGTTATGAGCTAATGCGACATTTCTGTTTTTATCCTAACCCTTTTATTCTGATTTTGTGACATTCACGTGCTTGCGACTCTTTTAGGATTTTTTTTTTTTTTTTTTTTTTTCGTTGCCAAATTGCCAGTATGCATTAGATACGTGTAAAAGGAATGGGGGGAATTTTAATTGATGTATTATTTCCCCCCCCCCCCCCATGTTTCTTGCACTGTCAGACAAGTTGCTAAGGGCTCTGTGAGAACTTTTTTTTTTTGAATATTTTTTAATTTTTCTTTTCAATTCCAACCGTGCGGAACAATATGGAAGAATCTCGATTCTGGTTAATGGAGGTTTTACACTTTTAGCTCGTTTTATTATCGCAGCGAAAATTTCAAAACGGAATGCGTATTTCGTGATGGTCATTATTATTTTTTTTTTATTGTTTTTGGATGTGGAATGGATGTATTATGCTCTGTAGATTAAGACCTCGGTGATCATTATTATTTTTGATTATCGATAAAAAATGTAACAGGTATTGATTTGAAATTTTTTTTTTATTCTTTAAAGATACGTCTGCTACGAAGCCAAGCATGTATAAAATAGGTAGTTTTTGAAAAAAAAATTTTTTTATAATAACGCGAGGATTGAAACGACCAAAGCATCCACGTCGTTTTGAATGGTCGTTTGATGAAGTTTAATTATTGGTTGCGTGTAAGTGTCTTAATTATTTCAATCCGACCTCGGGACTCATTAGTCAAATTCACTAGCAAGACTTGTCCAGGCATTTTTAAATTTACCAAATCAGTACGTGAAGTTCGTAGGAATTTTTTGTTTTGCGAATACACGATGAAAATCCAAATTTATCATTAAATTTCAAAAATTTTTTTTTTTTACGGCACAAAGTCAATGTTTTATCTTTTACTCTTTTTCCTCTTTTTCTTGGACATTTCGTATTCTTTATTCTGGCAGGGTCGAAAATCTCATGATCACGTAATCACTCGTGAAACAAGGAACCTTATTGAAACGTGTATTGCTAATAGCTAAAATTTTTTTGTGTGTCGCAAAAAATTATAAAATTACAAAAATTCATGCAATTTAATGTGCACACTCGACGATATCCTCTGTCCCACGATTAGCATACGGCTACACATACCGCATATAAACGTGACATTTTCAAAATTTCTAAAAATCCACATTGGAAAGGATAGCGCAAAAAAATTTTGCAAATTTGGCAAACTGCCATTGCACGAGAGTGCCATTTTCATACGTATCGCCTCCTTGGGCGGTGACGTCACGCGCAAGACAATTTCCTAATTACTTCATTTCCTTAGTTACACATTCGCGTGATAAAGTGGATCAAAGAATACGAAAAAAAAAAAAAAAAAAAAAACGTCAGATGTAAATTACAAAAATTGTACAGTCACTGTGGCTAATATGCTTTTTTCTTTTTCCGTACACCACGCGATACCTAAAAAGCACTTTCATCGAGCGGTTACCTTATACAGCGGCATTCAAAAATTTTAGTACCCCCAATTTCCAGTTTTCTTTTTTTTTTTTTCATGTTACCATAAAGCGAAATTATCTTCAGCATTTCACGAGGATTTGCCATTCGATGGGTCTTGTGTGGTTTAAAGCTTTTCAGGAAACGATGTAATCGAAAAATTCGCGTTAAACCACGCGTAAAAAGCGAAATTAAATAATTTGAAAAAAAAAAGCAAAATTACAAAATCAAATTGACGAAAACAATGCATCTCGTAAGATCCTTACGCGACATACAGCATTTCTCAAATCATAACCAGCATAGCTAAAAGATAAGGATTCACCACCCTTACGTAATAAACGTAAGAAGTTACAGAAAGAATAGAAAAAAAAAAATTAAAACACGAAACTCTCAGACGAAACCGAAAAAAAAAATCCTCGAAAATTATCCGCGCTAATTCACCTGCAACGTTTAATTGCTAATTAGCGCCGAGGTAACTCTAAACCAAATTTAACGAGGCGAATCTGCCTCTTACGCAATAGAAAAATGTAAACAATGGCAAGAAGAAAAAAAAAAATTTTTTTGACTTCCGTTATCGTCGTTATGCAAAATCTTTGAAAAAAAAATCTCTACGCTTCGTGACGAAGGAGCGAGAGAGAGAGAGAGAGAGTCGTAAATAATTAAAGGAGGCCAATCGAGTTAGAATCTATTTAAAAAAAAGGGTCACGTGTTTTAATGCTCTTTACAAAAAAAAAAAAAAAAAAAAATAAGGTATTTGCATTATTAAGAGATTGCACAATAAATAATTAACGATAGCGTTTAACTGCTGGCAACACAAAACAGCAGCGTGAATAATTGCTAAAGATATTATAAGCATATCCCATAGATGCATCTAGATAATAGATAAGATTATAATTAGACTCGAGACTTGTCAGTTGGACGACGCCCAGTAAGATTCTCGACGCATTTTAAATGCCGGTGTGAAGTTACGTTTGGTTTTGAACGTGAGTAAAGACTAATGCGAAACGCGAGAGGTCAGCATAGGACCTGATAAGGTCAATAAATATAATCGATGTCTTTTATGTAATTTTGATATTGGGTCAAACGTCAGTCAGGTTAGGTTAGGTTAGGTTATAAGTGATATTTTTCCCCCATTATCATGCATATCGATAACGGGTCAAATTTCAAATTTATTTAACGTATTTCAATGTGTCCCGGTGGCAGGAAATATATTAATTTCTTATCGGGACGAATTTTCGTATTGTGTCTGCCTGACAGGTTACGTATCCTTCTGGGAGGAGACGAGACTCATGGGAAATCGAAATTTTTAAGTATTTTAAAGAACCTTCCCTCAAGACTCGCGTACCGCGTTGGCCTGATTTCCTGATAAGAATGATAGTTGCAGAGAGAAAAGGACATAAAAGGATTTTTTTTTTTTAAAAAAAGGAAAAAAAAATGAATCCGGCTATCCGGACAGGATGCTCTTATCTAGCGGACGTACAGTCCCTCCTATTATGCTATCCTTTTAGTGCGATGAATAAATCCTCCTGCGTGCCAGGTTCTACAGGTCGTTTCAATCGATCCTGTCAGGATGAATTCCTCGTATATGGATTCTATACACGTGCAGAGGAACTGATAATTTTTCCATTAGGATTTTTATTATTGACACTTACGTCAAGTGCAAATTTTTATTGTTTACGTAATGCGAATTGATGAAATTATTTTTTAAAAAATTAATTAGATAAGTTACATGCAAATTATTCTTATGTGGTATATATATATATTTTTTTTTTCAAAATCTTTTATTTAATTTCACCAGATACCCTTTTTATACAGCCGGGGTCGCTTTTGAGTTACGCCCTATTAAAATTCATCGACAAGTCACCCAGTGCGGCTGTCCGTCCCAGAGATTTGCATATCCGCCTTTAATGAATTAATGCATCGCCTGGCTTCAAAGTGCTCTGCTGTACATACGTCCATACGACGTATTCAAAGTGCTTAAAATACCAGAAGCTGCTTAAAATACCAGAAGCACGCAGACTGTTGGTGAACCCGAAAAGAACCGTGAATTCTAAAAAAAAAAAAAAAAAAAAAAAAAATCTGAAACTAACAGAAAGTACATTTCACTGGAGGTAGCAGAAAAAAAATGATATACTCAAAATAAAATTTTTTTTAACGATTATCATTTAGATTGATATAATAATATAAAAGTCTACGTTTTTTTTTTTTTCTTAAAAAATTATTCGTTTTTTTGAATATCAACCGAAGTAAGTGACTGAGCTTGAAGTTTGAAGTTCGAGCATTGAAATAGTAGCGACTCGCGCGACATAAAGGTGTCTACACACAATCGAAGAGAAAATTTCTATAATAGGAGAAAACGAGGAAAAGCGTCGTATTCGCGAAAAGGAAACCCTGCAAAATATATTGCGCCACGTTTTGCTATTGTAGAATATAATAATAACAGAGAGATCCATCGAGGTTTAGCGAAAGAGAGATTTTATATTTTCGTTCGAAAAATGAAAATACACGTAATCTCAAATTTGACCTGAAACTAGTGAATCACCTATAAATCTTAAGAAATATCAAGACTAAGAGCAATCGACAATTTTCCTTACAAAATCAAACCGAAAAATTCAATTTACCCGGAATACCCTTGCACTCTCATAAAACAAGCCCTCCTACTAATTATCAATTTATTAATCAATTGCCCAGATTACAATTTTCATCGACTGCAATCAATTACAAAAATCGATTGGAATCTAATAAATTTTTAGATCAATAATACCATCGATCAATTAAGCAGTCATAATTCAACTGAGTCAGCAATTTTTTTTTTTTTTCATTTCCCAATCAACCTATCGATTACTATTAACTATTTTTCATCAGTCCCAATTACCACTCAAAATACGTTCTTAAATTCATCAAGGCTCAACGGGCTATTTTGAACGTATCAAATTTTCTTTTTTTTTTTTTTTTAATTAGCCACAAGTACAATCAAATCGAAAAATAAAAGAAATTCCTAAATAACAATATTTTCAAAAATTGTCACAAGCCTACGTCAATTTTTTTTTTCCTCTTCTGTAGCATCCTTCTTCCCCCTCCCTCCCCCACCTTTCTTCGTCCTTCTCCCTTATAACAAACTAAAACCCACCAGCCAGCTAGACGCTCGTATTTCAGAAAGCACATGACACTTCATTCCGCGAACGCATTGAAATCTCCTACGTTCCCAGCAACCTGCGCTCCTATCCACGAGCTATCATTGTGGCTGCCCTGAAATTGCGTGGCGGTTGGGATATTTTTCAAAAGAGTACACTTTTCTTTTCTACGCGTAGACAGATGCAAAGAGAGAAGAAAAGAAAGAGAAAAAGATTAAAAAAGGAAAAAAAAAGCTCAGACCCACCATCTGGCAACGGCGCTTTTTCGCATTTACATCGTCCATTGCGTGTCTTGTGTCGTGGGACCAAGCATACACGCTATATATGTATACATATAATAGGACATTTCTTACGCATATTCTGAAATGCGCAAAAATAAAAAAAAAATACGCAAGACAATTTCAAATTTACAATATTTTTTTGGAATTTTTTTTTCACCAAAAATCCACAATTTTTTTTTATATTTCAACAACAACCCTATAAACAAACCGAGATTACTTTCGCACATGTACATGCATAAATTTGCTCTTGTTGAAATTAAAAAAAAGGGGGCTTCGCGACTCCGATAATCCGACTGCGATAAGCGAGTATTATCATGAAATATCATGAGTTATCAGTGACAATTGTATATGTCAGATTTGAAGTAATTAAATTTTCCCCTTTGACGTCCTTATCGTGTATACGAAAAAAAAAAAAAAAATTTACACCCCTCGAGAAACCCGACCAATCGTACGCGTATTGATTGATAATGATTTTACATAATAAAAAACGACCCCGACAAACTCAAAATTGATCCCAATGAAATTCGTTTTTTGTTCTATTCAAAAATTAAATTTATAATTTTCAACGTTAAAGTCGTTCCAAAAATTTTTCGTGGCTAAAAAAAAATTATTTATTTAATTATCGCCTCTTACAGTGGCCTACCGGCAACGCGTGATGTACGAAGGTTCGAGGGGATTTTCCAGGCGATATGACAGATAACGGTAACGCAAGCTCGCAAGCTCGCATACGGCAGCGAGGGCTCTCTCTTTCGCCGTAGAGCTTTTAAAGCCAGCCCAGAAACGGAGCTACGATTGTCACAGCAAGAATAGCGAAGCTCGCGCGAGCTGCACGTGACGAGTTTGGCGTCCTGATAAGCGGCTCTTCTGTCTCTCGCAAACTGGCTGCGTTCAAGTTGAAAATAATCGTCAAACTTTTGCCTTTCAGCAGCAAAGTCGATGCCCGGCGTGCGTTTACAATGTTAGCCTACATTTGCTATAGTTTATGTTGCTTGATGTAGCTACAGTAAATATTCGCAAGCTTAATATCATAATATATATATATATATATGACATTTGTCGTAATTAATAAAATTACAAAATATCATCAGATTTACAGTGTCCTTATCAGTTTATTGCTAAAAAAATTTTTTATCATATCCCTACTTCGCTAATATCCGAGCCACGTGTTATTTGGTAAGATCGATATATCGTTATGTATTGCTCTCTGAAATCGATACAGCAATCATTTTTCTTGGCCACGTCTATTTTTATTATCGAACAGCAACGACTTATCGTAGCTCTTTTTCTTTGAAGTGCAGGTCGCGTGGGCTACTTAGATGGTCAGGGGGTGACGAAATCGCAAGAAAAATATGTATCAGGAATGCACAGTGGCAAAGGGCGAATTGACTTTGTGGGAAATTGTCAAATAAATAAAGCTTATCAGCTGTCATCGACCGGAAGAAAGATGGCGACGGATAAGGAAGGAAAAGCTCGAGGCTGGATCCTGCCGTCCGCGTGGAATCGTTTTATTGGTGGGGATGATTTGTGGGAACCGCGTCGAATAGCCGAGCCACGAGAGGATCTTCTTCTGGTCCATTCCTCATCCGGAGGATTTGTCAGGTCATTTTTGTCGGGTTTTCTTTTTTTTTTTTCGTATTTGCTGCTCGATTTTTGACTCGAACCAAAAATACCACCTAAGCTCGTTGACGGTGGAGTGAAAAAAAATTTTTGTTTTTTTCGATTCTAACGTCAGTTGGCGTTTTTACAAAACTTTTATCCGGACTCTTATCTCATTTGCATGTAATTTCAAGCAAAAGCTCTGCCGATCGTCAGGTGGTAAAAGCTCTGGGAATCAATCGGGCGGTAACAATGGTAAATATCATGGGGGTGGTTTAAGGGGGAGAGTGTGACAGGACAAAAGGTACGTTTATACAGTCGTTACGCGAACGAGCATCCCTTAAGGTAAATCCGGACTAGTCGAGTGAAGCAAACCGTAATTCAGTCGTTTACCGTAACCGTCTTAGCAGCTAAGTTCAGGCTTGTAATAAATGAAAGCTTTTGTCCTGCCGGATGCCGCTATGCTTTAATCTTGGGCTAACCGCAAGCTTCCACGAACGAAGGACAATACAGTTGATCAAATTCTCAAGGACCAAGGCGCGTAGGGGTTCAATTTACAAATGGGCCGAAGTCTATTGGAAAACTGTTGTTTCTTGTTTTAGGAACAATTTCGAGGCTTTTCAGGGGGAAAAAATTGATATTTAGTGGGTTATTATTATTATTATTTTTCCTTTTTTTTTAATCACCCTGTGCTCTAATTTCACTTTTAGAAAATAAGCTGGGAAAAGCCTCTTCGCACATCGTAACGTCTACCTAGCTTGATCGGATCTCGAGCAGAAGTTCTTTTGCAGTTTATTCACTGATCCGAATGATCACAAGCGATATATATAGATCATTGGCCATCAAAAGGGATTTTATTGAATGACATCCTTTTTTTATTTTTTTTTTAACTTCATCTTATCTAACGAAATTATCCTCGATAGGGATCGAGAGACTTTGATGAGCTTGGTAATGATATTTGTTAGGATTAATTTTTTGGTTACTTCAAGAGCTTAGGAGGCAATTTCGAAACTGATGGAAGGTTATGCATTGGTTGATTATGCTTCGTAAGAATTAATTCGTTATTTTTTTTTTTGATTTGCTGTTCAGTTCGAAAAAATTTTATTTGACCGATTTTACTAATTTTTTTTGTCGTTTGTATATATTAAATAGTTTTAGGAACGCATGAATTTTATTCATTAGCATTTCCCAGCTTTGCCTCATTTTCGCAACACCCGTTAGATTCTATGCTTAATCCAAATAGTGTAGCGTAATGGAAACTGTTTAATTAACCTTCGGTCTTAAACTCGACCGCCACCGGATTACCGTGACTAGTTTTCTGCACTGGATGGATTAATTATTTTTTTTTTATATATTTATGCTAAGCGTCCGGAGCAACGATCTCATGCGAAACAGCGATGGCTTTCGCGAAGATAAATAATATAGACGGGATATAATTTTTTTTTACGACAAAAAACTACTGCACGATCGTTTCCAAAATTTTTTTTGACAAAAAAAAAGCTCTTTCGAGGAAAAATATAAATGACGATACCATGTAGGGATACAAGCTTGCCATTGTTATCTCTGAAAAAATGTTATGTAAAAGCTTAACCTAAAAGCTCTACGTGCTTTGCGCTCGAGTGGATTCAAAATAAAAAATTCTGAATAGATGGGTGGAAAAAGTAAATTTGAGAAAAAAGTACCGACGCGGTTTTCAAAAGTCAACAATAGATCCCGTTGACTAAGGAATTTTTGATTGGCGATTATTAAAAAAAAAAAAAAATTAATTTCGTACTAAACAAATATTTATAATCGATCTCTTTTTTTTTAGTCAAATACTTTTCACGATAATTTTATATCACACTATCCGCGTTATCGACATTCTTTGGGAGTATAAAAAAAAAAGAAAAAAAATTTTCAGACTCCTCCCGGGATCGAACCTCGGCTGCCGTCGGTCAGATTTTTAGGGCTGCCGCGTGAAATATTTGCTGCGCTAATTTACATCGTTTGCGAGTAAAAATACAATTTAAATCTCCTTAACCCGCTCGCCAATTAATCCGCTTTCTCTCTTAAGTTTGTTCAATCTCTTTTTCCTGTCTTCGGGTTTGTATTATCTAATTTAATTTCTGGCAAAAGCTCCGGTAATATTTAAGCAAGGATATAAACGAACGTGACCGTAAGAAATTTTGAATTTCGCGCCGTTTCTGGCTTATGGGAAATAAAAGGAAGGGTTATATGACCAACGATAAAAAACCCTTATTCAGCACCCTCCCGTTCGGCTGGCACGTTTATTTTCTCTAATCTAATAAAGAAATGAAATCTCGCGAGATTCTTCAAGAAAATTGATGCACCTCTGGCTTTACCCTTTTTGATCTTCTCGATCCGCCAACAGTAGCAACGATAATCTCGAACCCGGACAAATAACGAATTGTCGTGATCGATCAAGCATAAGAACACGTCGTGTTAGCGATGGTCCATTTCGCACTTGAATATATGTAGATATGCTAAATAACACGGTTGAATTATCCACGTATGAAGTGAACACGGTACAATACGTATCAAAATTAATTTTACCTAAATAAATTTGTCAAAATTATTTTTACATTATTTTAATACATTTTGTGGCATCTAACGGGCGTTTCTATAATTTCTGAGCGAACTCGTTGGAACGATTTGAAAATCCATAAAACGATTCATTTTATACTCAATTGGGAAACTCGTCGAGCTTTTATCCGGCATCAAAGTCACTTTGAATGCTCGACCGGTGCTTTTCGGATTTTTCGCTTTTCTGTTTAAACGCGATTGTCGCTTATGCACGGCAGAATTGCAGTAATCGGGTTTACGAGACGATTTTCACATAGAAAAGACAAATTAAAGTAAAAAATATATATATGGTAATTTATGAAAAAATTTTTATTCGCTTCCACTTTGCCGATCAGATGAAAACAACGATTGAAATACGAAATCGAATTGGGGATTAAATGAAAAAAAAAATTGGTGATTTGCATTTTCAAGTATATCACAGGTATCTGTATATACTGTACATTTCGAATTGAAAAACTTTTAATAAAATTTGAATTTACAAGAGACTCCTTGGGCAATAATTAAAAAAACGATAATTCCAATAAGTCAATCCGATCGGTACTTTCATATAAATAATATGAACATTCCTTAGGTGCGACAACAAAATTTTTACTTATGCCTTTCACAATAATTTCAATTTTCAAAGCCACGAATTATTTTGAGCGATTCGAGTAAAAATTTTTACTTGCGCAATCGGTTCAGGCCTCGATAAAAATTTTCAGAGTAGATAATAAATCTTATAAAATTGATAAATCTTACCTCAAGATGAATCTTCGAGGAAGCTGGATAGATTGCGTGATGAGTTCGGAAATATGAAAAAAAAAGTTCAAAAGGTTTTTTATAAAGAATTTAGGGTCAGCCGGCAACCTGTGAATCCAGCGTGGAAGGCTGCGAGAGACTGGCGCTCCGCGTGCTCGAACCTGTAGATAATCCGGTACCGGACTGACGTCACGGGTCCCACCGACCAATAAGAGTGAAGCTAGGAAGGAGTTGTGGGTGTCAGCCCCACCACTTCCGATTGCAGATGTACATGCAAGGTACCAGACACCTGGATGACCCATGTCTCATCCTTCGACAGTAAGTCAAACTTCCTGTAAAAATTTGTACGGTTAATGCACTTTAAAAAATCATACAATTTTTAATTTGACTATAGAGAAATGTGTAAAAAAAACAGGTGTAACATTCAATTTTGATTTTTAATACAAACACACATACGTATCTGTAAATTTGAAGCTTTTCAAATAAAACCGTACCTGTCAGTAGGAATACCTTATAGAACTGATAATCTGTTATCAGTGCTCTAAGATATTTCAAGATTCTTGGTATTAGGTTTTACCTCTTTTCTCGTAATTTTTACCCTTCTTTTTTTTTCTCTTGTCTATCAACCCTCTCACTCTCTCCCATTTCTCTGTCATTATTATCAACGAATAAACGCTGCCAGACGAGGATCATATGAGTAGCCAGGCAATATTGAAGCACCCTGCAGAGAAGTATACCTGGGAGATCCATTTTTTGAAAAGACTTTTTTTAGCTTAGAATCTGTTACCCCTGAAATTACCCCTACCACATATTTCGTTTATAAAAAAACATTAGGATAAAAAAATAATTTTTTTTAATAATTACAAAGGCTTACAAGTTCCACTTTGAAGGGTCATCTTCCTTAGGGCTTACAACGTAAAAGAGTCCCTTAATCCTAAAATTGATTTCATATAATCCATGGTTTAGATATGATTTTCTCAAGATTATATTAAACTCCTTTTCTTCTTCTTGGAGTCTGTGGTAATGAGAGAAAAGGACCTTAGTTTCATGCTCGATATGTCGCAGTCGCGGTCCGTTAAGAATAAGAATTTCCCATTGACTAAGAAAATTCATCCCTTGTGACCAGCGAGATTCTCCCAACATCTCATGGGGAATTTCATGTGAGTTGCATCATGCATTTGTAAGATTTTCCAACAATGGCAGATAGGATCCGTTAAAAAAAAAAAAAATTCTTTGAATATAAATTAACGGTGACTGATCGATCACTTTTAAATGTGACTGTACTGAATGTCTAATTTTGTTCATGAAAAAAAAAATCAAATTTAGCTAAAACATATTTCAGAAACAGCATATCTTCTTTACCTACAGTGCTTTCCTGTTGATGTGTTCTCAAATTATGTTGGATGTCGATTGAAAATCAGCCATGGATAAATCTGACAATGAGCCCCGAAGGCTCATCACATTCTCTTCTATTTATTCCCATCCTTGATGAGTTACTTACCGTGTTACCGAGTCATATCCCGTTAGTGGTAAAACGCGCCGGAAGTAACCCCATCCAATACTGAGGGATGAACTCAGCTTCTGATTCTCATAATCCAGGTAGTACCAACCTCCGAGACAGAAATATTTCTCAAGCAACGAGCAACAGAGAGAAACGCCCTCTGTAATAGTCGAGTGTAAAGACGCGACGCTCGTTTCTAAAGGCCAAGTCAATGTAGAGAGACCGGGGAATCCCCTGAGGCTCAACACTTAACTCGTTAGAGCCGTTGGTTGAGGTTGTTTTTTAAAATTCTCGTGTCGGTTTCCAACGTTCACAACTTCATTTCCGATCGGCTCCTGAAGGACTTTAATAAGTTAACGTTAATTCTTAGAGTTCAACCGACACGAATAGAAAGATGTAGGACGATTAATTTTCATTTAAATTTACAAGAGTGCAGGATGAATCTAACGGGTGGAATTTTTGTTTAGACGAAAAATGGCTCGTCATTAATTCATTTTTTTGATTCTGTCTTTAAAAAGGGATTAGACGTTAATTATTCATTATTGGATCAAAGCTATCGCTGTATTCATTGTTTACTATTATTATGTACGATTAATTATTTAATTATCAGATAGTTAATAGATGTATTTGAAAAATTAAATATTATTTTGTCTCACGTTCGTTTGTATTACTTATTTTTAGTTATGAAACTTTTTAGAAATATAGTCAAAATCCTAGACCGTGGATTGTGGCTAATTATGAATTTATAAAATCGCATTTCTTTATACTCCTATCGACAGATTTTTCAATTCGCACAGTCGCCCTTCTGACAAGGCATGAAATTTTTCCAGATCCTCTTGCAATTCCCAACTAGACTACTGTCTTTTAATGTGGTACATTGTTCTAAGTACCCAATGAAAATTTTCACAGTCGTAATAAGCACAAGAAATAGAAAGCAGAAATTCAGTTTTATGTCCAAAAAAAAAAATGCATTGAATAAAAAAAAAATTCTCTAACCTATCTTTGTCGAATAAAATTACACAATTTACTTTATTCAGGTAACAAAGAATGTTCCGCAGTGATGCGTGACTTATGCAAGAGCCACTTACAATTATCATTTCTGCATAGTATATTTTAGTTGCTTACCGTTGCCAGCATGTAATTTCAATTTCGCATGTAACCAGCTAAATTTCATGAAAAACGTGCAAAAACTTATAGAAGATAAACTCTTGGCAGTGTTCACGAGTATAAGGAGAATTTTTTGTGTATAAAATCCTTTTTTTTTCGAAAACTGCATACCTTTGGTAAATCGACTGTATTTTTTTATTCAATAAATGGATCGAATCTTCGTCGATAAATTCAATCAGTTTGACGCTATTAAATATTTAATATCTTCGTGATTGTCGAACGGAATTTTTATTCGGTCCAGGTTAGCAAACCGTGCGAGGAATTGCACTAGGACCTGGAGGGCAATGGAATTTACAAAGTCTAGTTATAATATCAACCCTTCCAAAGCGTACGTACCTATCAGGTTAAAGGTCAAAGCAGATTTCAATTTGCACACGAGGTACCACGCTAAAATTTCAATTTAGTCCTCCGGAGTTTCTTTCAAAAAATAGTGGTTCAAGCTAGAGTTTAATTTTGAACTCCGGGATGGATTAAAAGTCTAAATAAATATGTCCAAATTAAAATGATAAAACAAATATACTTTCTTTCTTATATTTCCATGCTTTCTCCATTTTTCTTCTTCTATTCATCTCGCAGCACGTAACGAACTGCGACCTGCTCATTATATTCAGCATGCAAGTGAAATCTGCTATTTATATTTATAAGTGAGGAAAAATAATAATTGGACAAAAAATTCGAGGATTGACACTAATGAGAATTAGGCATGCGTACTGTGACACGTTGTGTATGCAGAAACAGATTAAAAAAATTTTGTTAAAAAAGGATTAGAAAAAAAAAAACAAAAAGCAATGCTTTTAAATTATCGCGTATCAGGTTCGCAAATATTTCGAGTATATAAATAATTTAGAGTACAAGGAATTAAAGTGATCTAATGAGAATATTGTTAGCACATAGTTAAAATAAATTTACGTTATCACTTTTAATATAACAGACGCTATGGACTATTCCACATTAGATCAGAATTTGCTGATAAACGTAATGGAGAGTTCGTGTAGTGTTTGCTGGGAGAAAATATTGATGGCGATCTCGTTATTCATAATCTCAAAAATTGCACTTTTATCATATAATTATCAGCTGAGATTATATCCAACGATCGATCCCCACCTGTTAGTTTAATTATTAACCTTGATTGTCACTTTTTTTCTTTCCATCGATACGCTTGTACGTTAGAATATTTTTTTCTTCGTTGCAGACAGCCTATATTTTCAAAAAATGTATTTCATTTATTTAACACCGATAAGACGTATATTCCAAAATTAAATTTCATTCTTTCCACACGGAGAAGATACGCGTATTTATCAAATGACAAGTTATCGACTGGCGCTTGTTCTGCAGCTGTGACCTAGAGGGTTTCTGCAACAGTTTCCGTTTTTCTATGTTTTTGCAGCATCGACTAAACGCTGTAAACTTCTCAATATTATAGAATTTGTGACTCACTGTACTCGCGTTGCACTAATAGCAGATTCTCTATAATATTTGGCTAATGATACTGGAGAAAATGTATGAAAAATCTGTTCTAAGTGCGCATCGAGTACAGCGAGGCCAAAAATGATATTGCTAGTTTATCAGTAACTGGTGGTCACTTCGCATTTTATCTAATTCTTTGGCAAATTTAGGCTCGAATATCGTTGGCTCTTTAATGACAATTAGGTTCGTAATTGTACGTCTGTCATTGTTATCTATACTTTTACTGCACTTTTTGAAAAGTGCAGGAAGTGTCGGTAACGAGGAACAGACCTTAGTGCGTAATCGCAGTTCAATGGGCGGGCGTTTTATCGCGCGACAATTTCTGTCAAAAGATTAGAAAAATGGATAAAACATTACGAGAAATACAAAATCGTAAGGATCCTAAAGAATTAAAAAGTATCGTGGAGAATGCGGACATTGAAGAAGTACATATACTTATATTTTTTTTTTTTTAAACCCTTGCTTATTCGTAGGTTATAATTTGCTGAATAGATAAGAAAATGACAGGTGCGGGAAATATTTAAATTTGACACTGATTTGAAGATATGTTTCAATGCCTATGCAAAAATATAGACTGTCAAGTTTTGTTTATTAGTGACAAAAAACTATTAAAAGTTAATTCTATACCGGGTTATTAGAATCCTTATGTTTGTTACTTTGTAATAGATTGCTTATCATTAAACTAACAATACAATATCACTATACAATATCAATAAACTAACAATAGAATAGTCTGAAAGACTTTAAAGCATGGTATACGCTTTTGCTTTGTATGTTGGAAAATGATTATTGCGCATACATCATTCTGCTTTCAAATGTTATATTAGCTCTACAAGTTAATGATACGAAAGATTAGAAGAGAAGATGCTTTAACGGTGCTTGATGATCTTCTACAAGCCTTTGCTATATCGGATCAAACAAAACGTTTCAAGTTTGTTGAAAAAGTTTTAAAGTTCCTGTGTAAAGCTGAAATTCAAAGTCAGCGGGTGGATATGATAATCAAACGAATAGCAGTTGATTTTCCACAATATTCAAAGGCCCACATGATAAAATTTGTTGATTTTTGTGAGTCAAACATAAGAAGCAACAATGACAATCATCGAAGGTGATTTTCTCCATATTTTTGATATTAATATAGTATACAATTCTTTATTGACTAAGTATGCTACTTATTCGTGCCTATGATACTTTATAGTACACAGTAGATTTCACTTTATTTAGTAATAATATAATATATTATTCAGATACTAAGTCTTATTCTTTATTTAAGTTGGAAAGACTTGCTTCCATTGCTACTTGAACGCTTAGAGGATGAAACATATATTACCTATAACAACGCTGAAGTTTCTGGACTGGAATACAAGTCTCTTATTGTAGAATCAATTTGTAAAACTCAATGGATGCCTGAGATTTTAATATCACTAGCAGAAATGTTTGTGTAAGTAAAACTCTAGGTAAAAAGAGGATCGATTGATTTTTAAACTATTGATATTAGACACATTTTCGACATTAGAAAATAATTACATTCGGTTCAACCTTTTTATGTCTACTCTTTAGGGAAATGTCTTTGAAACCAAAAGATCATGACATGGTTGTACGTGTTTTGTGTAACAAATTACCAGAAGTGGAAGCTCAAGCTGTACCACCATTGGTTAATCAAATGTTGAAACTTTGTCGACATAGGGATGGAAAACTTCTTTTTGGAACATTAAGACAATACTTTACGACAAGGTTCGAGCAAACTACAAGTAGTATGGATCTAGATGATATCGGTAATGTTGCAATCACATTATTTTCATAAAATGGAATTAAAAAGTTTCTCCACTTAAGTTTTAATTACTTATTAGGTGAATTCACCTTGAAGGATATCTTAGAAATTGAAGGCAATGTTCTTTACCATATATACCAAGCTGCTCAACTGAGTCATGAGAGTTTAAAAAACTTCATTCACTTTTTAAAACTCGTGACAAACTCGCCAAAATTTATTTTGAATCCCTTCATCTTTGCTATGTTACTGAACGTCGCAAATATATATGAGGATGAAGTAAGTTTCAACGTATAATATTTTATAAAAACATACCGGGCAAAAAAGTTGATCTTCAGAATAAAAAATGTGAAAATTTTAAACAGGTTTTTGAAATTCTGAAATTGGCTATAACTCGGCGAATTCAGGACAACGAGAGACGGAAGAATAGCACTTGGATAAGAGAATCGTTATCAGAAGATGAAGATATAATGTTGATCATAGAACGCATTATTGATTACAGGTGATATATACTTTCCAGAATCAGAAAAAAATATATGTATCACGCACCTAACGATCAATAATTTTCAAAATGTGTATTTTAGTAAAAATCACAATCCAAACATACGAAAAAGTTTAATGGATCTTTCGTTCATATTGATGGACACCAAAAAATCCCCAAAAGTTGATACGACTTCCTTGTGGGACATAGGTATGAAAATTATGCAAAAACTTGTGAAAAAGCAGCATGACGCAATGGCGACAGTACTGCAGATGTTAACGCAAAAAATAATCGCAGGCGGAACGTCTGTTACTCGTTACACTGGTAATTAATTCTCGTAAAATCTAATGATCTATAAAAGAAAAATTGCCCAGAGAACATTTTAACATAGAACCGATGACTTTTGTACATATAATTATTTTCAGCTTGTTTAAGTTATCTGTGCCGTGAAAGAACAATGATAGTTCTTGATTCTGAAATTTGGGTGACTGGTCTTCTTGAACAATTGCTAGTGATTCCTGGCACAGCAGCCACCCAAGTTCTTTATGCCATAACTCCTCTAATCAGTACCTCATCAAATATCAGAAATACACTTGCTCTGGTGTTGCGCAAAGCTCTGTATAGAAAAGGATCAGAGTCCCGTCAGATGGCTGTGGTTGGTTTTTTGTTATTGATGAAAACATTGAGAACCTCATCAGTAAGCACACTTAGCCAGTCTGGAGGAAGCTCCTCGAATAGCACTGCACCATCCTCATCGACATCATTGTTAACTCAGGTAATGCTACACTGGGAACTTTAAAAAATTAATATATATGTTTTAAATATTATAAGAATGAATATCCATAGCTTTGACAAACTTGCATTTTACCAACAGGTTGCTGTCGAAAGACATTCTCAACAACCCAGTTCAAATTCAAGATGTAACAGGGCTCTGTGCCATGAAGTCCTGAGTATTTTAAAAAGATGTTTCACACATGAAGTCGAAGTCCGTTTGCATCTTTACAAACGTAAAGTCAAAGATAATATAAAATTTGATAAAACTAAGTACTATCTATTAATTAAAAATTGTTTCAGACCTTCACGAAGTGATAACTATGAATCCTGAGCTCTCCGAAGAGATTGCCCAAGTGCTGTTGGAACATTTTTCAAAATATTATGAAAACAATGAGGCAGAGATCTTGCCACCAATAAAATTTGACAAATGTTCAGAATTCCAGGGCACAGAGGCTGTCCTTCGAGAACCTATTGCCCATTTGATATTTCTCCTCCAAAAAATCTATTTATTAAATGCTTCGAGCAATTCTCCAACTTTTGAGAAACTGGCATACATTCTTGAATTGCTTTGCAAAAACATGAGTAGAACGGAATTGGAGCACTGTAATCTGGTAATACACAAGAAAACTTTTTTGCCAAATTATTAAATACAATCAAAAACATAAAATAACTTACAAGCATATCCCTTTCTCTTCTCAAGGATGACAGGACTGACTTTCTGGATAATGGACCAAAAGCCCAGCAAAAATTGCACAGCTTTAAATTAATGGCTAACGTTTACGAAGCACTGATGTCTTTCAGAATTATATCCTGGTGTTCGACCAGTATTCGCACAGCCAAAAACATTTTTGAGTTATTTGAAGGATACAATCGTTTGTCAAATTTCAGCAAGGTAATAAGACATTTAAAAAAAAACAAAAACTGATATCCTAAGTCTTATACTCTATCTTATTTTAGCAAGTGAGCAAATCGAAAAAAGGCGACGCAAAAGGAAAAAAAGATAAGGACGCCACAACAGATACTAAAAAAGCTGCTGGCAAGCCTACCATAATTAAATTGCCTAATACGATAATGGATCTTGATACAATGTCAAAAATTTTAACGCTGCTCTATCAGTAATTATTAGAAGCTAGAAAATTGTTAATTACAAATGTCCCTTATAACGCTGCTATATAATTTTTTGGAATTCTCCTTATCAGTGAATCTGTGCCATGGGCAAGCAAAGGACAAGCAGATTTTCTCCGTAACCAGCAAAACTTTCATCGTTACATTTTGCAAACTTGTTTGCAACTCTTTCAAAATGCAAAATCACTCAAGGATACCGAACTGGTACTTCATGAAAAGCAATACAGAAAACGCTATCTGGAGATCGGACGGTAATTGCATTATAATATTAATGCCAAGAAAACATTTTCTACATTCCATATTATATTTCTTCTTTGTCATTCTTTTAATTCCAGACTTTTTTACAAGCACATAGTCAACCCACTGAAAGACTTGCGAGAATTCGACGAACAAACTGCACTCCTGGGTGTGGAATGTTTTAAAGAAATTTGTGAACTAATGTCAGAGACCTTTCCTTCTCTTCTAGAAAAATTCCTGAGCATAACTGGTGGGTTTTTGGAATATTTTTAGACAAAGGTTGCCTATTAGGATAACGCAAAAATATTTAACTTCTAATGAGAATTTTTCAGGGGAAGAAATTGCCACTAACAGTGGTCTGAGCTCGCAATTGGGTGGATTAATCACGCCTTTGACAGCACGTGTGAAAATGTGTTACGATGAAATCACAGATGAAGAAGATGGTACGAGTTGGGGTAGAATTCCAATAATTCTTTTAGAAACTGTTTCAATTCTAGTGCAGAAAATTCCTTTCCACGAAACCTTGGCTATCAAGGTATGGCTTTAAACTAGAGATTGAACTTTATTTGCTTATTCTCTAATCTGTCATTTTTATTGTTATATACGTCAACCGATCATCCCACCTATAGATTTCTAAATGGCTAATCGACCTAGCTAAGTCAACTACTGCAAGTCCTCCCGTGCCTAATATCCTTTTAGAACTGATATTAACAATCGAAGAACGCACGTCGGATAGTGGAGAGTTACTCCTCGAATTTTCAAAAATGATTTGCGACGTTTTAAGCACTATTGACCAGGTTAATATCAATTGGCATATGTTAATTTTTGTTTCAAATATTTCTTGTGCTAAAACATCTATGCTTTGCTTATGTATTCATGTAATATACTTACAGAACAAAGAATCCGTTGATGAAATTTACAAGATAATTAACAACGATACGGCTCCACAAGTGTACGAAATTTTGAATGATGCTTTGAAGTACAAATTGCAAAATATTCCATGGCTTCTGGGAAGATTAAAAGCAGAGCTGCGACTGTCGATCGCTATTGGCATGGACGATGAACAACGTGAGACACCAAAATCTTAAATAAGTAATTGCTCATTAATACCAGATCAATTAACGTGAATAATTTTGTAGAAGATATTATACGTAAAAAGGAACGCAGCCTATGCGAACAAATGCTTCACATTATGAATGTTTTGATGGTTTTATCGAATGCTGCTATTGAATCTAGCTCTTGCATTATTGCCATATTAAAAAATATGTATTTATTGTATCAGGAATGGTACAACCTAATTCAGTATTTTATTACAAAATCTAATCACCACAAGGCGCCATTCCAGGATGTAAAGTAAGAAAAAATTAAATCAGAAATTAAGGAATTGATTAAATAAATTGCCAATATACATGTGAGATAATTCTTTAACAATTCAATTTCAGATTTGTCGCTGTAGTAAAGATGGCTGGATATTATTTGCAAGAGAACTTTAACAATCTGTCTAGTCATGTTACGGTAGAAAACCTTTCACTTTCAGTTATTCGCTGTTATTAATCTTGAGTTATTTGTGAATTATTTTGTTATTTCATTTTATGCTTGACTTTCCAACAGAAATTAAGAAACAGCAACGCAACGCGGAAGACAGATGGAATTGCACACAGAAACCAGGTTTATAAGGAAACACAATTAATACCAAAAATTATTAAGATATTGGAAAAGAGTTATTCTAACATTGTGATACTTAGCAAAAAAACTAATGTAAGTAAAAATATTTAGTGATACTTCATGCGGTGGCTATTTTCTTATACATCTTATATTTATTCTTCGATAGAGTCCTTTGGATCACTGTGTCAAACGTGGAACAATACGAGACTTTAAGATTGATGATGCAAAACTCATGAAGGGACTTGAGAGACTTGATATGACTATGGTAAAGCTGTGTATTAAATATTATAATATGAATAACTTTGCATATTTCAAAAACGATTACTTTCAAATAATGCGTATTTGTTTATTAGACTACTCAAAATTCGGCAAGAGCAGCAGTAAGTCAAATCAATGATACTAACAGTGATGAAAGTGATGAGGAACCAAATGTTTCACCGTCAAAGAGGTTGTGCACTTCTAAATCAACGCAGTGAAAAATAATTTTATAATTTTGACATAACATAACCAACCAAAGTGCCTAACTGTTCTCAGTATATTTCTCTACGTTTTATATATATAAAATAAAAAAGAATGCTTACACGAAATGTTTTCTTTTATTCGATATTCTTACCTTTCAACGAACATCTGATCACTGAAGTTAAAGACAATTCACAATAATCGTCTATTATCCTTTCAATAAAGTTTACCACTATATATATGCATAAAGAAGAGTTCACTTCAACTAGACCTGATTTTTTTTATGCCACAAAGTCCAGTGGTCTATTAAAACCACCCTTCCGATTCATGTATTGTCTGTACTTTCGTTTTAATATAACGTGAACTGCACCCACATCATTTCCTTCAACTTTTTTCCCTTTAGTTGTATCGAATCCACAGAAACCCATCATTTTCATCATTTCTTGCTCCTCTGGAGTCTTACCTTGTAAGTCGGCCTCTGAAAAAGAAATTAAATTTTTGTTATAACCAATTATATATTATTATATTATTAATATTGCTAAATTACCTGTGATGACTGGACGCTCCGCTGTGGGTGGCTTAGATTTTGGTTTTGGCCTGTCACGATCTCTAGACCTAGATCTACTATACGATCTTCTGTGTCTATCACGGTCTCTCTCTCGTTCCCTGTCCCGATCTCTTGATTTAACTCTGTCACGATCCCCAGATCTATATATGATATAAAAATTTGATTTAATCTTTAATTGTACCATGCATTGCTACTCCGCTAAACTGTCCCATTAGTCTCCTTACATAAAATGCCCAATAGTACAAACCTGCGTCTTCTTTCTCGCGAACGTCTTCTACGTCGATCCCGTTCACGATCACGTTCCCTAGAACGATCTCTTCGTCTTCCTGGAGACGGAGTACGACTGCGTCCCGTCCTGAAACATTAAAACTAAAGAATTCAATACTGAATGACAAAAATCCTAAATTACAAAAAAATATGATTGAGGTTAGAACTTTAAGAAACTTACGGCATTTTGAGGTTTTCACAATGTTAATAGTTAATTTTCAAATCATTACCTGTAAAGGGAAAAAATTAATACATATCTCTTTATAACTCATTTATTTTTCACTATTATTTTCTGTCTTACAAACCAGATTCTTTACTAAAACCTAACCCTGTCACAGAGATTTCAGCTGACGCATCCGACACTGGCGTTTGACACTCTAAAACTTCATGTTGTATTTATCAACTATGAACATTTGAAGATTAATATTTTTACACGAAACATCCTATATCAAATTTATATTACAAATAATTATCAATCTATAGAATATTACGAAATTTGAAAAAAATTACAAAACAAGCTACCATAAATGAAATTATTCTTGAGAAATAAAGAAAATATAAAATCCTTTACAACAGCCTTTAATAGCCGTGATCGTCTAGTGGTTAGGACCCTACGTTGTGGCCGTAGTAACCCAGGTTCGAATCCTGGTCACGGCAATGCAAAAAAGCATTGTCACGGTAAAGGCATAATTTTTGCATTTTTTTTTTTTTTCAATTTATCCACACGAACATACACGCCAAATGCAAAATATCAATTAGCCACAACGTACAAACTCTTCAGACAATGTTAAGTAGTTCGATACAAAACTTAATTAAAAAAAAAATATAAGAGTATCCAGCAAGCTATAAAAAGAACAAAACTATTTTAATCATACTTAATTACACATGATAACATATACTGGTATCAGATGAACGTTTAAAATTTTTCACCCACGACTTATTTCAGTCTTCCAGAGTAGATTATTCGTTAGTACACAGCTACATAGAGACTAAAGCAAATTCATTAAACATTGAAAAAAAAGTACAATCTGTCTTTCAACTAGAAAAAGGAAATTTACATATTAAACATTGGATTATTCATATGTCCATCTATTCTATCTTACGTCATTGTTATTGGCCGTAACATTGAAGACTGGGTGGAACAAGCTACATAGTCATGCAATCACGCAGCCATGCAGTCATGCAGGCATACAGGCATACAGCCATCAGCCATACAGCCATACAGCCATGATAAAGTCACGCTCCAGCTATTGAGTCATCGAACCGAGTCTCTCGAAGCGTCTGAAATAATATTGTCCTTCCATGCAGCCACTTAACAGTAAAGATGATATTAACGAATCGAGTATAAAATAGATTTAATTAATTTCTACCTAAGAAGAAATATTTTTAACGTTTCACCATTAATACTATAGTTCCCCTGGTTGCTATCTCATCTTTAAAATTATTCTTTACTGATATCCTTCGTAGGACGTGAAAACATCCTGCCTCGTCCTACTCTCGGATACGTTTGAATAGCGTGACGGTTTCTCTTGCCATATAAGGTTACCGGTTGCAGCGCTCGATTCTCTTCAAGAAACTGGCTCGCCTTCGCGTCCCCTACAGTTCGTTTCAAAAAGTATAGACAATGTATCAGGGTTCACACTAAACACAGAACATAACCTCATTTCCTTAGAGTCGATCGAGTATCGATAAGGAAGACTCAAATTTCGATTCCATAGGACGTTTCAAAAATGTCAGCTACGTCTTACAATCGGCACTTGGATGAATTCTGATGCGATTAAATATTTGGCAGTTTGTCCAAAAATTCTGCACACTTTTTCCTACTCGTTTGGGTGAGGAAATCGTTAACGGGTCTTAAGGCTGTTTCTTTTTTACTGTGAAAATAAAATTGACGGTATGAAAACATAGCAGGAATTAAATTGGAAGTTTGTAAGGAGTAAAATTACGTAACTAGCTACGATTACTTAATTGCTCCACCAGACTCTGGTCGACAATTCCAATAAAGGAATTGATACATAAATTGAACATAACCTGCGTAGGTAGGATATGCCATATTACAGGACTAGTACGTGTATAGTTTGGCTCGGTTTTATCGGGTACAAGTATATACATGATCTCATCGCCTTATGTGGCACATAGATGACGTCAGTATTTCAGTATAAAATGGTCGCTTCATTTGTACGAGGGCTCCAGTGGGTTCTACTATTTTCATTTAATGATACAATGTATGTTTAATAAAATATTTGAACGTTTTAATGATTTTTATGAGCAATATTAATTATACTTTCTTTTAGATCCTTGAACATTTTTTTACCACTAAGATAGTGGGTAGAGAAAAGTATCTTTTACGAAGGATTACACCCACTGACTGCCCACGTATTAAGATACGTGGGGCAAAATTAATTCGAATTTCATTTTCTCTATTGAAAATTGCCAATTGTAAATTTATTAAAGATATTAAACATTTAATAGAATATATATATATAGTCTTATGGGCGTTGTCCTTACTCGATTGTAGAATATGATAAGAGCCTTGGAAATTAATTGTATAAGTGTATATATATATATATATATAGTTTAGGAAATATCCGTTAAAATAAATTCTTTCGTGATAATAGAAATTTATAATATTTCGATAAAAGGTTAAACGAAGAAAATTTATCTGAGTTGAATATTCATTGGGACAACAAGAAAATCTCCAGAAGTTTTGTCACGCTAGTCTCTTAGATATTCTGTGTCTATAAATAGCTACCCTTCAAGAGGGTACAGTACCCCTCTTTCCTTATTTTACTTTATTTTCTTTGTTTCCGTCCCGTCTGCATGCCACGTGCTAAATTCGTCTCAGGGACCGAATGTCCTTTTTGTCGTCCAGCCAAACGCCAGGATACCAACGTCTGTCAGCTAAATAACTTACGAATTACCAAAAAACTGACGTTCACGATTTTGAAATGAAAAATATCTTTTCCACCAGGTATAATGCTCGATTGCGTAATGACACGTCATTAATGTTTGAGGCTAGCTGATATTTGCATTGAATTAAGGAAATACTGAGCTGCCTGCAAATATTAAACTGTTCAATTTACTAGTAACTTAATTTTCCGAATACAGATCAAGGGAAGATTAATAAAAAAAATTACATCAATCGTCCATATTTCTAGATAAGAAGAACCGTCGAGCAGCCCAAAGTAAAGAAGAATAAAATTTTCACCTGAATTTTAATATTGAAGAATTTATTAATCGCCTAAACAGAAGCAATAACTTTTGGTTGATATTGAGAGTAAATAATAGTGTTGAAAGTGATGGAAATTTCAACGGCGGATATGGTAAAGTTTAAAACGGCACGTAAATCATGGAATAAATAAATGTCCCCAGTGCCGTAGACCCCGATCGAGCAGCCAATAAGAAGTTACCAGCGCGAAGCCCGAGCCTATAAAAGGCACGAGATCATTTTCGAATTCACCAGAACGCTAAGATCGTTTAGACGAGCTCCATCGCCAGCTTCGCCTAAACATCCCAGAACCAGTTTTACACTTCCAGTTTGATACTCGTTTCGTTTCGTGTTACCCTCGAGACCGCCAAGATGGTAAGCTTAGAAAAGACCGAACAGTGTTGCCATATTAAAGAAAAGTGAAAAAATGCATAAGAATCTCGTACGCGCGACAAGTTTTTCTCGGTTAAATAAATAAATTAGTAATATTATTTTCGTACTTAAAGAATACGAATTTTAATATTTAAATATATTTCGTTAACATCGTGAAAGTGCTTGAAAAATTATTTATAAGATATCAAGTGATTTCAGTCGATTTATCCAACACACTAGACGCGTAACTCGATGTATTCGAAATATTTGAAAATGGCAATTTTAAATAAATTCAAGGTCAAAATTCTTCAACCGCCATGATCCGAACATCGAACCGTAATGAGGATACTGTACCATTAAAATTGCTCTATTATAATCCAATAATTACCACTTATGATGAAATTCAATCGTATTTGGGACAGACCGTAATCTAATCTACGTCTGATTATTGCTATTTGCGATCCGAGTTGTCTGTATTCAATTCGCGAGTCTAATACCGGCTTGATTCTATATCTGCTTACGTTGCAGCCACTAATAGCCTCGTGTAGATAGTACCGACAGTGACGCCACTAAATAATAAGGTGCCCTGTGCTAAGAGGAGTAATAAATTTCGTATTTCTTTTCCAGCGTGAATGTATCTCCGTCCACGTTGGCCAAGCCGGTGTCCAGATCGGTAATGCCTGTTGGGAACTTTACTGCCTGGAGCATGGAATTCAGCCGGACGGTCAGATGCCGTCTGATAAGATGCTTGGAGGTGGGGATGACAGTTTCAATACCTTCTTCAGTGAAACCGGTGCCGGAAAGCACGTACCCAGGGCCGTATTCGTCGACTTGGAGCCCACGGTAGTCGGTAGGTTGATGACCTTAAAATATAATTGAACAGGGTGTGTCCGTATACACGGTATACATTTTGTGTATAGTGTGTGCAGATGTATACTGTGCGTAGAGTGTATAGTATGGTAACACACTGTAAGTGGGTACTCGGAACTATGGATGGTATATTCTTATATGGAATTCTACAGATGAGGTTCGTACTGGAACCTACAGACAGTTGTTCCACCCGGAACAATTGATTACCGGTAAGGAGGATGCCGCTAACAATTATGCTCGTGGACACTACACCATTGGAAAGGAAATCGTCGACTTG
>JASANN010000233.1:2813202-2835247 GCA_031762395.1 Calameuta pygmaea | reverse complement strand
GAAGGTGAATTCTCCGAGGCCCGCGAGGATCTCGCTGCCCTCGAGAAGGACTACGAGGAAGTCGGCATGGATTCCGCCGAAGGAGAAGGTGAAGGTGCTGAAGAATATTAAGCACTACAACAATGTGAACTGTCTTAATTTCCATTGAGATTAAACAAGAGGAATTTTCTATTTCACAAGACAGATTATGACCTTCCTTCGAAATAAAAGAATTTCGTAACCCCTAATGATACTTCTCATTCAATTATCATGTATCCTGTGTTCCAAAATCCCTAATACTTTTTCAGTTTTCAGGACATATGAACTAAGATCGTTTTTGAGCCATGAATTTTTTCAATTACAACTCATTGGTAGCATGTAAAATTTTTTATTTCAAGAATTCTTTAAACTTTCTTCCGTATATGTTCTCTAATCCAATCTTGCAATATTTCCACAAGATGGAGGAGCATACGGAGTGGCTAATTGAGAAAGGCGATTTTTTTTCAGCTATTCGAGCATACAAACATTACAAAAGCGAAGTTATCAGTATTTTTCGTGTCGACATTCGCTTGAATCCTTAAAAAACTAAAGTCCCTATTTCCGCATAAGAAATAAAGAACCCAGCGTACCTTTATATTCTTATTTGTTCGCTAAAAATAATAAAAATAGAAACAAAGATTTCGAAGCAACGAATCCTAACTATATTATATATATATACAGTCGATTATTTTCAAAAATTAAAACACTTATAAATACAGAAGTGAAGTAGCTTAGCGATCATTAATTCAATCTTAATCAGGTGATGTTAAACTTAGCATAGATCAGTCGCGAAGGCCAGAGTTAGAACAAATCTATGAAAAAAAAACTAATGGATAAGCTAAAGTAAAGTAAAGCTAAACGTCTAAGTAATTACTTTGCTACTTTTCGAAAAAAAAAACTGCTAAAACTTTTACAATCCAACGAATATGACAATTTTTTTCTTACTTCTAATCCTGGAGAGCTTTAAGTTATTTCCAATTTTTTCATTTTATTACGTAAACTGGGATTTCAGGATGATGCAATAATTTTATAAATTTTTATCAGAACTAATTCAAATATAATTCGCACTGTACAGAGAGATCAAAAAATTGTTCGATCACGAGTAACGAGTCGGTATTATATAAATTAAAAAAAAAAAAAATATTTCAAGATGGATGTAAATTTTCCCAGTCGTTCGAGGGGATAAGTAATTTTATATTTGTACAATATTGCAATTAGATAATAAAATCTCTAAAGATAAAATTCTTAGTAAAAGCAAACGTGATCTTAGCCAAAGCTAGTAAGAATTAATTAGAATAAAAATAACCTAAAAGTCTTTTTGAAAAATCCTACAAAATTTTATCCACAAAGCTGAAGTCGAGTGAAAGCAGAATCAAAGATACTCGCATGCAGAAATATGTATATAAACAATATTAGATTCCCTAAAAAGACTATAAAGAGAAAGTGAATCAAAGTAAACGCGTTACAGAATATTCGAAAAAAATGAAAAAAAATGTACGTGCGTCCTGTGTATTTTTGTTTATTGCGAATCTCCATTGTTCATCTCGCCAATATCTCTTATAAAGTTTTTATCTATTCCTCCTCTCATCCTGGACACTTGAATAATAATAATTAATAATATTCAATGATTTTTCTGACAATTTTCGTCTTTATGTCAATATTAATTACTCACGTTAATAATGAAAATATTAATTAACCCTTAATAACCACGATCGAAGATTGCGAAGCCACAATTGATTGGCTTCTTAATTGTTTATCGATCGAAAGAAATCTAAAGAATTTCCTCTTAAGCAATTTAGTCAAAGTCCATGCTGGCTCTTTCTTCGTTAAATTATTTATTTATACATTTTATCACTGCTTCGTAATTGACAAATCATCATCACACGTCATCTGATTTAATTTCGTCGATCGCAGCTTCTTCTCGAGTGGAAGACGTAATGTAAAAAAACCGTTGGAGTCTGTCGTTATTTTTAAGGAGTCACAAGAAAAGAGGAGTCAATGACAATTAAGTAGGCCCGATTCTTCGATTTATTCTTCTTTACCAACATAAATACGTTATATAATGTGTCCTGTATATACAAACTGTATATACAGTTTGTTCTGTACTCGCGTTTTCAAATTTCGCCCATCGTTTTCAGCGCGTCGTCTTCGGTGTGTCGCGAGCAAAATTTGTGTATGAAAATCGTATTGGCCGATCGTAAGAAAAGTTTAGTTCGAAATGAATTTAATATAATTCTACGTGACTGGTAGCTCTTAAAAATTGCACTGCTACGAATTTTAGTCAATTATAATATACGACAAAAGAAGTTGTGACAGGTCGGACTTCAGAAAAAATGAATTTCACGGTACCGTTTAAGATTTTTAACGGTCGGTCGAGGCTGATACCATTTTTTTTTTTTTTGAAAGAAATTATGTCGCTCGCGAGGAATAACAAATTTTGGCAGTGTTGGATGCTCCTCGAGTTATGGTAATGATTAATTTTTCTTTTTAATCTATTGTGTCTTTTTGTTTGCTTCTCATTTAGTCCGACGTCCGTACCTAACCTTAAATATAGTCATAAAGCGTGGGAAGCCTTTGGCATTCGCATAATTTTTTTCAAAATTTCAACGATTCAGGAAAATCGTTTGATCAAACGACAAGAAAGGTAGCTCAACGAATGACTGAGCTTTATTTCCCTCGTTAATTACTGAGACAGTGACGAGTGTGCAAAAGTATTTAATTATTCATTAAAAACTTATAGTCTCTGAGAATTTTCGTTTCGTATTTACCGATCTAATTTTTTCTTCAAAATTTTATTCTACCAAAAACGCCGACAGCGATGAAGCTTGAGAGGAGGCGAAAGAAGAATTTTTTAATAAAGAAAATAAAGATCGAACGTAAGTCAAAGATAATAACGATCCTTAATGAGAGAAAGTATCAAGAGAGAGAAAAGGAAAGGTCGTAAACGAATAACCAAACGCACGTCTCCGAAGAAAGTAATGTACAATTGCCACATCAAAGATAAAAATCGTAAAGAAACACAGAAAGTAAATACAACAATAGAGGAATAGAAAGAAAGGCCAAAAATCAAGAAAACTTTTACAATTTTTTTTTCCCGTTCGATCCATACGATCTAGGAGGATTTTAAAGGTACTTAAAGCTACAGGATTCGAAGAGACTTTATTTTATTATTTTTTTTTCTTCAAATAAAGTTTCTCCGTCGATACATACAAGGAATCGTCGTCATGCGAATTATATACAGGTGTATTTTTTTGAAAAAAAAAAAGAACCAAAAATGAAATTATCTTACAAACAAACGAGCGGTATGATAATAAAGTGCGTTCGGAAAAATTGATTTAATGCCCCTAAGCATATTCTTTTAATTGAATTGTAGAATTAAAAATTCTCATCGCCTTCCCTACGATTCTCTTTCCCTCGCACCTGGTTACAAATCTACACCATCCGAACAATAAATTGTATTATATTGTTTCACGCGTTAATTAATAACTTTCTTTTTTCTCATTCTCTGCAAAGACCTCAGCGACTCGTGAAATGCATGTTCGTGGCTAATATTACACAATATATCCTCGTACGTTTAATAATTATTACCTTTTATATTATAATATATATATATATTTATATATATATTAGCTATTACAATAATAGATTGCAATTATCATATAATTCAATAGTACAATTATTATCGTTACGTGATAGCAATTTTTTTTTTCTTTCTTTCTTTATTATTCTGTATCCCTCGTCACTTCGTCGTGCAATTGCATTTTCTCCTATATGAACTTAGCGCGCTTTCGCGTTACTTTCTTTTCCCATTTCTCTTATTCTCTGCGCCCTTGGCATTCGTGTTTCGATTATGTTTTTTTTTTCGAAAGCTATTTTTTTAATTCATACTTTTAGCATCCATCTTCGTTCTTCCTTTAACGCGAAATATGTAAAAAAAAACAAAAGACACGTTAAAACATCGAGCAGCACGCGTTCGTTGCGTGCGATTCTTCGTGAGAATTAAATCGAAGAAGAGTGAAAAGAATAAAGAGTGGGGGACAAAGAGAGGAAGAAGTCTGTACTAGTGATAATGAAATTTGAGATAAAAAATGAGAGAATAAAAAAAAAGGATAAAAGAACAGTAAGAAAAAGAAAAAAAGATAGATACAACGACGTTACAGTAAATTCACATGAACCTATTGACCGGTCGAAGAAAATTTAAAATCGTAAAAATAGTTTAAAGCGAATGTTTATTTTTAATGATGCAGGTAAAATTTAATTACAAAGATATAAAGAACGTTTTACGATTATTAAAACGAGTCTCACAGCGTCTGACATTGCCTACGTTTACGCGCGGATGTGTAACTTTTCTTTTTTTTTTGCACGTCTCGTTTTAATATATTCTCGTCGTGCTGCCCCACGTCTGGGACGTTACATTATTTTTATTACTCTTAAACTCAAAGAATTTAAACTCTTAGTCTCAATTGATTTTTTTTTTGCATAGCAGCGCCGGTAAAACGGAGCGTTATCAGCTTTTCTTTTCTTTCTTCTTACATCTATTCCTTTACTTTACCTACTGGTGGTCGTCTCTGTCACCTTTTATTCTTTACTTTTTTTTTTTGCATAACGCACAGAGACTGAGTAAGAAAAGACAAGCACAGTACGACAGTAGGACAGACAGAGGAAGAACGGAAGAAGAAGAAGAAGAAGAAGAAGAAGAAGGAAATACATAGAATAAGAAGAATCGAGCGCAATTCGCAAGGCAGCAACATTTACGTTATCGACAATTACGAAGCCTCAAGCCCAACAATTAATCCGCTTTCGCTAATTATCGAATTGTACTGGTTTGTTGATTAATCGATTAATCAACCGCACTAAGAATCGACCGTCGGTCCGAAGTCGAGAACCGTAAGTCAATTTATTGAATGAATAACCAAAAGAGAAATTCATCCATTTTCAAAATGGATGACGAAAATATAAAATTTGTAGAACGTCAATTTTTTACGTTCTTTCTTCCTACTTTCTTTCTTCGTCTCTCTCTCTCTCTCTCTCTAATCCATCTCCTAATTCGCACAGACAACAGGCAGGTGTGAAAGAGAGAGAGACAAGAGAAAAGAGCGTAATTTTTTTTTTTTACAAAATCATTAATCAAGATGCCTTCACACCGTGATTTTTGTCTCCCCCTTGAAACCAGCTTTTCGTCATTTTTTTTTCATATACATTCTCTTTCTCTTTGTTTCCTTAAAATTTGCCCCAAAGACAGATACGCTTGAACGACGTTCGTAACGCTAGGCCATTATTCGCAGAGGAGGAACCAATAAAAAGTGACAAAGGATTATCCGATTTCCTATTAATTCCTCGCAATTAAAACTTCTTCCTGGATCGCTCGCCAATTGAAACTGACGTGATATATTTCGATATAGAAATATCAATTCAAAATTTAATTCAAGGATGAATTTTTTTTATACTCCGCTAAATAACACTAATCTCTCTGCGCTAGTCGGATTGTGCTATTAAAATTTATCTCGCTCTGACGCTTTAACAATTTTCCTTATCAGTTTCCAACTTTGAGTTTTCTCTTATCGTTATATATATTCTCGTAACTCGAGTCCCAAGGTCAAACAAAACAATATCACAACGTTTTTCGCGTGTTCTTGCGTTTAGCCAAGAGGTAGTGTAAGAACGAAAAATAAAATAATAACTAAAGTTCTGTCAAGAGCTTCGCTGAAGAGAAGAAGAAGAATGGCGAGAAGTAAATGAAGATAAAGAAAAGGTCACAGCAGTGAGCAATAATCGTGACAAAAAAAAAAAACCTCGAGACCGCAAGCATACAAAAATACATATAAAAAACGGTCCCGCTGAAGAAAAAAGAAAAAAAAACCAGCAGCATCCTGAATTCAAAAATGATAAGGCAGAATCGCACGAGGAAAACAGCAAAAAGTAAAGAGACGCGATAAACAAGAATAAAATTAGCTCGCACGTGATATCCGATTATTTTCCTCGTTTCTGCACAGACGTTAATAAGATGATTGGAATAAGAATATCGATAATACTAACAACGTTAATAATAATAATAATAATAATAATAATAATAATAATAATAATAACAATAAAATTTATAACGTCGACAGTCTTAGCGTCCGCAAGGGAAAGAAGATGAAAGAATAATAAAAAATTTTTCCCGTAAATCTCACATTCGACTTGGCTTCGTTAATTATAATTCTCTGTCGCGTCTTCGTCTTTCTTTAATTCTTTTCCTCCCATTCTACCTCGTCCCTTAGCTCCGTCACTTTCACCACTTTCCAATTTCGCTTTCTCTCTCTCTCTCTCTCTCTCCTTCCACGCTTCTCCCCAAAATTTATTCCCGGCCTCTTCGCCAACGATAAATTCGTTAATCGTGCAGCCCCAGACGTTGGCATCGCAGTTTAAAACATTTAATCGTTTATCCTTGTCGAATTTTTCGTTCTTCGTCTCGAGCCATGCAGAATGTCCGCGCTGTCCATCTTCCTCCGTTATCTCGCCTTGCATAAACCTCTTATCCGTTTACATTACTTATGGTAAGCTTGTGTTTGTGGCAGTGTCTGAAAAAGAAAAAAAATTTTTTTGATATTTCAAAATATTTTTTTTAACACCGACACAAAAAATCAATTAACTTGAGAAGTCTTAGGAGCATCGATTTACCAGGATTATGAATTCGATGAAAAATAGCCAATTTATAATAAAGACTAAGGGGAGCAGCTATTCGCCATGACAGGAATAAAAATACTAGTAAAAATTATTAGGACTGTCAAATTCTTAGGCAGCAAATAAAGACAGCAGATCAGCAGCTGTTCTATTCTAACGTGTCAAATGATCCTGAGCAGTCAGCTATGTTTATTGTACTTCTTCATTATAATTAAGGCTATATACTCTTCGAGTCTAGGTAGAAGCTGATTGGTGGAGAAGAAAAATATTTGTTTCACTTTAATGAGATAATTGAACTGTCAATGAGATTAAAAAGAAAATACGTACGCCATTTTTATAGTGGAACAATGATTTTTCTTATCCACTATTCTTTCTAAGTGATACTTTGTAGATTTATCTGATCCTGATAAAATTCTTTTCTTTCCTTGTTCCCGTGGCTGCCGCCATGGCTGTTGTCAAGAGTCAAGGGGGAAAATAAGGGATGAAATTTTTTTTTTTTTTAATTATGCAATACCAACCTGTTTCGAGGACTACCTACGCCTCGACGGACTTCTTCTTCTCCTTCTTCTTTTTGAGGAAGGATGGCGTCCTCAGGCCCTTCTTCTTCTTTTTCTCCTTCTTCGGCGACTCCTCGCTAACGCTCACGTCCTGCGACATGGAACCCTTAACATGGAAGGTCCCAACCGATAACCTTAAACCTTTTCATGCAACATGCAAACCCCCTGACCAAACTCTATCGTCTCTTCACTAAATCGCCATTAAGGATCTTTGGTTAATTGGAAGCCGTTCGTTTTAGTTCGTTAGTTTTTTTTTTTTTCTTACGTTGGCTTTCCGAAGCGCCATGCAAGACTGACTAGTTTCAATCTGCTTTCCAGAAAAGTCATGTGTGGACTCAGCAGAATTATAAATATAATTTCATATTAATATGTCTGTATCTGGTTTGATAGGCGTGAAATGTAATGGTAATTTTTTTTTTTGGGGAATTTTATCCAAAAATAACTTTTTTGGTATAAGGAAATAATATTTGGTTTTGGCACTTAGGCCAAATAAATATATATATATATATATATATATTTTTTTTAATAGAAAAAATAGCTTTCTCTTGATGAAATTAATTCCAGGAATCGAAAAAGAATTCGTTTTGTGAAGATTTTTTTTTTCAACTGATATACTTGGCGAAATTTTACTTTGGGGGGGGGGGGGGGGATTTTTCGATTCCTGATTGCGTTGATGAAGATGAATTAGGAGAGGTAGAGTGTATGTAATTAAGTACGAGTAAAATATGAATATAGCATAAGCATGAGTACACATAAATATTATGATTGTTGCAGGCTCCCAAAATTCGTCATAATTTTTCAAAATTTACGTGTCAACGAAGTACATTAAAATTTAACGTTTTTGGGCGATAGGAATGCTCACGATTTTTGGCAGCTTGCATATATATATATATATGAATGACGGAAGTGCGAGACGGTGAGTTTTGAGTGGTGGATTGTACATATATGTATAATTTTGAATTTTTTTTTTTCAAAATTTTTAAACAAACCTCCTTGCTGCTCTGTGAAAACGTACTGTGATGTGCATCCGAGTGATCGCCATTTACAGTGTTCTCTCCTGAAATTCAAAAACTGTATTAAAGAATTTTCCAAAATCCAAAAATTAAAAAAAAATAAATACAACCACAAGAGAAGTTAATGCCCGTATATTGCTCCGGATTAACCATTAAATTTTCCATTCCCCCCCCCCCCCCCCCGAAACCTCTTAAATCTTAGAAGACAGAAATGTAAACCGGAATAAGGATCAGAGTAGGAGAAACATGAGCATGCAGACAGAAATTTTGGGAAATATTGGAAGACTTCCTTACCTTTGGTTAGTAAAGTTGATATTTCTTTTTAATCAGACTTCGCTATAGCAGCGTTAATTATTTTCATCCGCAACCATATATCAACATTCAGATAAGTGCAACGAAAAAGCTAAGTAATCGAAAAGAACAAATTTCAAATTGACAGATATTCGTCAATTAAGTATTTGAAGAAAAAAATATCCACTTATAGAATGGATTTTCTTTTTGATTACCGTGTATATAGGATTAAATTTCAAATTGACAAATATAAATCAATTAAGTATTTGAAGAAAAAGTATCCACTTATAGAATGGGTTCTTTTTGATTACCGTGTATATAGGATTAAATTTCAAATTGACAAACATAAATCAATTAAGTATTTGAAGAAAAAGTATCCACTTATAGAATGGGTTCTTTTTGATTACCGTGTATATAGGATCAATCGGTGTACACTGAGGTGATAGTTAAATAAGTCAGATTTCGAAATCGATTGCAGTATGGCGTTAAAGAATTTTCTTTTTTTTTTACAAAAATTATTACTCAAAAGCTACCATTTAGACTGATTGCTATCGATTGCGAGCAGACAAAAAGAAATTGAAGAAGAAGAAGGAATGATTGTGAAGGCGTCAAAGAAAGGGATTTTTGGAGGATTTATCAAGCTTGCCATTAAAAATGATTGATTAATTAAAAAAAAAGTGGTTTAATTAATTCGTTACTCTGTAAATTATTGTCAAAAAATCATTGCAAAACTTATTAGGATCTGTGAAACTTTCTTGCTGTGGGAATTTAATGTTTGCAGGGAAGAAGCAAAAGCATCCCTTTTCTTTCACGACTGCGCAGACAAATTCATTAAAAATTTTGAAGCATGCTGGAAACGATTCTTGTCTTTATTATTATTATTATTATTATTTTAGATGGAACAAAAAAAAGCACATCACTCTTTGATTCGCTTTACAATAAAGCCGCGTATGTACAGCGTGTGAATAATGCGAAAGACGCACTTTTTGCGAAATATAATGGCAATTATTTTAGCGATCAAAGAATTCGAGGAAAAAGGAAAATAAAAGGTACAGTTAACGTGAAATGCAGAAATAATTAAAAGTGGTAGGAAGTAAAGAAAAAAAAAAAAGAAAAAAAAAGTGCAATTATAGACTAAATACAATCAGGCAGGTAATAATTTGCCATGCTTGAAATTAGAACAATAAATTATTATGATTCGTGGAAGCAATTACCATTACATTTTTACAAACGTTAACAAATTACGTAATTTAAGGAAAAATTAAGAATTCGAATGTATCAGCGCGCGTTCGATTTATAGTATTTTTGTCGCTTATGAAAAAATTCGGTCACACCGTATTTTGTAGAAACTAAAATTAAACTCTTGTATGTTAATATTAACAATTACTTTTTTTTTTGGCCAATCGAAGAAGAAAACTCGGTCCCACGAATTTTGGATTCGTCGAGAATGAAATGGCAAAATAAGAAAAACGATTCGCCTAAATTTCGATTATAATTTGAGAGAATTTTTCATTATCAAAACGAACTTTCCAAAATTGACTGTATCAAAAATTGTCAATTTTTTAAAAATGAAAAAAAAAACCTACGTTTCTCATCGACGCGTCTTTCGATCCGGACACGTTCGCTCTATCGAGAACAGGGACGACGCTTCCTGTCCCAAAGTGCAAAATTTCCAAAAACTTGGAAAAACAAAAAAAAACAGGATTCACTTTCCTTCACGGTAAATGATCCTCTTCGCAATTTGGCAAGTCGCTGCCAACTGTGTCTGTCAAATTAATATTTGACACAATCTTATACAGAGTGGTGTCTTCATAGTTTGGCAATGGGTTCAATGGCGAAATACTAAAACTGACGATATCCAATTCACAGCGAACTTCAGATCGCTCGCAGACAGATAATTGACCTGTATTATGAGTATAAGAAAAATTGTTATCATCGTTATCATTCGAAAGAGCCAATTCGAGCTTCATAAATTCTCGAGTATCGTACGAATATGTCATACAGCTACCGGGCTCCTCTTCAGGCTCCGAAGACTCTTCGATAACATTTATATCCGAAGATTTGAGTCTCTTAGCAGTACAATGTGTATTATTTGAAACTTCTTCACGATGATCTTCGTCATCGAATTCCTGACAATTTTTCAAATTCGACAATGTCTGTCGTCTCTTCAGAGTCTTCCTCCTGTCATCTTCCTCCACGCTGCTATCCATTCCGTCCTCATCCACAGCCAATTTAACATTCTCATAAGAATTTCCTGAAGAGTCTTCAACTGTCCTCAATGAAGTCTTCAAGACTTCAGAGTGAAGTGTATTTGAAGATACGTCTGCAAAATTCAATGTGGTATCGAAGTGTCGATCATCGATATTAAAATTGATCACATCCGACAGCGAAGAGTCTGACTTCCGGTTTAAACTAAAGGAACCTCTACCAGTTTCATCAATATTATTGGACACGTCTGCTTCACAAACTTTCTCAAAATCTTCGTTATCAATATCGCTCACGTCCGATATCGTGTACGTCGCGTCCAGTTTACTATCAGTGTTATCATCGTTTTCCAAATCATCGTCCACTTCCTCTCGAGTATTAATTGATTTATGCATTTCCGGATCTTCGGATTCGTCAAGGCAGTCGGATGTATTTTTACTTGTTATACTTCCGGTTGTATTTTGAAGCGACAGAAAGATGCTCGAATCTTCCTTGCACGATAAATAATCCGTAGCCTTTGAAGATTCGACGCTGATCAATGAATTATTAGACGTGCTCGATTTTTCTTCTTCGCGATCCTCGTAGTTTTTCTTTAAACTTTCGTTAGCTTCGTCAACAACCTCGTTACTGGTTTCGATCTGCTCTTCACTTTTTGTCGACGTTACTTCGTCATCTTGATTGCAATTACTTTGATGAGATTCTTCATCAAAGATCTCTTCGGTGATTGGTGGAAGCTGACCTGGTGAAGAATAATCCAGATTGAAAGCATCTAAGCAGCAAGTGCATCTGGTGCATTCTGCAGCGTGATCGACTTCCTCGAATTGCATGTAAAATGGTTCCTCATAATTTTCCACGTCTTCTGTATCTTCATTCTGAACGGCGTCTTGTTTCTCGCCAATATATTCGATCAGGCAGAAATCGATTTTTTTCAAATTTTTCTCAGGACCATTATCCGATTTCGTGTCGCTGTCCGACGTCAATTCAGTTTCAGCAAAATGATCCGAATTTGAAGATGTTACCTCGGTCGACGAGGAATCCAAAATTTTCTTTTCCTCGTCCACGGGTTCCTTCCTCGATAAATCTACCTGCTTCTCCTTGGTCGCTGATCTCTTATATTCTTCGTTGATCAAGTGCTCCTCGAAGGACTCAAAATCAAAGCAGGTAAACTCCTCGCTGTGACTGTTGGTCGGCGATGGATTTTTTTGTATTTCAAAATTTAATTTAAACAAGTCAGTCTCCTGCCAATTTTTCGAAAGAGTTAAAAATTCCAAAACTGTCATACCATTTAGATTCTGTTCGTTGGTTTCACTTTCGGGGACAAATGAGGATGACGGAATCGAATAGGGTTTGCCATCGTTTTTTGAAGATTTTTCAAAATTTGTTTCCTGTAAGTTATCTTGCTTACCTGTATTTTCGGATTGCGAATAGCCACTGGCCAGACTTGAATCATTGCGAGAGTCAAAATTATTTTTTTCAGGTTTATCATTACTATTTTCAGTATATAGGGTATCTGCTTCGAAATGAATTTCTATTTCAACATTTTCTGGCTCAATTTCATTATTTTCCTCCAAAGAAATCTCTACGTCCATAGAGTTTACCGTGGATTCTGATATATTTTCATTTTTTGATAATTTTACACCTAATTCTTCTTCGTTGTCCGATATCTTTGAATTATCGGATACGTTCATTTCGTTATCTGTATTATCGGATGAGATTTTCACGTTGACGATGGCCGATCGTTCAGACTTGTCACTAATTTTTGAAAATTCGTCATCCTTTAAAACGTTGACATCACCGATCGCTTCTTCCGTCGGAACATCATCAGTTTCGATTCTGAAACACTCTTGCATTACTTTCAACTCTATGTTGGCGGATTCCTTGACTTTCTTCAAGTCCAAAAATTCGCCAGACGTCTCGGACGTAGATTTGTCAAAATAAAACTTGTCTATCACGTGATGAACTATTTCTTCGATGACGATGACATTTTCGTTGCTATTAGAAACATCATTATCTTCGCTTATTTCCTTTTTCAAAATATCCGAAGAATCATCAGTCAATTCTCTTTCTCTTATTTCTTGAGATATTTCGTCATGATTATCTTGAGACAATTCCAAGAATGAATTATCTTGGTCTTGATTCTTGGAAATCTCTTCTGAATCATTTACATCTTTATTTGGGCCATCATCAGTTTCCAAAATTTGTGTATCATTGTAGCTATTATTACCTTGCAAGTTGATTGTATTATCTTCTCTTCTAGTATCACTTTCAGAATACTCATCCATTATCAAATATAAGGAACCACGAAGGTTCATATATTTATCTTGGCTTTTCTCATGCTCAGCTTTCGCAGTCTCTATACAGAATAGAGGAGATTGCCTTACGGCATCAAAGATAACAGGATCACTGTCATCATTGCTTTCGATGTCATTATCTTGTATCGATGCACTAGTATCGAAAGGAAGTTTATCCACTATGGAGTGTAAAATGTCTTTAGAAACATACAGCCCCATAATTTTATTCCTTATATAATTTTCAATATTCTTATTCTCACAACTCTGCCAATTGATCCCATAGACTAACCAGTTTACATCTGCAACAATTTGATCAACCAGCAGCGCAGCCTTAGAGAAAATCTCTATATCCTTAAGATCAGCAATAATCTGATCAGCGGAGTGACTTATATCATTAAGAAAAGATTCTTCCTCGGTGTCCTTTATTTCCCTGACAGTAGACAATGGCAATTCCAAAATGTCAGATCCTTGTTCTGAGCATGACTCGAAGGAGCTTTCAAATAAGTCTATTGTCTTGTTAAGATCAAGACTGCCATCCGGTGTAGTCTCACGACGAGTACTGGTCACAAGGTCCTGCCAAATAAATTCAGAGACTTCGTCGTGTATACTGGAACCCGCATCGCTCTTTGGAAGTTCTAAGGACTCGTCGTCCTTGTTGGAACAGGTGTCACTCATTCCTGTGGGAGTTAAACTGTAAATGAGACTCATGTTAGTCGAATCCAGATTATACTTTAAGGATATGTCTGTTTCTGGCAGAATGTCGAGGGACATTTTCGTTGGCGTCAAGTCAGCATTCAAACTGTTAATCACTTCTGTGATGCTGTTCTGCTTTTGAAAATCCTTTGCTGGGAATTCTAGCGTGTCACGATCATTTTCAACTACCTTTTCCGTAGATTCTTCAATGGCGTCACTGGCTCCTTTCCCTTTAATATCAGTAGAATCGCCTGATGCTGAATTTTCGACATCCTTTAAGTATATAATTTCTTTGACCATCTGACAATCATCCTCTTCGTTCAGTGAATCATCGAGCGGGCGGATATCTGGATCATTTGGGAATTCCAAGTCATCCTGAAATTTCTCCAGACAAATAAGATTTATCTCCTCCATTTTATGCGTCTCTACGTCTTGGTCTTCCGCGAGCTTGACGCGCTGAATATTTTCAGAATTGTCAGCAATAAAATACTCATCATTCTCTACAATTTCTAGTCGATTAATGCCAATTTGATCGTCGTACCTTTTTTCAGTTGGACTTTTCTGCTCTACGTCGACACTGGCTAAGCATGAATTTCCATTTTCATCGAGTTCACTTTCACTGATATGCACATCTTGCATTTCGACATCAGTGACAATTTTCTCATCGATACTTTTCTCTCGAGACGTTGGACTCTTGAAAAATGATTTTTCACCGAAAATCCTAGCTTCTATCTTGCCTGCGTTGGAATCAATGGCATTAATATTATTAACGTTTTTAATTATTTCAATAACGCCAGAAATCGACGAAGCCTCCGTGTACGGAATTTTTAAAAATTCTTTCGACTTTGAAACGTCACATATATTACCATTTTTATCAGAGCTATCCGAAGCAGTGTCAAGGATCTTCGAAGTTTCAACGTATCGAACAGTCAAGTCATTTTCATTTATAAAATTCCCCAACATCTTTTCATTGCTCGGCAAAGAATTTTTCCCCGAAAGAAATTGATCGTTAACATTTCCATTTTCGGACGATTTAAAAGTTTTCAAATAATCCTTTGCCATATCGTCAAGTCGAACCCTTTCGACGAAATTCGCAACGGGTTTCAGAGTCACAGAGTAATCCAGGACTTTAACAATATCCTCAAGGTTATCCAAGGAAGTGTCAATTCTTTCGCCAAAGTTAATCGGATCGTCATATCGAGCGGAAGAATTAACAGGAATTGAATCACCCGAGGACTTCTCATTCCCATTTTCCCAATTAAATCTGCCAGTATAAACGACGCCGCTAAAATCCCTATTACAAGTTTGAAAAACTTTCCTATCACTGGCGCCATCAAAGTTCCCATCCTTGAAGCAACATCCAGCAAGCTGCTCAAAGTGCAGGACGTTTTCCTTAAAGTTGGTACGATTCGTCACAACAGAGTTGCCAACGCCTGGATTCTTTTTCTCCAGGAATTCAGGCAGGTGTTGAAAAACCTTACGAAACCAATCGTCCGAGGACCGAGTTTTCTTCGCGACGAATCTCTCGAATCGTTCTTGAACGGCCGAGGGCGCTGGTGTCTTGGTGTTCCGAAAGTCGTCGAAAAATGCTCGTCTCAAGGCAAGATGGCGGTTGGGCTTGGGCGGCACGGGGGGTCGTTGAATCGGACGCAGAATATCGTAACGCGTCGAACTTAATGCTGGTGATTTAGTGATTTCAGTGAGTACGGGTGTCATGCGTTCAGCTATAAAAGCGCTCCTAGCGACCTCTAGACGGGGCCCGTCGTTACTTAAATAGGACCTCTCGAAATTGATGATCGCGCCGTCGCCATTAATGGACTCTAAATTCGAGTCCTCGTATCCAATCGTCTGCTCCCTGCTGTGCCTTGCAAATATTAAATTGGCACGCTCGAGAGCTCTATAGTACTCTGGACGGGGCCCGTCGTAGTACTTGTCACTGCTGCAGCTGCCTCTACGAGAATCTGCAACCACATTGGCCAAACACACACCTCAAACATGCAACCCGACATCTCGTGCTTATCTCATTGATAATAGCCTAGCCTGGATCTGTTAAAAACGTCATTGGTCTCGGTCACGAGTTGCTCAAATTATTTTCGAGTAATTATTAAACGTTATTTTTTTCTATTTGAAAAATCATATTTCGAGCAAGTCGTCACTTTGACTCTCTCTCTCTCTCTCTCTCTCTCTCTCTCTCTCTCTCTCTCTCTCTCTCTCTCTCTCTCTCTCTGGGACAGACGGAAGAAGCTTGAGAAGAAGCCAGGTTATGCGTCTCTTTTTCTTCGTCCAAGAAGAGAAAGAGATGGGAAAACCCCTTTGAAAAAGCCATCGAACCAGAAGCATTTAAAATTTTTTACTACAGGCAGAAATCGAACTATTAATTTTTAGCCAATGAGCTTGCGCAAAGATCTTACCTCGTCTGTTGAGATCGTTTCGTGGGTCGATCGCTGTGCGTCGCATCTCGTTAAGGAACTCTGTAGTCGCGTCCACTGGATTTCGAAAACAGGACAACAAACACGTGCACGTGACAGGGGTAAAACAATAGTTTGAGGAAATTTACTAATTTTAAATTTACATTTCCCTCGTACAACTGTACTACGGATCATTAGTGGTCTAACGGTGCAAAATTTTTAGACGTAGAAATTAACGAGTATGCACAACGAAAATACGTAATTTTAAAGCTCTACTAATATTTTCCCTTCAAATACCTTTTAACATGCGTGATATCGTGTTGCGTGTATTAAAAAAAATATAACAACTACAAAGCAATACGGCGAAAGGAATCTTTGTTTGAAATGCTAGAAATATTCATTTTTGTCGTCGATTTTTTTTTTCCATTCAAATTTACTCCTTTTCACTTTAAGCAGCTCACCTAACTTTTTTTGCTGATTTAACATTTTTGGACCTTCCTCCTCAGTTCCGATCCGAGACTGATGTACAAGAGGAGTTTCCACAGACACCGTCGTCGAATCTGCGTCACAAACCGTCGCCATGCTCATGCAGTTTTCAATTCGTGCATTATTTTCGTGTACTGTGTTTTTTTTTTTTTTTCTACCAAACGTGCAACCCTGACATCTAATTGTACATGCGCGAGGCACGAGAACTGTTTTACAAGCCGTCTCAACAGCCACGCAATTGCGAATGACAAACTTCATAAATGATACGTAATTAATTAAATTCTAATACATGAAAAACGAAGCTCCCTGGTACAACGATACTTAAGTGCAAAAAAAAAAATTAAAATTATGATAATAAAAATTCACGTTATCGGACTATGTCGTGTAGCTTATCCGATTAGAAAGACGAATATACTTTTGCTACTCTTACTGCAGTACTTTTGAATTTAAGATATAGCAAGTTCGTCATTCAAACATATAAAAGAATCTCGTGCATCGAAATTTCAAAAAAAAAAAAATGTAACGAACAAACGTATCGATCTAGAGAATCATGCACTGCCTATAGTTAATAAAACAGATAAAAAGGATTACAATAACGAAAAGGGCTATTGAAATTAAAATTTTAAGGAGTAAAAAGAACTTAATCAATAAGTCTCTAGATAATGTCGATATCATTGATCGAAATTAACGAATGAAATAATAATAAAGCTAAATAGCCCAAGTCGTTTTAACGATCAAAGAAATCGTGAGCTCACCATCACTCAGAACGACTTCCGGTTGACTCGGCGCAGGCACCTGTTTCGTTTCTATCCGTAATACTCGTGGTTCTGAAAAGCACAAAAAAAAAGACTTAAAGACACAAGTATACAAGGTTACTGACCTGACGAGTGCGTTCTAAAAATGTATGAAAAAAATTCATACATTTTTCTCTCGACAGCTACGTTAGTTAAGACCCAAAAAAAAAAAGGTGGGCAAAAGTCTGACTAACCGTCCCTGCTTTCCTCTTCCGTTTCCGATGTCACAGAAACTGGCGACTGTATCGGACTCTTGGCAGTACTTGATTCGTGTGTCGCACGACTTACGTTGAAGGACGACAAGGCCTCGGATTCGGATTGCGATTCGTCATCTGTCGCAAGTAAAATAATCATTAAAAAAAAAAGAAGGACGTTCCCCCATATATATTTTACAAAAAGTCATTCAAAAGATCAACTGACAAGGATCGCCCTTTTGTTTCCGTTCAACGTCCTTTTTGTACTGATCTAATTCTTGATCCGTGATGGCGTCGAAAGGATTCTTAGCATACGGCGTCTTGTAGACCATGGCATTGTGCTGGAATCCTCTTTGAATGATACCCTTGCTGGCAGCTCCGACCAAAACAACTTGTTCTCCAGTGCCACTGATAGTTGCATCCTTAAAAAAAAAAAATAATAAGTATAGATAAACAGTGAAAGGGCAGACATTGATCTAGATAAAAAAATGACATTAGTCCTACCTGCATCTTTTTGGCCTCGTCCCACGAAACGCCTTCCAAGATATGAGACTGCGGTCCTGCTGATATTTTGTCTGCTCTGCGATAATCTTTTATCTGGTTGCAGAAAGTTAAATAATTATAGTGAAAATAATGGGCCGAAGGCTTCCAAAGACTTGGCCACACGATGATCCAGTAAATTGGGTTTAATTGATTGTACTCGTATCTGGGAAAGAACTTCTTGACTTACCTGCTGCTGAAGCTGTTTGAATTCCTTCGGATTGGTATTCTTCGGCACGAATTGAAGAGCACCGTCGATCTTGACTGGGGTGCTGCTGTGGGTCGGCGAGCCATCGGACACCCACTGCACACAAAACCAGAACACGTTAGCCGGACAAGATCTTCATAAGGAATCTTATAGCGACCCCCCACTGTCATTATCTTTTAATTTTCCTTTCTTCTTCATTGATTTTTTTCTCTTTTTTTTTTCATCTTCAAGGGGAGTCGCTTAAGATACACTTGTGAAAAATTCAAAATCTAATCGAACAACTTTCGTATTCAATGTGTGCCTGACGCTTTGGTCCAAAGTCGCGAAACAAAATTTGGGATCCAGAGACAATTTTTCAATCGACCAGACTGATACAAATGTTTCACGTTATCAATGCAATTGGGCTATTTGATATCTTTTTTTTTTTAATTCGATACGGGATTTTCCAAAATTTCTATTTCAATTCTGTACACTGAGACAATTATCGCGAAATTGTGCAATTTTTATTTTTGACATTCGCAAACGAACTTTGGCAAGGATCTGGTTTTGTGGATGCAGTGGATGCCGAGCGAGACTTTTTTTTTTTTTTTTTTTCTTTATTTCTACTTCCACTATTTTTGCTCCCTTTTTTTTTTTTGGTTTAATCTCGGATTTACAAACAGGCACACATTCATACGAAACGTGTGTTCTCGTTAGTTTATATGTTTCTGTGTGGTGTTTTACGTTTTCATTCCTTCGTATTGAATCGTATGGATGATTTATTAAAAATTAATTAGACTAATTAGGTATCGCAGCCAACGTTCTTTTTCATCACATTGCCAACCCTTTCACACGCTTTTCAAGCACGAGACTTTAGAATGCAATCGATTATCAAAAAATAATATATATATAAAAAAAATAATTTTTTCAATGCGTGTGAAAGAGACGATTCCATACTAAAGTTATTTGCGCCAAGCAGCAGCAGCAGCAGCGAATCGAGTCGATCATCAAAATAAAAAAAAAAGAAAGGTGATCTAATGAATTTTCGTTTACGAAAACTGAAAATTTTCAAAATTTCGGAATTTCACCGACAAGCAATAAATTTTCAAAGGCAAAACAAATGAACAGCAAAATCTTTTTTTTGACGGCAAATCAAAGCAGCTGCCGTTCCCAAAAATTTAATACGATCGCGAGACTCGGTCAAATTTCCCGCCAACTATTCGCATACAAATACAGTACAGCCGTATTGAAAAACGTTAAAAAAAAAAATGTCTATATACATATTTCTATACGAGCCAAGTGACCTGCCACAAAATTAAATGTAGCAAACATAAAAATCCGTGTCCGATAACGAAACAGCAAAAAAACTGATAAGAACATAACAGCGTCCACGAAAATAAGTGATAACGATGAAGATGAAGTTAATTTGAAAAGCACAAGAGTAACAATTAAGCTTAAGATGCGGCAATGCCTAAGCCCCGTACAGATACCAATTACTGCTATTTAAAATCTAAAAGACTAATCACCGAGATGATTAGCTGATATTAAAACAATGCGACTTTATGATAAAAACTAAAAAGATATATATGAAAGATCAGTGACTTAGTTCGAGATATCGTTCCTAGAGGGAAACGTGGGTCGAGATTTACCTCCTCTGCGTTTGCATCCACCCACTATAAATGAGAAAAAGAAAGATAGAAATAACCCATTAAACGGTGACATTAGAAATTAATTAATATAAAGACTTTAAAATAATAATTAATCGCGTATCTGTATCCTTTTCTTTGAAATTCTATATTACACGGGATTTCACACTTTGGTTAACTTTAATGATTTTCTCAACTACTTTCGTACCCTCTCTCTCTCTCTCTCTCTCTCTCTCTCTAGTCCGGCAAAAATTAACCTAATATTAATTATTTATTTTAATTATATTTTTATGACTCCTCTATGTGTTCGTGTATCATACTGCGACGCTCACACTCACACAACATACGGCATGCCACACACAGTTTAAAAATTCCCGCGAAAACGATCCCCCTTACGTTTTACGAATGTACCTTTATTTGAACATCAAGAAGCTACAGAAGGAAACAAATCGTTGACGTCTTATGTTAAAGTTAAGCGATATACGAAGCCGTTACGACAGAGACAACCAATTCGTTTGTTCCGTACAATTTCCTTTTTTTTTCTCCGTCTCAAAGAAATTCGCCATGCGATACGTTAAAACGTCAAAATTCCAATATCAAGGCGCTTACGACTATGACTTTAATTATTGATCGACGGAAGAGGAAAAAAAAAACAATTAAAAAGCGCAATGGATCATCCTTAAACATCTATACTTCGTGTGGCACGGTCAGAATTAAAATTAATGATAAAATAGTTCGATTTAAAGAAAAAAAAAAAAAAAAATACATTCAACAATGATTCTGTTGTAGCTTCGAAGGATTAAAAAAGAAAAAATATTTAATGGCATACTGAATTCTCACTATTTCATAAACTTTAGGACTATTTAACGCGAGATATACAGCTCATTTATAAATCCTTTGTTATCTTCGCATCTTTCGCGTGAGTATATAGTAAATGCTACACGGGATTCAAAAGAAGTACAGAACGTTCGGGAAAAAATTTTTTTTTCCAAAATTTACATTAGGACAGCAAGGTACATTTTTTTTGTCAATAACGCAAGGATATCGGTGGGAACGTGTAGATTGATATGGAAAAAAAACGCGTATCAAGTAAATGGATTAAAAATAAACATTTTTTTTTGTTTTCGTCCAGATAAATAAAAGTCACGCGTGTAAAATGCTTCTCGAACATTCTGCATAATTCATCATTGCACGTGTTCACTGTATATTGATATTATTAACAATTAACAAAGCCCTACTTCCTAACACGTATTATCTGCTCTGTGTGGGTCTTATCTTTTGATCATTTTTTCGGATAACATTTTGGAATGCCGTGAACTGGAATGCGACTGGAATGGGCGAGGTGTAAAATGATTTTTTTTTAACAAGAAAAAAATCAAGGTTAAAATGTTAAGTAGAGTACAAGTTGATTGTAAGAAGGAAATTAATAAAATTTTGTAAAAAAAAATTAAGAAGTTAAAACATTGAAAAAAAAATAACGAGAGAGGATTAACGTATTGCGCAAAAATCCTAAATCATTGCTCGTTATACGTGACGTACAAGAAGGTAACTAACTATAGTACGTACATATGGAAAACGTATTGTGCAAAAATCCTAATTCATTGCTCGTTATATGTGACGTATTTTTAGAAGACTACAAGACTGTAGTGTAGGATACTGACCAAACTATAGTACGTACATATGGAAAAAGTATTTTGCAAAAATCCTAATTCATTGCTCGTTATATGCGACGTACTTTTAGAAGACTACAAGACTGTAGTGTAGGATACTGACCAAACTATAGTACGTACATATGGAAAAAGTATTTTGCAAAAATCCTAATTCATTGCTCGTTATATGTGACGTACTTTTAGAAGACTACAAAACTATAGTGTAGGATACTGACCAAACTATAGTACGTACACATGGAAAAAGTATTTTGCAAAAATCCTAATTCATTGCTCCTTATATGTGACGTATTTTTAGAAGACTACAAAACTATAGTGTAGGATACTGACCAAACTATAGTACGTACACATGGAAAAAGTATTTTGCAAAAATCCTAATTCATTGCTCCTTA
>JASANN010000233.1:2793210-2806739 GCA_031762395.1 Calameuta pygmaea | reverse complement strand
CCCCCCCCCCCCCCCCCCCCCCCCCCCCCCCGGTGGGCCTCGATTGAACAGAAGTTGGAGGAGATATATATATATATATATATATATAAAACAAGGAATGCCAAGAACCGCGCCACCCTCGATCCACGCGACAGTCTGAAGTGGCGACTCGACAAATGGCGAAAGGGAGAAAGAAAAAGTCGGCTTGAAAAGTTACTCCGTCGCGATCCGCAGGCGTAAAATATTTTTCACCTCTCAAAAGTGACAGCCGTGAGAAAAGGAATTGCTCAAATTTGAGTCTCCGGATGTTAAAAAATGTCCTCGACACGCGCCGTTCGACTCGTCAAAAGTTCCAGTTTATTTTCAGCCAAGCCCGGAGGAAGGAGGAGGAGCAACAGATATCCCAAGAGCGAGAGAGAGAGAGAGAGAGAGAGAGAGAGAGAGAGAGAGAGAGAGAGAGAGAGAGAGAGAGAGATATATATATATATACAAGGTGGTAAAGGACAGAGACGAAAGCAGTACGGCTTATCTCGTATAGCTTTGCGCTAATTTTAGATCCCAATACGTAACCATTAATTATGGGCGTCGGTCAAGAATGCAAATAAACTCAAGTGTATTTCCTCTTTACTCAGTTACTTCGGAAACGTGGGCCGTTACAGATTCTCTGTCTCTCTTGATTTCTATCCACATCGCGCCTATGACTTTCTCCCAATTTCTTTGTCCAAGATCTTTCGTCTCTCTCGTCTCGTGCGAGGTTAACACGCTGACTGCCATAGGGCGACTGGCAGGTCCATGTGAATTACGTTGTAAGAAATTTGTCGCGTGTGATTGCTGAGAAGGCAGATGGCGCCACTAGCGCCGGATAAACAGGTAACGAGAGAATCGGTCGCTGGAGTAAGGAATGGAAAAATAGTCAAGAGTAAAGATGCGTCTAAAAAGAATTTAAATTACAGTGTTTCGACAATATCAGCAAATCTATTTCCTCTTTGACGTCCTGCTGACATTTCCTAAGGTTTTTGCATTCCTTCGGATGAAAAGTGAGCGATATTGAAAAACAGATGGCGCAGCGTTCGCTATGACTTTTCGAAGCAATTCATATCGAAACAATCCATAGCCGAGACTGTACAGTTATAACTCGTGAATATTTGGAGCGTAAAAAGTCCGTTAGACGAAGAATAGAATAAACTTTTCAGAAACGCGGCCAACCACTTCTCACATAGGCTTTTCTATTCTGTGCCTGCGGACTGGCAGATACGAGGTTACGATATTACTTTTTCTGCCGAATAACCACCGTGTACATGTATATATACCTATACATAATTTCTACGATAATACATACGAATGAACCGTTATAAATTACCAACGTACAGTTTTCATCGAAGAAATCGTAATTTTGCGACAACGAAAGTGAAAAAAAAAAATTGTACCGACCCTTGACGACGTTAAAAAAAAATTGAGTAAATTCAGAAAATTCGTCGCAGTGAGAAAACAAGTCACCCGGAGAATCCGCAGGAGAAAAAAATTAGCAGACAAGCATTAAGTCCCGTTCGCAAAAGTCACCGAACGTGCCGAAAAAAAATGAGCATGCTAATTGTAAAATTAAGCGATTTCACAATCGGCCAAAAAAAAAGTGCACAAAATTATCACACCGAACGTGGGACAGACTTGGGGTGTAAAAAAAAATCCTACCGGAAGTCTCCGTAATTGCCACAGCCGACGTCGTATCCGGTCTCTCCGAGCGTTGATAACGACCCACGCACAGTTTCGCCTGTTGCGTGGGTCAGTTCACCGAACGCGAACGCGAAAGCGAACGATGGCCCGATGCCAAAGGTACACTGAGACAATACGAAATTACGTGTCGTCATCCGCCGTCGAGGAATCATTCGCAGCGTCGGAATCGAATGGACGAACGGAGTTTCCGGTTAGCGTCTACGTAGACGCACCGAATTATACAGGAAACCGTCGGCGAGTCGTGATTCGCGAATCGCGAATATCGAAGAGGCAATTGCGAGCTTATTTTGCCGAACCGGACTAATGGCTAATGGACCGTGAACAGGCATATCGTAGCGCGACGATGAGTCACGTGGTCTCGCCTTCTTATTGCTTTACTCTGTAATTTCCTTTGCGTCCGACTATCTTTTTCCTCCTTGCTGCGTCGATTACTTTTGCGCGTTACGGTACATCTCGAAGATCGGCAATCGGCGCGACAATGATTCGTAGACACTGCACGACACAGTGGCTAATACGGGTGGAATGATTTTTGCCGAAAAATTAATACGAGAAAGAAATGAAGTTTTTTGGAAAAAAATTGTTTTACGTCATTTTGCAAAAAAATCGATTGAGATTGTAACTTGATCGTCGGTGTAACATTGAAGTTGATTAGGGACGCGATTAACGAAGATTCGTAGAATTATAAAAGAGGAGAAATACATTGGAATCTATGAATTTATCCCGCACGGGCAATTCTTGTACCTGCTGTACAGTCGAGGTAAGAAATTTATGTGATAATTCGAACGAACGATTTTTCATATTGATTATCGACACTCGAGGCGGATACAGCGTGTTACGTGCACGTGGATGCAAGTCGTTTATCGTAATGTTGAAACCGGGTCTTATCAGTTTTGACGACTGGCATGAAAAAAAAAGTAGATAACTGTACCGTCCGATAAAGAATCGCGTACTCTTTGCCCATACTGTACGCGAGTGTATATTGGATATGTTACGACATTGTAATAATAAGCATGTAAAGATACGAGGGAAAAAGTGTTTGAGACGGCATTGAAAATACGAACGAGTGACAAAAATTATTTATATGTTGACCTTTGGATTTTTCAAAAAAAAAAAAAAATGCAAAAAAAAATAAAGATGAGTCAGTACGTGAGACCGGACTGAGATGACGTCTACGCAAATACGCTGTACCCGTGATACGTCGTACAATAACAAGATAGATCGTAAGACTCAGGTCAGAATCGAACAGCAACGCCAGGCTTAGAGTTATGGAAATTCATGCTTGCGTGTTTGAACGTGATTGACGAATAAAAAATTAGCAATCGGTCCATTAGGATGATCTGGGGAGGACAGACTTACTATGGAATGCGAGGACGTGACACGATAATTAGATGAAATTTCATAATTGAACGTAAGTGGGCCAATTTCAAGCGCCTACAGATTCCTCCGTTGTGAACGATAGCTTAAAGGTCTCGCGAAAGGGTGCGGAGTCAGGGAAGTTGAAAAAAAAAATAATTATCGCGACACAACTCTTCCGAGAGTAAGTCAGGTGGAATTTGATGATTTTTGCAATTTTTTTTATGCAAAATTTTAAAAATCTTACTCCCACGATAGGTCATAGGTCGTAAATATAACAATAGAATTCTAAGCGTAGAGGCAACAACAGCACGAAGTTGTTCCAAAGGCAAAAAGTCTGGGTGACTCTTATGCCTTAAGAGCCACGGGAAGGTGGCCCCTCGAAAAAGCACGTTCACTCGTACACGTACTGTACATGTTTTTCTATGTACAAGAAGTACGTCTGGTAAGGACGCGCCATTAATAACGGTAAATCCACGGGCAGATGTCAATATGGATTTACAGTGCTACCTTTTTCGATCGACAATTGTGGTGAATCCTCCCCGTTGAAATCATTAAAACCGTCATCTGACTTTTTTTTCCCTCTCGTGCCATCTTGGAATTCAATTCGGATTCCTCGTCTCTTATAAGGTGGCGAGGTGGAACGACGAACCTCATTAACCAGAAAACCATTGAGCAATCGAACAGATTCTCTTCCACAAGTATTCCACCATTAAGCGATGCCATTTTGCAGCAAGGTAAATGGAATTTTATAATAACTCGCGATCAAGTCAAATTGTTGCCCGCGTGGTAACGGATAAACATAATTGACAGCGTGATTAACGGTGACAGACTGTTACGTCATTCTCAACACGAAATGCAGCTCAGTTTCTAAAAATACGCTCACACGCGATATTAGTGATTATGAATTTTTCCAAAATTCTAATAAGGCCCAATAAAACACGTAGGATCATCGACAGTAAGAGCTGAGATAAAAATCTGCTCGATATCTACCAAAAGATGCAAATAGAGATAAAGTCATGCGCAACTTGTCCCTGACCCTAAATCATTGCAAGGGTCTACGGCTGAATTGACAGTCCGACGTCTGGCATGGCAAAGCCCGAGTCCCGTGAACAATAAGAGAATCGAGAGAAAAAAAAGATAAGAAAAGAAAGTCAAGCAAAAGAAAAGAGTGCAAAGATCACGGTAAATAAAGGAAATGACGCGGTCTTGAACTCGGTCGTGCCAAAATGACAGTTGGCAATGACTTCGAGTAGTCGTGTCCAGTAGTCAAGTAACAAAGAGGAAACGTATAGTTTTCCTCGTTCTTCTATATAAGACGTGACGTGGTGGTGGTGAAATACCTTCCCCTCTCGGCCGCCCCTACTGTCCCGGCAGCAATGACCCCCCACCACCCGAGCCTTAGCCTTAGGCTTCACCCCCCACCACCGTGATTCCCCCCACCAAGCGTCCCGCCGAACCGAGAGCAGAGCTCATTCCACTTTCCACCGTGCAGCGAGACGGGTCGAGACCGGTCTTGGCCTTATGCCTCGATACACACTGTACGCTGTATGTACAGTAATAACGGTAGTGCGTACGTATTGTACAGCTGGACGGCTACGGAGGCGTAACGTAAAGCATAGCAGTGGATAATAATTATGTCTTTAAGGTCAAGAGGCAGAGATCATAAATAAGGCGGAGGTCAAGGAGAATTACGGCCTGTTTCAGCGTACGGCGGTAGAGAGAGAGCTATTATGAAAAAGAGGAGATTCCCACGTGCAACCGTTATCTATCTTGTAGATGTAATGTAGGACGCGTGTTAAATTCGTTATGCGAAATAGCAGGTATTACGGCCTGAACGTGAATAGATATACAAGACGTATGCACGATTAAGATAGACCACCTGTATAAAGACTATCTTGATAAAGATTCTATTCGTTCGCGACGATCGCCCGGCAAAACATTAGCCCCGCCCGGAAGCGTTACTTAACCTAAATTCGCGACTTCCGGGAGACTCGGTAACGAGAGGCGAGGTCGCTAAATGGCGGCGATATTGAAAATAGGAGTGACGCTCAAATTCGCGTGCACTTTTCACGCGCTTTTTCGAATTACATGAAATTCGTCCGTCGTTTCGCAACGAGTCCGAAGAAATTGGGCAATTCGAGAAAAGTGAAAATGAAAAACACGACAAACCGTTACGACTGTCGTATGAATTTACGACTTGTCTACCTGCAACGTCACCCTAACGAAAACCCCACATAAGAATCCGAGGGTTGGTTGAAAGGAAAGACGAAAACAAAAAAAATGAACCGTACAACAGGAGCGCCTGGAGGTGAAGGAGGATCGCCGGTACGGCGACGCCAGGACGCGAATTTATTGATCGAGACGCCAAAGTCCCCGACCAGGCGTCGCGACGCCCAACAGCCAAGAGTCCTCGAACAAGGAAACTAAGCCTGTCGGATTTTTGTTTGGAAGCCAGAAATCCGTGAAAAAATTTTTTTAATTATCAAATCTTAACAGATCGACGTTCCTGAGAAATTCTTAAAAAAAAAAAAAATACAAATCCTAAAAACTATCTGGCACAACCTAACTGTACGTAGATCCATCATCCAAGTCATTGACTGACGTTATTGTCAAGTCATTCCGACTGACTCGACTTACTCGAGTCCCCGTTTGTACAAATACGATTGAGCCCAAGAACCAACGTTATCCTTTTACGTAACCACGAGAATCCATCGCCTCCCGATCCTACATCGTCAAGGACCTTAAAACGACGCAAGCGTCGACGCAGTCTATCCCGACCTAAACTTTCCCGTTTCAACGTTAACCTACCGAGACAAAGTCAGCCAGCTGAGTAGGAGCTGTAACCTACTTTCAAACTAGCCTTAGGTAAACTCATCATCCCTCCATTCTTCGTCTGAATTGAAAGCCACAGGTCATCAGCACGTCAGAAGCTACCTAACCAAGAGGTACCGATGGTCCGTACCCTCGAGGTAACGTTAAGAAAAAATTTTTTTTAATTTTCAACCCCTTAAATTCACATGTGCAAAAATTCTCCATGAAAAAAAAAGACAAATTTTTTTCTATTCCTCCCCTCGACCCAAGAGTCTTACATCTACTAGTAATACAATTACAGAGAAACGCCAAAAAGCCACGTACCCCCCATATAGGTTATGTCGCCTGTGCCACAAATGATGTCCAGGGACAAAAAAAAAGGGTCTTGGACTTGGGTTGAAAGTGTAACAGTTCAACGCCCACAAGGTGGCTCGCCACTGTTTATATATATAACGTCACTGGATATAAATAGATCCCAACTGGATAAGACAGGTTAAACTCGAAGATTATTTCGTCGCGACTGTTCTCTGAATAATATGCTAAATACGTGTCTATATAGGTATCGCGGCTGCTCTCGCCACTTACTATAGGCATTACTCGGCTAAGTACTACGGTGATATAGTATCGGCCCGTTTCGACTGGAATAACTAGACTACAGCCCACTCGCCTGTGCTACGTAGTACGTAAGGCTGAAGAAATAAGCGGTGTCATCATAGTGCCCGATATTAGCTCCGTGCTTGATTCTACGATAACCAAGTGACTTTTAGGCCGTTCAAATTGTGACATCGATACGTCCCGTTTGAAGTCGAATGTAAAATCCTGCAAGACTTAACTTTTAAATCGTCTCCACTGCGGGGAACAAAGTAACGTTTGCAAGACGATTACAGTAGAATTTTTGATTTTGCTCGCAATGCATCGTGGGAGGAGACCAGAAGGTTCGTTAACCTTGCCAAAGCGTGCAGCGATTCGGTCAAGCAAAACTTCGTCTTGGTCTCTTCGGCTCTTCGTCTCTTCGTCTCTTCGTCGAGTTTATTTCTAGCGTCGGGAGGCCCGACGAGAAATATTCGAAATGTACCGGGTAAAGTAGAAAGAGAACCGAAGACGGAAACCCATGTAGGTTAAAAGATTCTGGAAGCTTCTGCTCGTCCTACTGCGAGAGGAGCAATTATTTATCTTTATTCGCACAGATAAGAATTTACATATATATGTGTATATATATATATATATATATATATATATATTCACACACGCACGGGCGTCATTGTAAGTCACTAAAATTATAAAATATTGACAAATTTCGAAACACTCTCAGAGAGCCTTACCGTATCTCGTTTAGGCACCTAATTTCCCGCACCCTGAAACAAAAAGCGAAATGGAATTAAGTAAAAACAAAAAGAGTCCAATTAAAAACTAACAAAAGAGCAACAGAGTCTTTCCTCGCGAGCAAAAGCGAAACTCACGCAGGTTAAAGTGTACAAGTAGGAATTTCTTGAAAAAGACACAAGAAGTGCACCGCTCGTGTCACGAGTGAATGCAATTCCCAGAGTGCACTCTAAAAAAAAACCTGGAAATGCAATTACGTGACCAACCAGTCGAATTTCCCGTAAAGATAAGTCCACGCGATAGAAGCAAAGCGGAAGACCCTAAGAGGGAGTGCGTGCAGGCGGAGAAAAAAAAATTCGTAACCGGAAGTGCAAGGGGTGGGTCTAATTGCAGTTGGCCCAGCGATGACTTCCGGTTCGGCGAAAAAAAGACACAAGGGCTTCCAACGAGTCTCGCGTGCATAAAAAGCAAACAAAGCGTCTAGAATGTTTTCAACGAGTAGCCAAATAATTAAACGAAAAACATACACGTATAGTAATACAAGCTATGGTAGCCACTGATCTTTCCGATCGTCCAGAATTGCTTCGTTCAATATCCGCCCAGTCCTCGCGATCAATGCTTATTTGGGGTTCGATTAACGTGACCAGGCGTCCCATCGGGCGCGCATGGATGTAGCCAAGATAAAATAAGAGAGGAGGTAGACGAAGAGGAAAAAAAAATAAAGAGAAATCCGTCAAGAGTCAAAAGGGCTGACGAAAGATGAAAAAAAAAAAAAAGAGAGAAATACAGTAATACAAAGCCTGAGAAGCAGCAACAGCAGCTTTTATCGATCATGTCCGTCGACAATGGCGAACGTTGTCGGCCAATGACCTCTTCTAACTGGACACGTGCCTTACGTACATATATTATGTACCTGCGTGCAGCCCCGTACGCGGTGGCACAAGCCTATACGTGCAAGAGGTCATAATCGGTAGGCCACAGAACTCTATATACAGATATACAAGAACGCGAGCGTAAAAAAAGGCCAGCCAGCCAACCAGCGTCGCTGCACGAAGAGCAAGGAAAAAAAGGGATACACGGTAAAAAAATAATATTACACAATAGCCGTGTCGTCCCATTATTTCGTGCTGGTCGGGAGACACGCATTGTTGGCCACCTCTTGACGAACCGTTGAAAATCCGTCATGAATTTCAGTCTCCATTTTGATTTTGCCTACGAGAGGTGCGCATGCGCATAGACGCACGAGACGCTTCATTACTGTGCCACCAAGTATCGAATGCATATTTTCAGTAAAAATAACGAAGTGCGATGCACACAGTCATTTCCATCGTGAACGGTTGTGCGATTAAAAAAAGATACGAGTAGCGAAGAAGCTGATAACAGGATATAATGAAAAGCAGGTTAGGTTCCGATAACTCGTGCCTGATGCTCTGCGAAGAAAGACTGGCCGCAGTCTGATGGGATTTTTCTTTTCTTTTTATTTATATCGCGCTCCTTGGTCGTTTATGTATCTACAGGCAGGCATTTGGTATCACGTGCGTTTGCCTGGCATCAAACGAAGAAATAGAAAAAAAGAATTTTGAATCGGGGCCACTCGGCTCTCATTTAATTAGAACACGCAACACGAGAAGTCTCGAGTTTTGCGACTCGCCAGAACCCGTGCTGCTCCGGCTTCGTATCTTTGCGGTTTTCATACCCGTGTACTTTTATTTTCTCTCTCTCTCTCTCTCTCTCTCTGCCGCCCCCTGTTATCTCGTATCCTCTTCCTTTTTTCTTCACGCAGTTTTCTCGCCCCTCTCCTTCTCTTTCTATCTCGCTCCATTTCTCACGACGAGAAAATCCACGAGTCTCGCGCATGCGCGCTGCCCTTCTACAGAATAATCGCGCCTGTAACCGACCAACAATAATTGAACGTTCGTGACTGAAAATCGAATCGCCAGCTCGTTGAAACGATCAGAGCGGATATAACGATTTTAGCTCCAATTAAGAGTGCGCGCGTAATTACGAGTCCAAATAAATAAAGACCACCGATTGTAACCGTTCGCGTAAGCAACGATAAACAGCTTCGAAGCAGACGCCGAGTGCGCATGCGTTGGATTATTATATTAAAAAGGAACGAGGTGAAAGGAAACGAGAAAGAGAGAGAAAGATAAATCGCAGAGAGAGAGAGAGAAATGTGAAATTTATCAGTGAATGATTCCTCTGTTCTCCTTTCTCGATTTTCTTTCTTTTTTTTTTTTATTTCTGCGCCTTATGTTTTCGCTACTTCATCTTTCTACACCGCAAGCATCCGGTATATACATATATACAGCATCTATATATGTATACAATCCAGCATATTTTTTCCTCGAGCTTCTTTTTCTCGCTCTATCTCCCCTCGTGCATTTTGCTTTTATTTCTTGCACCCCCCCCCTTCCTCCCCCCCATTTCTTCGTCCAACCCAACGATGAATGGCCCATTGTATTTAAGACGCGACGACTACGCACAGCATTCGTTATTTCCAAGAAAGTCTTAAATCGCGTGCGCTTGACCACGTGACCCCTCATCCCTCCAGACAATGTAACGCGTCGGTAACCATAGGTTGGATGCCAACCATAGAAAATTGAATTTTTTTTTTTTTATATTACTTACACTGAATCTAGTAACAACCGAACGCGTCAGTCTCGACCAGGTTAATGAAATTTTAGTGTCGCTTATAATTTCGCAAGTTTTCGCCGCGCGTAATTTGCAATTAAAAAATGCATTTACACGGTGTCTCCCGTCAATTTAGAAATTTAGATCCAAAAAAATTTTTTTTCATCTTCCGACCACCCTGCGTTTGTATTGGGTTTCTACCGTTGGTCACGATGGAAATTGTAACTAGATTTTTCAACTGCAGGGATTTGCTCTTCCATCTGTACTTTTCGCCACAGGAGACGCAGCGACTCGTAAATTCCGCGAATAATTAACGTCTGCCGCTCGTTCCAGCAGTATCGATCGGCGTCCGCGAAGAGTTTTGTGCGAAAAGAAAAATTAACACGCCGGGGAAGAAAATCTCTGACGCGACAAATTTTGCGAATAATGATAACATCTAGGAGCGCCGATACTCTTATCTAGTGGATATTAGGGGGGGGGGGGGGCAAGTTATTTTATGGAGGTAGACGGGATTCCTAATAGTGGTTCATAATTAAGTCAGGATTCTAGAAGCGATCCAAAGTCTCTTCAAGTATCGGATTTACGTGCTTCTGCGTGCGACTGGTTTTAATGCTCGTTTCGATCCTCGTTATTGCGATACGAGTAGTACAAGTTTTTATCGTTTTCCATGATATGATAACGTATCGATTAATCATTCGATAATTTATCAGGATTGCGTGAGTATGTCCGTTCATTAATTTTTTTTTTTAATTTTACTCTCAATGCATTTATTGCTCGATTCTGCAACGAAACGACATTGATAAGTCCACGAGCGATAAGGGTGAGTCCACACGGCACGAGCTTACGAAATCTTGTCGACCGACCTATGCAAAAAAAAATAAAAGCTTAGACAAAATAAATTTCTATGGAATTCCTCGAGTAGACGCTAGACTATTTTTGGCAAACGACCAAAAAAGAGCGGGGGGTCGCGATATCCAAAAATAATTTTAATTTCTCGCCGAGACGTCTTAATTCGCAATAATTTTTTTTTTTTAAATAAATTATCGCGTCTGATAAACAATGTCAAAGTTATTTCCCGTAACACAGCTCATGCTTCTTCGTTCGCCCTGCGAGCTGATTAATGGAAAAATGTGGGTCAGTTGAGACTCGATCGTTTATTTATAGGACACCGCGTACATTCCCCGATCCCATTTCAATCGCTTGAGCACAAAGACTTTCGTTGAAGACAAAAAAAATAAATATAAAGGAACAGGCCTATGTAGTCAACGATAGACAGACACAAGAATTTCAAAGCTTAAGCCGTGTTCGTGTGTTCTCAAAAAATATTAAAAAATATCATCAGCCCGTGACTGTGAACTAAATTAAGCGTTTTGAACGAAAATTGTAAATTCAAATTCTATCCCGCAAGGCATCGAACATTCGTAATTAATTTATCGAGCAATGGCAGTGCTGCCTATACTCTCGAGTCACCCGGTATAAGGAAAAAAAAAGCGACAAGAAAAAAGTACAGGGCGTCGCCCGCCGAGCGTTCGGTTTAATTCATTTAATTCGGCCGATGACGTCACTGCGCAATTAAAGCCGATTTACCGGATGCACGAACGTGCCCCGTACAGAAGAGGTTAGGGCTGTATGAGTTACTTTTGTAATTCGTTCAAAGGACACCCTTTTTCTTTTTTCTTTTTTTTTTTTTTTTTTTTTTTTTTACGTAACTCCGCCGACCTTGTCAATGACGCAATCGGACGCGACTTCGCAGTTCAAAGCATCCACCACCCGTCTGACCCAACGCGTTTCGAATTCAAATGAATTTTCCCGCGCCTAAATGAAATTCCCTCGGCATAAATTCCTTGCGCGTCTTACAGCGCCTCTACAGCGACAAAAACAAAGCTACATTTAGATCCTTTAAAACAATCAACGTACAAGGAAACAGAACGACGTAACACGTATACGCAAACTGATGCGTAAATCTCGTTCACGCACGAAACCGCTATCCCGGCGGCTGTTTTACGTAACCTCGATGAGCCACGTAGCTGCAGGAATAAGAGGGGGAGAGGAAAAAAAGGGTTACGAACCGAGCAGCAGCACGTAAAGATAACGAAGAATAGAAAAGAAGAGAAAGGCGCAGGATGCGATGGAACGACGAGGCAGCCATAGCCGGGAGCACCAAGTCACGTCGAGTCACGAGTGGCCAAGATATATTCAGCCAAGGTTCCAGGCGCCATAAAAAAATTAATAACCGTCCCCGGAAAACAAAGTAACGTCGAATAAAAGATTTTTTCCTTCGTAACGAGACCTACTAAACCCCATTGCCGCGACTGTACACGTTAATCCCGCGAGTCAAGTCCGCAACGGCGCGCAACGAAAATCAGTTTCCACGAAATTACCGAGCAAAAAAAAGTTTTCAGCCTGACGATACGTCTGTTAACTCATCGACATATAGTATATGCACCTATGCTCACCTGTGAAGTGTGACGTATGCAAAGCGTCTCTTTTTAAATTCCGAATAAGCCAACCGTCTTGTAAACACATAGCCAACCGGTACAGTCCCTTACGCAACTTAGTATTTGATTCTTGGCCGACAAGCTGCAGAGAACGAATTGGGATAAGTCAGCTAATAAATAAAGAGCACGTGCAATGTGTATAGATAAGTGCAGTGTCAATGCACGACGCGTTGTCAATGTGGGGCAGAAGCCTTGGACAATGTGGTGTAACGTGGTTTAACGTTGACAGGATAGGGGGAGGAGGGATGGCAGGGGGACAAAGGAGAAACTCTCGTGTTACCGTAGGTCCATTTACACCGACATTAGCCATCATTACCGGTCGTGCCTGGCATTTGCCAGGCACTGGCTTCGCTCCTGGCATCTGCAATCTGATCTATTGGCGTCTTGCGACGCTTATTTTATTTTCATTAGACATTTTTATTCTCACTCTGTCGTCGTCCGTTTCCAGGGCAGAGAGCGTCGGGGCTCGGTAGAGACTCAATTTTTTAATATTTGCTTTTCTAACCTAGTTCGCGTTCCCAGCTCCAAGAGAAGATATGACAATGACTTGTCCGCCATCTTGAGAAATATTTATTGTATCGTAAACACGAACCACAGTGACTTTGCTGCTGATTTCGCTGGGCAGATTGTATACACGCTAATGAAGCCAAGAGGACCCAAGCGTAATGCTGCGTATATAGCTTGTCCGCTGGCTCGCGTCCTGATGATGTCACAGTTTAAACATAGAGATTATCCGTGCGGCGGTTTGCTATTAGTAAAGCTATTCCCTTGGTTGAGCTGACGTGCGCGAGTGCCGTGTGAGGGGAGCTTAATGTTTCAAATTAAGGGACGTTGGTACGCTAGGTGACTTTAAGGCAGTCAACTGGTTTAGTGCAATGCCTGAATGTCTTTATTGTCGATCGATCGATTTACCATTAGATTCTAATGAATCTTGCGTCGCTAATGTTTCGTATCCCAGCATCTACCGTTATTATAGGTTATGTTGGTTTAGGACTATTCAAATTATGAATATTTCCAATTTCACTGAGCACTGCTGACATTTTATTTATCCACGTGAATTTGACAAGGAAATAAAGACTGTATATGCTGACGTTAAGTATTAGAGGATACATTGTGTGTTTGGGGGGGGGGGGGGGGGGGAAGGGAAAAATTACGTTTTAACGGAAAAAAGTTATACACTGAAAAAACGGGGAAATG
>JASANN010000233.1:2733984-2793200 GCA_031762395.1 Calameuta pygmaea | reverse complement strand
CCCCCCCCCCCCCCCCCCCCCACTGGAAAAATTACGGTTTCACGGTAAAAACGTATACACTGTCAAAACGGGGAAATGGACGTAGTAATATATAAATGTTGAAGAATATATCGTTTAACGAAGGAATATTACGAAGTGAGGAAATGAAGGAATTGAAATTGTCTCGATATTATTACAAGACTCGACTATCTTACGCTAACGATAAATCTCCATTAATTCCGTTAAAAAAAAAGGCTTATAATGAAATCAGGCATTGACGTTTAACTCGAAAGCAAGAAATGGAAGTTCGAAAGAAATGGTGGAAAAACAGAAATTCTTACAGAGCGTCATTCTTCTAGTCGGGCACATATTAAGGATATTAATATATAATAAAAATGACGAACACGATATGCATCATAATGCACTGTTAACTGTGTCAATAATATTTACCAGCGCGCCCAATTACAGTTATATTTAGTCCTGGGCAATTCTAGAAGAGCAGTAGCCATTGTGTTCAATTTCTATTTGTAAACACAGTGCGGCCATTTTTGTATTCGTTTCGCACGGCCTTTTTACGCTTCTTCAAATTCAGATTAACAACCTGCTACTGCACGAGTATTGAGAGTAATTCTAGCGAATTCTCGAGTTCCCAACTTTGTTAGTAATAAACAGTCTCTGCTACACGTAAACTCATTTACGGCGTAATTACGTCGTCGGAATACCGTTAAGAATACAGTAAACTTTGTCTGTTACTTCGCGTTGAATTACCATTTCGAGAAATAGATGAAAAACGAAAGAGAAAGATACGGATTGAAATCAAACAGAAGATACGAAACTCGGTGATCAAATACTTCCAAAGATTAGATACCGGCGAAGGAATAAACGTTTGGTATAAAAGCCTGATAATAAAATGTTTTCCTCACTCAGATACGAAATATTCCTATGGTCCTATCGAGTATGTTCACAGTCGAACTCGTATCTTAATTGCAAATTAAATAATACATTTGACGCACAATGTAACCATAAACCTTTAAGATCAATCACTGTATAATCTGCACGAGCGATAACGAGTCCGATATATACGGGAAGTAACGCAAGAATCTTGTAGAAATGTGAACGTAGATGCTAAATGAACAAATAAACACACCTTTTGCTGTGGCAGGCTCGACGAAAGGCGAAGATCAAGTCAATCCAAGTATATCACAAACAGGATTAGAAAACTTCACAGAGCACAAAGGCACAAGCTCACTGAACGGTTATTTTACGTAGGAATAATTGGTATCCTCTATCACGAGTATTCGTACACGTTGTAATCGCGCGTGATCACGTAAGGCAGACTCATATTATTACACGACGATTTAACCTCGAGATGGACGTACGAGAGTAAGAAAACGAGCGATAATAAGAGAGAGAGAGAGAGAGAGAAAAAGGACCGGCTTGGAACATGAACGACGAGCACGAAATCCCGAATCATTCTGACGCTCCTGGGCCAGGAGAGTGTTAGGCGGGTGAGGGAAACCGGCCAGCACCCCCCACCACAATTCTTTAGCCAATAGGAACTCGAGCTCGAGACCACGTGACACGGCTCGGTCTCGAATTTCTCCCGATTATAACCGTGGGGTTCGCTAGAGGCGGTAGAAATTGATGGTTTTTCTTTTAACGTGTGACACGATGCGTTCTATGTAAAATTATGCATACGCCAAGAGCATAGAGATGTTATTTTATGCATTTAGTAACAAGTATTGAGTCATATATTTTATGCAATGTGTACTTTATAAGTTATCGGTGTCCAGGAGTAACAATCACAGGCACGCGGCTCTTCCTATCTTGTTTCTACAAGATGGACACAACCTCCTACAAACAAACATCAAATCAAATTGTAATTCAGTCGATTATTCTTTGCAGCTTTTCATTGCGCGATTCTGCAATTGCGCAATACGCAATCGAACCTGATCGTTCTATTCCGTTGTTCTTTTTTTTCCCCCCTTTGTTCCTTTCTTTCTTTTCTCCCGCTCCCGTGATTCTTGTTCTTTTATTCGCGCTGTTTTCCAATGACGCATACGTCATCGATGTGTTTATCGGATAACTGCGATCAGGAATAATGTAGACTAAAATATTAATTGAAATTATTTTGCATTTATTTAATGGACGATGCTACTACACTTCAAGATGCTCAATTCTTTTTGCGGATCATTGTTTTCGAACGGATGCCAGGCTCATGTTTATTTAAAAAAAAGAAAAAGGAACTGCTGGAATTCTACGGGTATGAATTATTATTTGCTGGAAAGCTAAGGCGGATCACCATGATTTTTCTATCAAACTGTGTTAAGTTTTAGGGAGGAATTTCTTTAAAGGAATTCGGCGGGAACTTCTAGATCTTCAAGATCGTTCTTCTTAGATCACCTTCTGACATATAACTTTATTTCTTCTAAATATGATTCTAACCCTTATGTGAAATGTAATCACGTCATAATTTACTAATCCGATAGGAAGTCGATAATCGATATTTACAAATTGATCAAATTTTCGATTAAATTTGAATTTATACAGTTTTTGAATAGAATTCAGGAAATTTTTAAATAAATTAACTGTACAATTATTTTCTTTAATTATAGTTACAAATCGAATAATATAATTCACTGACTTTTATTCGTCATAAAAGCTACAGTGTCATTTCTTAGTTTTCTAATTTGAGTCGAACCGACCGGTAACATAACCTATAACCACAACCCTATGGTTTGATTCGTTCCGTTCAAAGCCCTTCCGGCATTATCTAATTATAAGGAAGTTTAACTGGTGCATCGATAAATAATCCCTAATGGATCTTTCAAAAGAATCCAGTACATGATTGATTCATTTAAAACTAAAAATTATCTAAAAAAAAAAAACCGGTCAGACTGTTTTCATAGAGAAAACATTAAGAGATCAAAATGATGTCCAGAAGAATTAACCTCAATCAAAGAAAAAATGCGTACCTTTCAAAGGGAGCGGCCAATCTTCAGTTTCCTTGTGAAGGCAAATGAAAAAAATGACTAATAAACGATCCTATCAAGATAGATTTTCGAGTATGCCGACAGAGCGGCAAATGGCGGCATAAAATCGTACAGAATCTCAACCACTCGATAACGATAAAAAAATGTGTCTTTCCGTAAAATCACATGCCTACTAAATTACAAGGAATAATAATAAATTTAAAATTCTAAACCATAATCCTACGTGAATCATTTAAAAGTAGTCATTAAAAAAGGCTATGCTAACCAGTCCAGTGACACACCCCTGGTTCACGTCATTCGTTCCCTGTCAAGCTCCATTTGTGTCTGACCGTCAGATCTTTTGAACGTGACACGAATTTTCACGATTGCCTCAGCCATAAGAAGCAGTATTCCTTGAGTAAAATGTCAGAGACGTTAAAGAAACTCACCGATAATTCCTTCCTGGTTTAATCTGCCGATAAACGAAGATGGACAGGGCGGCGCAGCGTTGTGACTGATTTTTCGGCCGTACGGTCGATCACTTCGGCGTGCAGCCTCCCTCTACTCTTCTTTTTTTCAACTAGCAGATTCGAACCCGGGAAAAACAGTCAACGTCAATTACCAGTCCCGTTAGAAAATCTTTTCAAATTCCCGGGGCCGTATCCTGGCTTTACTATCTCTCTACTATTCAGACGGGCGATTCACGCTGCTTCCCGGCCAGGAACATCGCTCGTGAGAACGCTTTCACTGCGCGATATAACGCAAATCGATTCACCCGTGATCCTGAGAGAGAGCGTCTCTTTTTCGTATAGCGATTGGAGCGCCACTTCATGGATTGCGGCCACTTGTGAAACTATTTTTGGAACAGTTCGTTATTCGAACGGTGATTAAGTTAACGGATGATTTACATGAAAGCGATAAATTAGCTCTGTGTTTCTGTAAAGTTAATTTTTTATATTATATCTGCTGTATAGTAGTTTTAACAGGCATTTCGATAAATTAGTATTTGACTGCTACGCAAAGCTCAGATACGTTACGTAATAGTCTTGGCTATTCTATGTTTCACATGGTTCGGATAATATAAATGAATTAGCTGATATATGAATTTTCGCTCTCCCAGAGAAGATTTAAATAGACATTTTTAGATAGGAATAATTATTCTGGAGTTGATGATTAACTTTTATATTGTAGTTTCAAGTATTTACTATAGATATCGCTGCGAGTAAATGCCATCTTGATTCTTGATTTCTATTGTTGAGACAGTACCACTTCCTCTTTTACTAATTTGTATTGAATGTTGTGCAAGATGGCGCTTCGACAGTGACAGATTGCCGCAAATGTCAAACACGCATAAACAAAACATTTATTTATCGAAGATATCACTTTTCTAAATATTGCTATCCCTCATTTCTTTTAGCCATATTTTGCCTCGGATATTTGTCAGAGATAGCGGAGTTTACATTCGGTGAGTTTTTATGTACTGTCTTCACGTTTGTTTTAGCTTAAAAGCTGCACTTATAAAGTTATTTTAAATCTTACATTTGGTGTTCATCGATGGTACTTTATTTTCAGTGTAACTTGATACAGTGTGCAAGACAGCATTGCCTGTAAGATAATAATTTTAAGGATAATAATTTTTCAGCAAGGAATTCATTATTGTGACTGTAAAAGAAATTTGATTTTCTTTAGTTTATTGGAAAACATTTAACAAGAGGGTTTCTCGAAACAATTAACATAACAATGTCAGACGAAGAAGATACAGCTATACTGCTAAATGGAGCAAGTAGAAATGTCGAACCATCGCAAACAAAACCATTGGCTGATGATTATCAGTGCATTCCTGCAAAGAACTTGAGGAAACCAATACCAAAAAGAACTGATAATCTAACACCTTTGACATCTACCAATCAGGATGCTCTTGTATTAATTGTTGCTGTAGTAGCTGGATTAGTCTTTGGATATGACATGGGTATTGGAAAACCTCTAGCACCTTCTATCAAAAGTGAATTCAATCTCAGCTGTTTCGAAGCAGACACATTTGCTAATGTCTGGTTCGTAGGAGCTCTTCTTGGTGCTATGACCGGTGGTACGTTTTAAATAATAATATGTCAAGGATTACCTCTACCGTTCATAAATCATTATTTAAGATTTTTGGTAGCAAGAATATTTGTTTCCAGGCATTTTAATAGACACATTTGGTCGGCGCTGTTTAATGATTCTGGCATTAATATTTCTAACGTTTGGTTCTATGCTATCTGCATTAGCTAGTCACTATATCCTACTGTTGATTGCGCGGGTAATATGCGGATATTCTGGTACAGCATCCGCTATTGCACATTGCATATACATGGCAGAGATATCCGATCTAAACAAACGTGGATACAACGTAACGTTGCATCAGTTTGGCACTGCCTTGGGACTTCTGCTATCCGTGATTGCCGTCGCCATAAAAACAGCAGATTATCAATGGAGATTTGTCATCGGGGTCACTGCTATTCCTGCCCTTACCACATGCATCATTACCATAATATTCCTTCAACGATCCCCACAATTCGTACTTCTTAAAAGAACTGTGCGTGTCTCTAGAGTAGCGTCAGCTAATCCCTGGAGCAACATTTTCGAGACAATGGCAATTATGGCTGTTATATTGATTCTACAACAAGGAACAGGAAGAAGACAGGTTCTATATTATGCGCCAAGATTGTTCGCACTCCTAGGAATCTGTTCGAGTAAGTAATACTCAATGTATTACTGTTTCACAATCATCTCGATGGAACCTAATCAATGGAATTCTAATGTTTAATAATCCTACAATATCTACTTTCCAGTACCTACCTACATTATCACTTGTACTCTATAATTTCTAAAATCTGTTTTAGATGTCGCACAAACCACAGCTTCCATAGCACTGGGAGTAGTAAAAGTATTCAGTACGATACTATCTCTTGTTGTTGTGGAAAGATGTGGCAGACGAACAGCACTGATAACATCAGCAACAATTTGCATGACCGTCATTTCCCTTCTGTCACTCCTGGCAACATTAGACAGAGGAGATGACACTCTGAACTTCTTACACGTGGACTGTACAAACAATATTAATGTTAACGGAGAGAATAAGAGATTGGGAAACAACATACTCCCAGCAGGATCACCACCGCCATTTCCACTACTGCCTACACCCTTGGCTATGATTGCTCCTAGTCCTGAGACTTGGACTCAAGTCAAAGCTTCTTGCGAGGTACGACTACAAAAACTGTCCTTGAACGGTCCTTTCTAAATTAAAAAACGTCTTTAAGATGTATAATCATGATCCGTACATTTTAGACTCAAAATATAGTAACCTCAGAAGGACTTAATGGCGGCTTACGTATCTTAGCAGTCATCACGCTTCTTGTCTATGAAGCGGCTTACGCATTGGGACTGGGACCAGTCCCACTTTTAACACTCAGTGAAGTTTTTCCAGCAGCAATAAGAGGAAAGTGCATAAGTTTCTGCGTGATTATTCTATGGATTGGAAACATAATCGCGACTGAGTCGGTCGTCAAAATGACCAGTTAGTATTTTCAACAATTTCCTATCAATTGAAATCCCATCGTTACATTGAACGATATGGAAAAACAATAAGTAAAATGTATTTCCTTATTTTTCAGAATCAATGACTCTAGCTGGCTCTTATCTATTCTACAGTTTTATGTGTCTGGTCACGATATTCTACGTCTTCTTATTCATTCCTGAAACAAAAGGAAAGTCGCTTCATCAGATCGCCCAAGAGCTACGTAAGATATCATTGTCCACACGTATCTGTAATAATTTACGCAGTCTGCCGCTCGTTTGTCATATCGAATGGTTGAAGAAGTATGGCGAAAAAGGTACCACCGGACAAAGCACTTTGATATGAGACTAATCAGGACTTAACGATGCGTCAATGAATTTTGCACTGAACGTACAGTCAATAGTCTCGAGTAATGATAAATCTGTATAAATCGAGAAAGAGTTAGCGCGTTCGTAAAACCATAAATAACGATTCCGTCGATTGAACTCCTTAAGTGTATCGCACCTTTAAGAACTGACAGAGGAGAAAAGAGAAACAACGAAAGTGATAAGGATAAAAAAAAATATCCATTCTTAAGATGCTAAAGAAATTGTTACACGTACCCATGGACTTCACTTTGTAACAATTTTTCCCTAAATCCAATCTCAATAGCAATATTTCGCAATGAACGATATTCGATTCGATGCACTCGTACTCGTTGATTAAATTCTCATTTTTTATAAGAATCACTTGAACCACGTCATACGTCTACAATCATCTAAAAAAAAATTTGCGACGTGAGCCTAAAGTTTTAATGATTTTAAACGATAACAATTAACACGTTATGATAACAGTAGAATACGTGTGTATTAATAATCAGTTAGATAACAGCGTATCTAGAATGATAATATACGTAATGCAGGTGGATATGTATAAGATAGTTGGCCAATTGTTACACAGTGATTATCGTTGAAAGGCAGGTCAGTGTCAAATTAATGGTAGAAGAAGTTTATATATTATAGAAAAATATTTATTATTAATCACAGAAGCCACGTAATACTTACAGTATTTTTAAATGAAAAATGGCGCAAGGTGCGAGCATGACATTAGTCAATTGTACTGTAAGGTAAAGAGACGTTTTCTTTTTTCTTTTTGCAAAATGAAAATTACTTTTAAAAATTTAGCAGGAGGCCATTCGAAATTCGACATTGCTCATTAAATTCATCACAGGTATCAAACTGCTTGAGTCTCAATGCTAGTCACAGACTTGAAATCATTAAATGATAATAGATAAAGGATATCTATAATTCTTTTCTAAATTTCTTTTTGCCAAATATTAAAAATTGCATCGAACAACCCTTAAGTCACTGTAAAACCCCCTAATTAAAATATTACAGATGCATTATGACACAAACTTGATTGACGTTTACTACTTGTACGTAGAGCAGCAAGTACGTAATTAATATTAAATTGATAATTCTTAATGATGGGATTACATTTAACATTACGATAACCTTTGAGCATTGCAGAGAAGGCGAATTACGTTTATAAATATATACAGTCAGTATAATTAACGTAAAAGTAAACGGAGTCGTACACAATGCATTAGAATTAGCCACTTCATTTCCATCCGCAAAGATAAAAATACTGTGATAACGTTTAATCGCAGTAAAAACATTAATTAACGTTTTGAATAATACCATTTTTACGTAAACTATGCATCTGACACTTTATCATCCTTTAAAATCACTATCGCGTGATTTTCAACATTTTCTAATAACATTCTGATATTTTTCAAAATTCTAACGTGACCTATCAGACGATTACAAAAGATCATTAATAATAATCATTAAATTATTATAACACATTGAACAACATTGACACTGAGAATCGTGTACAGCACACGAGCGTCAAGCGCTATCGTGCCATTAATTGCTTATCAATAATGTATTATATAAAAAAATGCTTTTTTGACAAATATAATAATAAAGTTATAAAACTTCATTTAACATAGGCTCTTTAATTATTACTTTAAGACAGAATATCAGCTGCTACAACAGAAAGCTACACTAACGAAATCTTTACATTTATAGATTCGCCGTATCTTTTTCTATTTCACATACCGCGATTGTCAATCAAATTAATGAGACTTAAATTACGTCATTATCATTTGTAATACTTTGCTTGTACATCAGTATGTCATAACTTTTAAAATATACCTCTGCGCAATCTATAAACCCGACTATATACTCCGCAATTGACTCTTGCAAGAGATATTTATATACAAATATCATAGTATCAAAATTATATTAAACGAATAGAAGAATAAAAATATATAATATATATATGTGTGTATATATATATCATAAAATTATATTTATATACACAACCCGTGCGGTGGACGGATGGGTTTTTCAGACCTTAATAAATGCAGCTTCGACAAGCATAAAAGTATTAAAAAAAAAAATAATAAATCAAAAATCTCTTGACGCAGTGACGAAGATATACATGTGTATATTATACGATCGATATAAAATGTTAAAAAAAAAAAATTATTGGAACTTTGTGAGAGTTATAAGAAGTACCAGTTTTTCGAAAACGAGCAAGGCTGCGCAGCTAGCTCTAATTATACTGGCCGTGAGATCGAAAATTGTAATGATTATTATAATTCTAATTAATATTATTAAGATATAGGAAAGAAGTTAATGGAAGACATCAAAGTCTCTAGATATATGCGTATATCATTCAGAGAGCCTTAGGAACGACTTTGGCATTTGGACTGAACGTCCTCTTCTTACCCCAACTTTGAAACTTTGGCGGCGACAGTACCTGCTTCAGAAAGATGCTCCTCCTTTCCTTCAGACTGGACTCCTCGTTGCTCAGCGATACGTTCACGTCGTGCTTTTCAGGTTCAGGACAATTTTGTCCATGTATGAAACTGTTCCAGTGGCTGATACGACTGGTGACGGCAGGCGTAAGATTTTCCTTGTCATAAAAAACAGCGAGTCTGTCAACCGGCGATTTGTTCAAAATAATCGACACTCGATCGTCCAATTTATTTGATTTTGATTGATCCGCCTGAAAGGAGGAGGTGCCGTTACGCGGTGTTACCGTATAAACGAGTCGCTCCGATTTCGGCTCGAATCTCTCCCTCAGCAAGGAGAACTTCCTTCTGGGACGATTAACGGTTCTTCTACGTTTTTCGCAGGGCACGTGACCAGTTATCGAGTAGGGACTGTTTAGCAGCGCCACCTGGGACGAAGCTTTCTTTGACAACATCAGAGAAGACGTTAAATCACTTGGGGAGAGGGTCAATAAATTTTTCGATGGAACATTCTTCTCCTTCTCTTGCACGGTACTTGACTTTTCCGTTGACGTTGATAAATTTGATTCCTGATGATCAGAAGGCATTTGCACAGTTGCGGAAGATGCTTTTGGTAATTTTGATGGACGCCCAGTACCTTGACACGTCATGTCCGAGATCATGGATTCGTCCTTCTGTACGACCTGAGCCGAGCTCAATGAAAATTCTCGAGTATCTTCAGACTTTTCAGGAACCAGCGGCTTCATCTCGACGTAGACATTATGTTCCTCCAAGCTACTCAGATGCAAACTGTCTGCTATGCTGCTGTATTTCTGCATCTTTGCCTTGGGCCCAAGAATGGGCGAATCCGAAAGAATAGCGTTGATCAAAGGTGTCTTACCACTGGAACCAGTCGAATTGCGCTTAGCCAGTTCACGTATTATCTCAATTTCATCATTTCCGCCAGCAGGAAACGACATGCAGTCGTCCAACGACCTCAGGACGTTTCCGTCGCGTGTCTCCACCTCGTGGAAGTCACCTGAGGTCGACAAAGCTTTGGCAAGCTGTGCCTTCCTCAAGAATATCTTAGGCTCAAGATCTTCCCATTGCAATTCAGTCCTGTGATAAACGTGTCTTGGTGAATTCTCTGCTGTGCACTTACGTATTTCATCTATCGTCGCCACAAGAGTGCTGGCCGTACAGTTTGTCCCTCTCTTCATGTTAATACCTATATCCAAATTGGTCGATGAGTCTTCACGTTCCTCCATTATGGTATCCAATGCAAACATCCCACCCTTCTCATCGATTACTACAGGTTTGGCCATGAAGAGACTGGTTTCCTGTTCATCGATATCCGACAATGTTGGCATCGAGGCTTCCTCGTTCGACATCAAGCTCGGTTCCCAATCCACCAGGTCGTACACCAGAGTATCCATGTAGTCATCCTGTCGAGAGCGTTTCGAAGCTCTGCGCGCCAGCGGACTCGCACAAGTAGCGTCTGAAAATTCAGAACTAAAGGTCGTCCCAGTCGCAGAGCTTGTCAAAGTATCCCTACGTCTATCCCTGACGACGCTGTCGTCATGGATGTAGGTCTCTATGTCAGTGTAACCTTTCCAACTGCGTATGCACCAGGGAGGTCGTGCTATACCCAGAGGACATACATTTTCATAGTCATGAACCGAAGTCACGTGACTCATTGTCTCTTCCTCCTTCTGAGCTGGTTCATCCGTAATTTTAACCTTCTCCAGAGTCTTGTCACTCGTCTCGCTCAGTGGAGTATTCAGACGCTCCCTGTCCTTTATATTATCAGGTATCTCATCGATATTCATTATCGAAATGGCTGCTTCCAAGGCACTGTCGTAAGAGTCCAAGTCCTCTAATTTCAATTCAACTTCAGACCCAGTCGCTACGATTGGTCTACGTCGCTCAAAGCTAAAGTTCTTCTCCACGTAATTATCCTCATTGGTCACCAGTTCTAGTCCAAGCTGAGCCGAGGAGCAAATGCCTCTGCGCTTCTGAGATCTTAAAGTGGATTTTGGATCCTCCGATTTCGATTCGTCGGTATCCAAGCCAAGTTCAACTGGGGAGCAAATTCCTCTTCGCTTCTGACGTCTCAGGGTCTCTACGATGTCGCACTCTATGTATTCATCCTCTATGATCACTTCAGCAGCACTCGAATCGAATTTAGTCTGACAAGCATTCGCTTCGCAGGACTTCTTGGCGCAGAGAACGTCGTACTCAATATTTTGCGCTGTTATCGTGCTCCCTGAATTTTGCATAGTCTCGACTTGATAATCCACAGACTTGATGCTCTCAACCAACGCGCACACCGTCGTTTCACCCTCGTCGGATACCTCGCACGTACGATTTATTATACCTTCCTCTTCAACGAACTCCGAACTCTGCACGATGTTCGTCAGCAGAGATTTCTTGTCAGCTGTTACATCATCCGACATTATGGTCACTTCCGAAAGATCTATCGTGCGCGGTATGGAGACTGCAGAACCGTGCCAGCGATGTTTCAATGATCTTAATGTTCCTGTCCTCTCGATCGTACCGTTAGATGCCATTTCTGGATCCATCTTGACGTTCTTGCAGACCCTCCCATGACCCACGGTATGAAATTTACTATAGTACAGCAAAAGACTCACTAAGCCTATTAGCGTACCACCAGCTATAGTGATGGTCGATGTTGTCATTACGTCGGATTTGACGGTATCCTTAAAGTAAATAACGTAGATCGTAAGGAAGATCGTATTTTGTGCCACAGTTATCAGGTAAAAGGCAAGGACACGATAACGAGAACGACCTTCGCGTAAATTGAAGAAGTCGAAGCAATATATCACACCGATTATACAATTGTAGACACGTTCCTCCCAGACGGTTGGGCAGAAATTAGTATTTTGAAGTATCACCCAGATCGTCATGCATGACCAATGTATTCCTGAAACAAGTAACGAGAGTGTTGTCATTTAATAATATTGTAATTTTATATTCTTACTGGTAGACACAAGATTTTTAATCCTTGCTTCGCGTACCCAGAAGCAGAAAAATCCATTTTCTCACACAGACTGCAGCCAGGACCAATGCTGCCATTCTGGATGTCAGCATCCCACCTCTCCAGAAAGCTTGAAGAGTCAGTCCTGGCCATGTTGACTCGTGTTTATCTGTAGGCATTCGACGCATGGCTCTTGTATAGGCAGCTACAGCCCACGCCATAGAGCAGAGAGACGTGGTAGCTGAGACACCTAAAAATATTTTAGAATTCTTTAATCGCCAAAGAGATTCTCTTTAGCTCAAAAATCATTTGTCCTTTTGAAGTCTGTGTTTAAAATATCTGCTGGTAGTAGTGTTTCAATGGGATGGCCTAACAAGGTATGTGATTTTTTGAAAATGCAGATAGTATATAGACACAGGATGCTTCATAAGCAGGAAACAGTTGACAAGGGTTGAAAGATAATTATGATAATCAGATTTTTCTCAAACTAAGGAAAATAAAAAGAAAAACAAATGATCTCAGTTCTTCCTCAGTTCTAGTACCGAGAGCATCGCTTCTTTCTTTTTTCAGAATCTATTCAATGTGTCTATGTGGTGGAGGAGATGAAAGTGGTTGAAAAGAAATTAATATAAAGATCAGTGATATAATTGTGATACTGGTAGTCTAGATAGAATTGTCAAGGACAAATCATGAGGAAGAAGTTAATATTAATACAGGTAATAAGTGCCTGTTTATTTCAATAAATTTTTCCTCTCTCCATTTCTCTATAGCGATTGAAAATTTATGGTCCTAAAAGTTTAAGAGCGTATTTTCTTTTGGATTCTCTGTTGTCTGCAAGCTGAAGGCTGCTCGTGGAGTGTAGAATATCCGGATGCGAAAGGATAGCGTTCTGTTATCGACACCAGGAGATATTTTGCTTCCTGGAAAAAATTTTTAGGAGGCTTTTCATCGAAACTTGATAGCAATACATAAGGAAACAATTAGGAAATAGTTTACTGTATGTTTTTGACTTGTTCTTTTTTTTTTTTAGAAGTGTTCAAGACTTTGGCGACTCGTTATAATTTTCACGCTTCTTTTCCTCCTGGCGATTTTACAAAGACCACGGTACACCGATGATGGATCACAGAGTTTCAACAATTTTATAACTACTGCGAGTCTGTTAAATTATACAGATATGAAAGCTAATCGGAATACATTGTCCAGTGCACGTTCCACATCAGCGGAAGCGCTGATAAATGTCAGAGTTGAACTTGAAAGCAGGAAGAAGCTGTTGGAGAATGTCTGTGCAAACATTCAGGATGATACAGGGTCTATAGAAAAGACAATTTCAAAGATGATTATTAATGAGTACGTATCAGGAGAGATTAAAATTATATATGCCTTTGTTAAATGATACTAATGGAAGTTTTTTTTTTTTTCATATATAATATTTATAGTCATCATGGAATATCCTGGTGTCCAATATACAAAGCAGCCAGTTCAACTTGGATGAAGCATTTTGCCACTCTCGCAGGATTACTGTCAGGTACAATTATGGACTTGATAAGGGAAAATGCAATGCAAATGAATTCAATAGTAAGGCAGGCATATATTACAAACACAAATTCAAAAACAATTCTTAAGGTATCTACATAACTCTTATTTTGTTATTCGCGTGCTTCTATTGAACAGTATTAAGATTCAATAAATTTTAAGCAAGTGCTTTTTTTTATTTTGTAGAGAATGAATGAAACAAAAAAGTTTCTAATTGTGCGACATCCATTTGAACGTCTCTTGTCCGCTTATAGAGATAAATTGGAGTACATGGAAGGTCGTGAATATTATTATGAGCGTTTTGGGTACCATATTAGACAAAGCTATCGGAAGGACAAGAGGAATGACTCTTGGGGAAGGCAGGAACCAACTTTTGAAGAATTCCTTCAATTCGTTGCAGAAGAAAGACAGTTCGATGAACATTGGATGCCTTATTATAATGCTTGTAGACCCTGCGGTATTAATTATGAATACATTTTAAAATTTGAAACGCTACAGAGAGACCAGAATTTCTTTATTCAGGAAAATGGCCTTGCAAATTGGCTGAGTGCTGTAGAACGCGTGGAAAATACAAACCCAAGAGGACCCACAACAAGTGTTATTGTAAAGAAATATTTTAAAAATGTTCATAAGTCTGTGCTAGAAAATATTTATAAGATTTATGAAATGGATTTTAAGTTGTTTTCCTACTCTCCGAAGAAGTATTATATGATATCCATAGGCGATATACACAAAAACGAAAGTATATCGTAAATAAGTTATAAGTTGCTTATACTTGATTCACTACAAACACTATTCCAATAGTGTATTTTATTATAGATAATCCAAAAGTGAGATTTTATAATGTTATTGACATGCATTTGTAGTGTAAATGTGTAAAACTATGTCCACCTCAACCCTATAAGAGGAATCCTCTATTTTTAAGATACATTAATTTTAATGAATGACAAATAGCTTACTCGTCCAAAATGGTATGTCTTGTAATACAGCCATGATATAAAGTTGTAATAAGAGCTGTGGTGCAGCTTCCATAAATGATTCAAAGAGATGTAACATACAAATATCACTCTGTTGCCGGCGTACCCAATCTTTTGGTTTTGTCGACTGTCCACACCTTAAAGACTCTATTGCAGCACACAATAAAACTACATATCTAAAATGAAAAAAAAAAAAAACATGCATACACCAAAAGCCATAAATTGGAACAAAGAACACAAACGATTTGCAACGATACAATATACTTATGCATAACTTAAACTGCCACAAAGTTTAAATAAAAATATATCTGAGAATAAATACCTGTGCACTATGCCCAATAGTAATAGGTGCAGCATCCAATGAATTGCAGTGAGAGAACCATCCGTATGATGCCATCTTAGACTAAACAATTGAATAATGGCAGTCGGTACCAGCATAAGGCCCAGAGTAAAATAAGCCCAGAACAAATGGCCATCGGAGAGATACTCAGCAAATGCTAATCCATCTAAATAAGCAAATGAAAAACATAATTAGCAATGAAACCTCTACACTCTATTGTCTAATAAAAAGTGAAGAACACAGTTACATTAATTTCTAACTGACAAGACGATAGAAATGAAACCGTAAAGAATTATAAAATCATCTTTAATTTTTATATTATCCTGTCGGACGGCCCAGCGTACAAAAACTAAATACAGAAGGAAAGTTTGGCGGGAGTAGTAATGTTTTTCTCGATCACCTGTTATGATATCAGCCAGGAAAGTACCGACGGATAGGATGTAAAAGAAAACGTCGAGTGCCTTGAATTCATAGCTTTCGATTTTGATTCGAGTATCCGCGGGCAGTTCGTTCGTCACCATTTCCTTGCTCAGAACGCTCTCCGATTTTGACTCCGTGGCCGCCATCTTCTCCGACAGACACCAGGTACGAGATTTACTCGGTTTACGTTTTCTTTAAAAAGAAAAACTCCCGAGCAGAACGATCCAGTTTCTCGTCCTCTGTTCGTTGAGTCTCTCCTCTTTCACATTTCGCATATAACATCATTATGCGCGATTACGCGAATATACTACTGGATGCTGGAGAAACTCGCGTGGACGCTACCGCGACGCGATTTCCGTAGAGAATACTCAAAGGTTCCTTTCAGAGATTCCAAGCAAAGCAAAGAGCAAGAAGACAACAGGCGCATCCAAGATCATTATTGAGAACGTCCACTTTTTCTTCAGCGAACTATTCAAATTTTCATGAAAAATCTCATCGCTTTACAATCTATTGAACAGTTTCAGATACATCTTAAACTTCAATCAGTCCAATACGTTTTACCATGGGAATACTTTCTGAAATTGTAAGTGCGAAAAATGTAAAACTACAATTATCTTCATTCAATGTTACAATAATAGTTTAACAAAAAATTTTTTATTTTAAACTACAGCTTCAGGCATGTCGCATAAAAGTGATTAATGATAATCGGATATCGTCAAGCTTATGCATGATATTTTAATTTCAATTGCGCGGCACATTGGGATCAGAGAAATGCATAATTTTAGTTCACATGTAGTCGTTAAAATATTAATTTTACTTTCAGTTAACCTAAGAATTTATTTATAAATAAAATGGTTTCGATTTTGTAGCCAGTATAGAGCAAATGCAATAATATGGGCCGCTTTTACATCGTTTAAAAAACATTTAAGTAGACAGCACAATGTTTTGTCCGCCATCATGGTTCTCATTGTGCTGTTTTCGTGAACGCGATTGTCCACCGAAAAATTTTTCTCTATCGTAATAAATATTTTTCATAGTATCTTCGAGGCAGAAAATTTAGAGGATAATTGTTCATGTAGACAGTCGTTTATTGATAACGATTATAGTCATTTTTACTCGATTAAGGCCTATCCACAATTTACATCAAAAGATACAAAAAAACACGATGCTCAATACCAGTAGATAAAACAGTATTTACAGTATCAAATCAAAGAATCTTGTAACATATCATTAATGCTGAACACACAGAAATGTAAGAAAAAATTAGCCTAATCACTATAAAAGAAAATGTATACTTTTTGTCCAGTGTGTTAAAAATAACTAAAAATATTTCAAACATATCAATCACTGCTCAATCTTTTTATGTAATTATTAAAAAAAAAAAAAAAAAGTCTAAAAATTGGTTTCGTCAATTAATATTTTTATCTTGTATAAGGAGTTTCGAGGATAATGAAATTTTTTGGGAAGGTGCACCTAGTTGGTGTCATCTTCTAGGCACGAGGAGTCGAGTCGTTCCAGGACGACTTTTAGGGAAAGAGTAGCCAATCTAGGTTTCTGTAGTCTTCGGCGGGTCGCCGGCTGCCATCTTGGACCTCGCTCGTTTGAGAAGCCGGCCGCCCGCAAAAATCCCGTGTTTCACGCCTTCGCGCGGCACTAGGCGCCCTGTAGAAAGGTCCCGCGGGTCCGTGACGAAATTTGCCGATTCTTCGCGGGCTAAACCATCAAGATTCGGCCCAGGAATGTATTAGGTGAGCCGAAAATAAGTCAACATTAATGGGCCGACCGTGCTGGCGTGTGATTTTTCCTTATCATGTGTGTGCGTCTTCATGTACGTGTGCGTGCTTACGCTCGGCGCTACAAATATCGAACCTCCTTGCTTGAGATGAGGATGGTCCGTAGCATGGAGAACTCGTTTTATTATATTGTGCGAACCACTCTGTATTTACGTTCCATGAATTCTCTCAAGGTCCTGTGTCAGGGAAATCGGTCACAAAACCAGATCCTGTTTGACTCTGTCGATCGATAGACGCGCGGGTGTTCCTCGTTTGCCTTGGTCAAGATATTTCTATTACCAAATTCATGCTCAGCCGCCTTCGCGCTTCTAACGCCTACTTATTACTCGCCTTTGCATGCCTTTTATTTTAATGACTCTGCATGGTATTACTCTTCTAATAGTTACTACACTAGTTTCTATTAACGTCACTTCATTAACGCACTTCCTAACCATGATAATATTTTTGTCCATGAGTTGACTCTTGGATCATCAGTATTCTTATACCTGTTTCAACCCTTCGATCAAATATTGTCAAAGTTCATTTTCATCGATTACATATCAAGAACGATCTCATATGCATAACTTTCTTTGGATTCATAGCTCTGCTGACGCAAGTCACACAGTTTCCTTGTACGTTTGTCTATCAGAAGATGGGTCGGCGCTGTACATTGCTTTTGCTTCAGACAGTTGTAGGTATCGGAGATTTGTCCAGATTTTGTGATCGTCTACATTTTCTACGTAGAGCAGCACTTGTGAATCCCTTTATGCTATGGGATGCTACAAGCTTATGAACTATATAAATTTAGTTCAGTTTCTTTTATATCTCCCCTTTATTATCCATCTTATGCTTTGCACTTAAATGCAATATATAAATATATTTTAACAATATAATTCCTGCATTATAATCTGTTCGGCTTTAATGATGGATTTCAACTGTATATAAGCCTTTTAAGGTATTCGTGCTTATGCTTGTACAAGGATTTATGTAACATTAATGGATAACATTACCTTGGAAGAATTCAATGTTTATTGTGTTTCAATAGTTGTAGCTTATTTATGTCATGATTCGAGTACCTTATTTCTTCTTTGATAATATTAATAATATCTAATTGATTTTTCCCAAATAATTTACCAGGTTTACTCCTGCATTCATACATCGGTAGTTGGTTTCCTGCAGGAGAAAAAGTTATTGGTAGACGATCATTTTCGTTAAGCAAAGAAGGTACCACAGTAATAAGCGGTAAAGCAAACGAAAATCATTTAAGCAGCCACAGGTTTGAGAGAATGGCGCTGCCAAGTAGAGCACGGGTCTATGCAGACGTTAACTCACACAAACCTCGAGACTACTGGGACTACGAATCCTATGTTGTTGATTGGGGGTAAGTACTCGCTGTCGCAATCATTCTAAAGATTTCTATAATTTAGATATTTGTGCTTTTCTCTAATCGTGAACCATAATGTTTGTTGCATCAAAAGAGCAAATCCTATAACAAGTAAATTATTTGTCATTCAAATTAGTTATAATTGTCTTAAACATAGGTACTTTTGTGGATGCATTTTTTTCCTATTTCTCTGTCCTTGCAGTCAACAAGATGACTACCAGTTAGTCAGAAAACTAGGACGGGGAAAATACAGTGAAGTGTTCGAGGCCATTAACGTCACAAATAATGAAAAATGTGTCGTTAAAATACTAAAGGTACGTTAATACAACGAACAAAGATTATTAAAGAAAAGAAAAAAAGGATCAAAATGTGCAACTTTCAAGTCAAAAAGGAAATGAAAATAACCGTCTCGTGCATAATTAAAAATATAAACAGCAAATCTTTTCTCTTGCAGCCAGTAAAAAAGAAGAAGATAAAGAGGGAGATTAAAATCCTAGAAAATCTGAGAGGTGGGACCAATATAATCACGCTACAGGCAGTTGTAAAAGATCCGGTCTCAAGGACACCAGCATTGATATTTGAACATGTGAATAACACAGATTTCAAGCAGCTTTACCAGACGCTTACAGACTATGACATAAGATACTACCTCTACGAATTGTTGAAAGTACGTACTCTTATCGATAATTATAACTTAAAATTCAAATGAAGTTTGACTACCAATCATGAAAAGATCTGAAATATATGGAAACCTTTCGTTAACAGGCATTGGACTACTGCCACAGCATGGGTATAATGCATAGGGACGTAAAGCCCCACAATGTTATGATTGACCATGAGAACCGAAAACTACGGCTAATCGATTGGGGATTGGCTGAGTTTTACCATCCAGGACAAGAATATAATGTCCGCGTGGCTTCCCGTTATTTCAAAGGACCCGAATTGCTCGTGGACTATCAGGTGAGTTGTCCTTTTTCCACAACCTCACCCAACCGACCTCTTCCTTATTCAATTTGACCTTACACTTCGACAGAGAAATATTAATGCACCACGCAATCAGTTAACGTATAACAAATAAAAATATAAGTTTTATGATTATAATCCAAGGACAATACTCCACTTGTTATTGCAAGATAACACAAACGACACGCCAGTCCATTCATCCCACAATAAACTGTCATGGCGGTATTATTGATTTGCTTAACTCTCTTTTTTTTTTTTTCTCATTGCAGATGTACGACTACTCGCTAGACATGTGGTCGCTGGGATGCATGCTAGCCAGTATGATATTCAGGAAAGAACCTTTCTTCCATGGTCACGACAATTACGATCAATTAGTCAGAATTGCAAAAGTCTTGGGCACCGAGGAACTCTTTGAGTATCTAGACAAGTATCACATTGAACTCGATCCCCGTTTCAATGACATTCTTGGTCGGCATTCGCGTAAACGCTGGGAGCGTTTCGTTCATTCGGAAAATCAACATTTGGTCTCGCCCGAGAGCCTCGACTTCCTTGACAAGCTTCTGCGCTATGACCATTACGAGAGACTCACAGCGCGCGAAGCCATGGAGCATCCTTATTTCTGTGAGTTGACTCATCCCTATATTAATTCTCAACAGTTTTAGAACATTGCACGAGTTCGGTACACTGACGTTCTGTTACTGAGATAACTGTGACTTGCGCAATTTCATATTAATACAAACATTGTTCTTTTGTTCGGCACTCTTTGTTTGCCAATTTTTTTTTTCACAATTTATATATACTTTCAACATAAATTTGTACAGATATTTATGTGCGATTTGACACAATCGATTATCTTAGATTACTTCCTTTGCTCTTTATTTTTCTCCTAGTTTTCTCGATGATATTCACATCTTGTTTCTTTAATATTGATCTATAGATACCTCATCTAATCGAGCAAGCTCAGTATTCGACATTTACACTGTACGTTTTTATTCCCTTGTGCTATCTACATTCTACAAACTCTCAATAGAATCATTGGGAGATGCTTTGTCATTACTTAGAAATTTCTTTCTATGCTCATCTTCATTTTTTAACAGGATCTACTGTTTACCTTCGACAGGCCAATATTCATAGTTCAGATAATATTTAATTGTCTCATTTTAATAGCTGTGAGAAAGTCAGTGTAGTCTTATTCGTGTCTCTGAGTATAAACTGATTACTTAAACAGAACGTGAATAATGATTTAATTTTTGCTATTCATTCTTGTTATAGTTCCCATAGTGAAAGAACAAGGTCGATTGACCATGGTGTCGTCGTCACCTACTCCCATGACAGGCTCATTGCCTGTAGGTGAGTAGCGGCCCAGGTAATGTCACCACCACCTTAACTTACCTCTACCTCTTATAATTATTGAACCGTTTAACACACCTGCTATAAAGAAAAACCTAATCATTAATTATCTTTCATTGGCTATAAGTTTCTTTGTCAATTTACGTCAGAGTCGTGCTCTCCTAGTGCGAATTGTAATTTTCGATTACCAGGAGGCGTATTCGCTTTACGTTCGATCGCTGTACATTATTACACGCAGTTATATAATTCTTTCTTAATTTTACAATCGAAATTGTAAAGAAAACCATTGCGAATACGAGAATGCGTCTCACGCCGTTTTGAATGCCAATAAAGTTTAATGTTCTTTTACCACGTATACGACGAGCAGAAAGAGTTTCTCGAGAAATCTTCTTCTTCTTCTTCTTCTTTTTTTCTTTTTTCTTTTTATATCAGCTCCTATTCAATTTGAATCACTCGTTATTGGGTACCGGATAGAGAAAATATCAAGAAGTAATCAAAGTAACGTAGTATTACTCGACGAAAGTACATGAAAATCTGCACGGTGTTTGTCAATCTGTGATTTCAATTTTCAACAGTTCAAATACTATAACGATCTTAACGCCTGCTTATCCGGCTAAAATAGAGTATAGGAATCGAGAAAGTGTAACGGATTAGTGTCACAGGAAGAGTCAATTATTTTGTAGAATTTTTATGAAAATACTTGTTAAAAAAAAAAGAGAAATTCAAACTTTCCTTCATTTCCTTAACCTTTTACAAAACACAATTCCGCACCGTTCATTAATACATTATATAGCTGTATGAATATTTGTTCATCAACCTCAATAACATCATTCGACTAACTAGTGTTTATTAATGAGATTCAGTGTCATTTTTCTTTTGTTTTACCATCATTAAGGGTAAATTATGAAGTGCGTATGGATTTTTTTCTGTCAATAATTTTCTGCACATCAGCGAGAATATTTTTTTTTTTTCTTCGGTCACATTTCACTTCTTGTCAGACTATTGAGTCAACGAGGATGCGAAACTTTGGCGATACCGAATTTTCGCTTTGTGCAAAATTACATTGTAGAATAAAGGAAAGTGTCGCTTGGAGATACTTTAGAGGACATTTAATCTTGGAGAGAGATCACAGTTAGCTCTAAAGATCAAATTGTATATGATTAATGTTACCGGTTGGCATTGAGTATCACGACCGATCGCGCTAAGACTAATGTAAATTTGGAACTTCCCAAATCTTGGCATCTTGGTTTGTAAAATAAATCTTACTATTAAATGGCAAAATACTGTTAATGTACTAAAATCTTCGTCAGTTACGCAGAAACCTTCCGAGAGCGAAAGTAATGTCCAATTTGTAGCGCTAAGCGATACCGATGACGTCGTTAACAATGGCGACAAAGAGAAAGGAGAAAAATCTAAATTCCAAGATGACAACGACGAAGCTGGCAATTATTTAATAGAGATATTAATTTTTCTCTTCCACTTCTTAAACACGTGACACGTACCATTTTAAAAGAAATCCTCATAGTGCATGAAGTGCATTTCGCTAGCTACCTATCCGTTTCTAGAAATTGGAACGTGGGCCGATTAAAAATTTCAAATTGCACATTAATTATCTCAAAATAACAATAGCCTTCGCGTTATCCACCACAGTAAATATCACACAATATATCTTCACCTAGTATACATTTCTAAGTTGCATATTAAAAGCACTGGTCCATTGAAATTATGAAATCCGGTAGCATTGTAGTTGAACGCATAAAGAAAAAAGAAAAATTAATATTCATAAATGACAATGGGAAAAGTGAGTGGAACAATGAATCTCGCTGTAGCATGGGAATTGAGTGTGCGTGGTTCAGGAAGACGTTCGAAGAGGAGCTCTCGAGGCAAAGTCATCAGGAAAGGATTTGTTGCAGATGACCATGGTGTGGCAATGGGCAGCTTGCCGGTGCCAGGTGCGGTTTCTGGGTCGGCTGGGTTGGGAAGCATGGATGGCATTGGGGTCGGAGGTCAAGTCCCCCACGTGGAAGAGCATCCACCTTCCCAACCGATACCTCAGCTTTTATAAGTTCACCAGCCTCGAACCGTAAACCATCGTCTCCCAAGCTACTTCAGAACACAACACAGCAACAGCAGATACACTGTTACGTTGAGGTCGTAGCCCCCTGCGCCAACGGCATTCCGGTTCGTAACGTCGGTTTCATCGGTTCCATCGGTTCCATCGGTTCCATCGGTTCCATCGGTTTCATCGAGCCCTCAATCAAGACTGAGATCACAACTTGCGTTGCCAATTGTCCTGTGAAAGTTTACAACCGTCGAAGGAGCCCAGCAGCGTCGTGCTCGTCGCCAGGAAATCATGGCAGCGATATGCGCGTAGAACCAGTATTGAACATTCTGCGCACGACGACAGACGCTACGATGCGTTTTATTATTAGACTGCTAAATCGTTCGATAACGCATATTAGACGCGTGCGGTGCGCTATGTCGTTGCGATATCGTGAAAGATCTTTCATAAGGACGCAGCTTGTTGTTCTGATGAACTCGATAACTACCACGACTATACGACTGGGTCCGGATTCCTTTCGCAGATGATCGTACGCGTTTCCAGAACATGAGACATGATGATAACGAAAACGGAAAAAAAATATATATAAATAAAAAAAAAAAAGATACATGCCTACATCTAACAAACACACACACTCTCTTTCTCAACGGTTCATTTATACACACACACACACACGATTAAAGCCAAGAGACACAATTGTGTGCGTGTTTCCAAAAAAAGAAATTCAATCGGAAGTGACGCGCATTCACAAACTCTTACATATATACATACATGCATTACATGTAAACACGCACTTACATTTATACATACACGCATTACATGTAAACACACAAAAAACACACTAGGTCATTCAGTTTAGTAATATTTAACGATGATAAAAATGTTCATTTATATCTGATTCTACAATGATAGCTGAATAAAATGTTTGTTATAGCCAAGTACTCTTTGTGATCTGAATACCTGTGCGTCCAATGGTACCGTATTTTGGAAATACGCAGTTTGCCTGCTGGCTGGATAATAAAATTAATGAGGTTTAGATGATAATTTGTCATTAGCCATAAGACAGTATTCGATGTGCAATTTACGTTTTGCAATTTCATCTCTCATTGTGAACGAACCAAGCTGTCAATTGCGAAGGCTGAACCAAGCTAGTCGTTAGCCAGTATGTTCCGAGTACTTGGCGATGGCGAAACTCTGTAAAGTCTGTCGGAGGCGATTCTGCCAGTGCGACTGGAATACGTTTGAAAAGTTTCATATTTGCAGTTCACAATATTTTCTGCTTGGTGAACTCCCAAATGTAATTCCTTCCTGTCCGAGAGGCCGCGAACGCGTGAGAGATGTGCAACTGATTGTGAGAAAGAGAGTGGACAGAATGACATAGAATAAAAGTAGAGGCGGGAAGAGTGAGAGTAGAAAGAGAAAGTTCTAAAGGAATTTTACACTCGTACGAATTTGTCAGTTCCTATCCGGCAATGTATATGGATGAAAGAAAGGAGAGAGAAAGAGAGAGAGAGAGAGAGAAAACAAAGAATACGAATTTCAAAGAAAAAAAGCGAACGCGCCTCGATTCCTGCCGACGACTCGTAAAACGTGGCCGAATCCTGAAGGCGCTTTATAAAATATTAATTCCGAAACAGAGAGCGTCGTGATCAAAGTATAAATACGAGGTGGCGTCGCCAGTCCTTCGACGCCCTATGAAAACGGTTCCAGTATAGTATATAAAAAAAAAAAAATAAAAAAGAAAACCCAGGTACGAACCGTAGCGCCGTTTTTGCCTTGTCGTTGTGTACTGTAAGATTTTATATGTATATTTTACTCGTGAAAAATGTACCTATAAAAAGAATAATGTACCTATACGCATTATACATATAGAGAATAATCTTCGTGACGGACATCCCAAGCGTAAGTGTCGTTTTAATTGCGCCTTTATTTCTTCTTCGTTAAGTCGTTTGTTCGCGTTACCTGCTCGTTGTATCAGTGAATATTCGAAATTTATAAGAATTTAGAATCCTTGTATAACGTGCGTCGGGAAGTGTCGAGAAATAATTTTTGCTATCGGATTGCCTACGAGGATTATGAAAGCAGAAAATTTTTTAATACCACGTTACACGTAGGACAAGATACACAAAGAAATATGCTCTCAAGAATCTTAGCCCGTTTACAAGAAACTACCTGAAATCGCTTGTGCATTCTTTCTCATTTGTCGCGCCCCTAGACTCCTCCGAGCCATTCGTTTGTACGTTAAGTTTATGATAATCTAGTTTAGTTTTAAAGGAGGAACAATGAGGAATAATGAAACGAGATTAAGGAGATCCGTTGCATGTGCTTTTTTGCACGTAGGGAGTTTCATTGGGACCGGGGAAAAAAGTTGCAACGGACAGGAGAAAAATGAAAGCAGGGATTAAGAAAACTACAAGACAACAAAGATACGTAAGGGAGAATTAATTGTAGCGTTAATAGAAGATATATGAGGATTCGATCCGAATTATCTGGCGTCGTTCCGATCATTTAAGTGGTATTTAAAGAAAAGAGAGGTTAGGATGAATTTTTAAATAACGATCTGCGCCAACATTCAAATATCCTCCTCGTGTATTTTTTTTTTTTTTTTTTTTTTCACGAATGTGTTGAAGGGGAATGAAACAGTGGGAAGGATTGATATAAAAGAAAAAAAAAGAAAAAAGAAAACCCGTAGTACGACGGAACGACTCGAGGCTATGTACCGTTATATAATAGAGATGAAAACCGAAAGATAAATTATTAAGCTGCCATGGATTTTTCATCGATACGTATTTAATTAAATCGTCGCGTCTTTCGTAGAGACAACGGCGACAAAGGAAGCTGACGCGGACGATAAAGAAATAGGAAGTTAAGAGAGAGGGCAAAAACGGAGAAGGGTTGGGATAATAATATTAATATTAATCATTCTCTCGATGTGACGCTAATTAACGGGTATCAACGGTGTCGCAAGGCTTTATGCGAAATGTGCGCACGAGCCATTGCGCACTCTTGTTTTCTGTAACGTGACGTAACGCGGGTTAAGGGTGAAGATTTTTAAATGGAAAATAATGCGAACAATTGAAAATCCGTTGCTGGTCAACCGGCAAGACAATAAAATTCGCGAATTACGCGCAGCGGCCCGCACGTCATCAATTTTCGCAGGGTTGACCTCTCTACTAATCCCGACGTCGATCAATTTCCTCCCTCCGCATCCCCGCCCCGCCGCCCCCCCCCCCCTTCGTAAAGATAACTTATCATTAGTTAGATTTTTTCTATATCGCGTATATCACTGTATCATGGATTTTGCAGGTGAAACGAGAGAAAGAAATTAATCGGATGGGTTATATAAATTGCATAATAAACAGTTGCGAAATGTGGCACGTACTTCGCCTACGACACTCTCTGCGAGGTATTTACTATGTTTCTTGCGAATGAAATTTATCACGGAGGATTCATGAAGGAAATCGAAATTCTCTTTTAATTAGAAAAGATAATACTTAAGAGAAACTCGATGGGCAAATAGTCACGGTACGGATTTTCTTTGCGTGACGTTCGAATGGGTTAAACTTGTGCGTGCGCGTACAATAACTACGTAATTTTTATGTCAAAAGAAGCAAAAAAAGAAAAGAACAAACTTGTAACAATATTAAACTAACGATAATGTATAGGATTAAACGAACAAAAGCAAATACAATTTTGTTTATATTAAACACGTTGCCTGTTCTCTTGGTTATTTTTTTTCTTTTCGCTTTCAACTGTCAAATCCGTGTAAACTCTGTCAGGACGATTTTATGACATTCGCTGTCACTTCTTGCTTGGATAATAGATTCTTTGATTGAAAAAGATTTGGTTTTTTTTTTCAATGTAAACTGTCTGTATCTGATTTGCATTTTTTTTTTGTTCAATCAAATTTATACAATCCCATCACAGGATTGTGTTTAAGTTCTTTTAGGTGTAACTGACATGTACGAATCGCAGAATTATTTATGTATTCTGTATCAACAATAACTTAAAATAGAGATTTAATTAATGTTAATCAGTAATTCTATGTGTTCACACATACGGAGTTGTTACGTTGACAGCTGGATTAAGTCTTGAAACTAAAAAGTCAGTTTTTGTATCGTAACGCTATTTTTTTATTTATAACGTTGTCACTATGGGTGAGCACATAGAATTAGTAAAGAACAGTTCTTAACGGAATATTAAATAAATCATTTATTCCTATATTCATTTATTAATAACATTAATTGTTTTTAATGTGCATCGTTGCGATTGCACTTAACTACATGAAAGTAGTGGATGGGTGATAAATCCAATTGGAAAAAGAAGCATATACGTATTGCTCAAACGGCAGCACTGATCAAGTCTGAGTACTTCTTGACTTTGCTAGAGACGCTCATATCGACGTACTTATCACCAATGGATACAACCATACCACCGATGATGGATGGATCAACTTTGGCTGTAAGCAGAAGAGTCTGTCCCTTGGAAAGGAACAACTTGAGAGCGCTCTCCAATTTGGTTTTGCTTTCAGCATCCAATGGTTTTGCAGTGGTTACTTCGCAGACTACTTCTCCTCTATTAGCAGCCATGATGACCTTGAATGCATTGATCACTTGATTAATCTTTCCCAAACGTCCATTCTCTGCGAGAAGAGCTAACAAGTTTGTAGTGGCTGGGTTCAGGCTGGCTGCTCCACCAATGGCTTTAAAGGCCTCAACCTTGGTCTTGCGCTTTATCGAAGGATCCTTCACTAATTCAGCTAATTTTGCGTCTGTCTTCAGGAGACCCTGAGAGGACATTATAAACGTAAGATAAAAATTATATTTTTCTCTAATATTGGTATAAGATCGTTAAAAGATATAAGAAGTGTTTAAAAGAATTTAAAAGCTTATTCAAATTCTTTCATATACATAGACACACTGTGATCTGTTTGTGTCTTGGACATACTAAATTAGTACTTATATTTTAATATAATAGAATGAATACCTGAAATTTAATCAAGTCCTTCTCAACAACGTCCAATGCTTTCTGCTTACTGGCAGCAGAGAACAAGGCAGTGGCATAACGGCCTTCCAACCCAAACACCTGCACTGGTGGCTAAGTAAAATAGAAATATACATATGAAAAACTGTTTGATGAAATCTCAATATTAACATGCATTTATCAATTTTTAGTATGTGTAATATCTGCATCGGTGGTTTTTTCATTGCTGTATAAATTTCCACCTCGATCAATGCAAGGTTATTACATAAGAACTAATTTAGTAAAAATATCAATGCAGTAAATATGTACCTTGACCATCTGCTGTACAGCAGCAGAAGAGGAGAATGACCTCGCCTGAAATTTTAATAGAAAATAAATTAATTGTGCTTTATAATCTAAACATTTGTGTAATTAAGTGATCAAATTTGTCATGTAGGACTGCAAAAAAAAAGTATAATTTCGGTTATAATTATATCTTTTTTAGTAAAATTGAAATATAATACATTCCCATATTTATGATCAATATTTTTCTTCAACGTCATGTCATTATTGTACGTAATTTAAAAAAAATAGAACTTACGATAATATTAATTCTGCTGGCAGCCATTTTGCAAATGTGGATAAAGGTACCACGAAGATAGTCGACTATCTTATGTAAGAAAGATCGATTCTATGCATTTCTACCAGTTACGATTTTACCCTTAGCGCGAGAAGCAGGTGGCGCCTCCATGCGTACAAAGTTGAACCAATTCTTCACCGTTCGGGCAGATGAAAATGAGCATATAAGCACAAATAGAAAACAAATATTTACAATTTAAAACGCACTGGCCTGTGCGGGCTCGTTGGTCCTCGCAGTCATGAGGTACGAAGTTCGACGCCAGGTATTATTTTTCTTCACAGACATATTGAAGAAATATATATTCGACAGCAGACAAATGCAAAGTCTCGTATAAAGGAACTTTATTAAAATCAAAATTCTATGTAGATTAATATAATTCCGTATATAGTACAATGAAATGTATTACGTTATTAGGTTTTAAAGAAGTGTCAGTAGGTTTAGCGTTAACGGTTCCTGCTAATTTTATCAGATCTGGTCTAAATTCATGTAGAGACGTCAATTTGTTGAACGAGATCAGTATATCGGAATGATAAACAATGATATGCCGCTTCTTTTTATAGATTCGTGACACTGACACGTCAATTAATTTTATTACTGGGTTCTTGTCAACCTAAGTGAGCTTGACAACCTAAATAATTGTCAGCCAGGTTTGCCAGGTGCATCTATTCTCAGATAGTATGAACGATATATGATATAAATAAAGTTTGCATTATTATATTCCGCAGCGATTGCATTTGGTGCTTATGCCATAATATTTATGACATTTATTTCATAATAATCGTAGTGTTTAGCATTATTGTGGCTGTTATTTATCCGTTCCTTCGACTCCAGCTTGCGTCATTAGATCAGCGATGTTTTTCTCGAGATCGTCTATTCTGTTTCCCATTTCATCTAGTAATACTTTTTAAGGATATACCAAGATTTAAGAAGAAAAAAAGAAGCAAAGGCAATCGTACGACTTGCTCCAACAAAAATGTACCCTTTTTTCCGTAATTGTATGAAAAAAAAGCAAATTAACGAACATCATTGACGTAGTGCGTATAGGTTATGTTGTTGACGTTTGACAAAACTAAATTATCGTAAATCTATATGAAAAGGATATTTCTTCCTATAATTTGATCAGATATCGTTTGAAACTTGTCTTGCATATTCTGCAGTAGCGTCTGCACCTGTAATTACAATATTACATGAAATATTATAAAAAAATATTCAAGAAAATTGTCACTCTATAAACATGGAGTTCGAAGCATGAATATTATTCACGACTCCTCTAGGTGAAAATTAAAATAGTTACTCACGTATTGGGTTAATTCTTGCATATTCTTCGGGTCTGTATTGTTCGCGACAACATAATTCTCGCCATCCTCGTTCTTGTGATCTTGCTTGATGTCGGCCATTCTCCTTTGTATTTTCTATCTATAATTTCACTCCGTCAGATGCCGTAAGTCTTCAATAAGTTCTTTCCGTTCGTTAGCGACTGTTTTTTATACGTTTTAAACTTTATTTGCAGATCAGGCTGCTCGACGAGACACTAAAAAATAGAATAATAAAGTCTTACGCACGCGTCGATTCAAATGGAACAGGAATTTGGAGGAGAAAGATGCTCGTTTAGATTCTCATTGCTACTAGGTGTTAGCCAGTGGAAGGTACCACAAGGTACCGAAGTCGATTGATTTAACAGAGAAGCTGGTGGAATTATGCGACGTCTTCACTCGATAATCTACAATCATTTCTTATCGATTTAATTAACGAAAGTATTACCAGCGATCATAATTGCAGCGAGAAAGTTTGTCTAATCCTCGTTAAACATTATTCTAGAAATGGATTAACATCTTAAAAGCAAAACGGAGCATGTTTTGAAATTTGCTACATCTTATCAAAAGCATTGATAGCACACTGACACCCTATTTTGAACATTTATCCAACAGATAATAGTCTATTTTTTAATCCATAGAAATATAAGATGTCTGAACTGTGTTATTCATCTGGAATTATTTACCATCATAATCTTTTTCTAGTGTCATAAACAAGTGATTAATATGTGAAGCATATCAGATGACAAAAACATCAAATCTAATCTGAACTTCTTTTCCAAAAGCAAATAACAGAAATTGGACAAAATAATACCTCTGGTATAAGAGAGGACAATTTTACAGGTACTTGAATTGGAACCACATTTCTTTTTAGTACGTTTATAATCTCATATAGTAGCTTATCTATTTTATATATGTATAAACTTCAGTAATATTAAGTGCAGTATACGGTATGTCTTCTAATCAGGAAATGACAGTTCGAGCACATGGCAAGATTCAGTAATGAATTCCCACTGGAAATCACAGAGAGTCTTCAAAGAATCTAATTGGTTGTTTGGCTCAGCTGATGATGCTCCGCGCAATAGTCGTGTGCAAGTCAATATGCGTCAGCAGCTGATCGCAACTTTACAATAACAGTGAGTCCGTGAAGCTTATTCTCAGTTAAACTTCAGACCGGAAAGTTGTTCACAATAGTAGGAGAAGAGAATAGTAGTGAACGTGTTGCACGTAGAAAGAAAGACTTAATTCTAATTTTGATTAAAGTATACTTGTTTACCTATACACTTCTTGTATTATTTGCCTCAGCTGGCAATGAACTCAAAATTAATTCTTGGCCTTTTTATCTTGTTTGGCATTTTACAAGTAGCAAATTTTTGGCATTTTCGAGGGAAGCAACAATCACCAGTTATATTCAGTGAGTTATTTTTTGTTATGTAGCTACTTGAGTCTTTATAATGAGATACGATGGAAACAGTTAAGTTGCAAGTCACTCTTGAGGTTTACGGTATCTTTTCTTTTTCAGTTCCAGGAGATGGTGGAAGCCAAGTTGAAGCTAAACTCAATAAAACGACTGTAGTTCATTATCTCTGTGAGAAAACTTCGACGGATTACTTTAACATATGGCTTAATCTGGAGCTGTTGGTTCCAGTCATAATAGATTGTTGGGTAAATTCTCTTCTATGTCTCTGTAGAGGTGTCATTTTCTATCAGAAATTTTGAACTTTGTTTTATCCATGTTACAGATCGATAACATGAAATTGTATTACGACAATAATACAAGAACAACAAGAAATGCTGACGGGGTTGATATAAGAATACCAGGATGGGGAAATCCATATGTCGTAGAATACTTAGATCCTAGTAAAGCTTCCCCTGGAGCCTATTTTAAAGATATTGGTAATATGCTTGTGAACGAGCTTGGATATGTAAGAAATGTTTCTATTCGTGGAGCACCTTATGACTTCAGGAAAGGACCACGTACGTTACTATAACATTATAAGAAATTGAATGATTCTTCGTGTACTGTAATTAATATGAAAGTTCTACTTTATAGATGAGAATGAAGAGTTTTTTGTGAAACTGAAAGATTTAATCGAAGAAACTTATTTAATGAATAATAAAGCGCCAGTAACATTAATAGCACACAGTATGGGAGGACCTATGTCTCTTGTTTTCCTACAACAACAAAGTCAAAAGTGGAAAGACAAGTATATAAATTCCCTGGTAACATTAGCTGCAGTATGGGGAGGTTCCGTGAAAGCTCTTAAAGTCTTTGCTATAGGTAAGCTATTTGTTTACTGAATATCCCCTATTCACTGTCACCTTATCTAATTATTCCACGAACCGCAACGCTGCAATAGATAAGTGAGACTAAACAGTCTCACGAAAATACATATTCCTTTCGCATTAGGAACTTGAAACGAATGTAAACGGCTCACTGTTTGCGAATAACTACACAAAGCAATTCATTGCGAACGTTCCGATTGAATTACAAATGGAACATTCCAGGGGATGATTTGGGCGCATATGTACTTCGCGAAAGCACATTGAAGGATCAACAAATTACGTGTCCAAGCTTAGGATGGCTGTTACCCTCGAGCTTATTTTGGAAGGATACTGAAGTCCTGGTACAAACGCAACAAAAGAATTATACGTTCAAGGATATGAAAGACTTCTTAATGTAATGATTTTGATTTTATCCAAATTTTTATATTAAAAATCCTCAATGATGTTGCTTTCACACAGAGACATAAACGTTCCTAATGGCTGGGAGTTCCGGAAAGATACTGAAAAATATCAGCTAGATTTTACTGCTCCAGGCGTAGAATTGCACTGCTTACACGGAGTCAAAGTGGACACGGTGGAACGGTACGTAATCTCTTCTTTATAAAATTAAGGACACTTCTTTAATCTTTTCATTAATGTTACGCATTAAACTCCTTTTCAGATTGTATTACAAACCGGGTACCTCGGTCGACGGATATCCTCAATTAATTCCTGGCGATGGCGACGGGACAGTTAATTTAAGAAGTCTAGAAGGTTGTCTACATTGGCAAGGTAAACAAAGTCGAAAAGTTTATCATCAGCCATTCACGGGTGTTAATCACATGCAAATTTTAAGGGATGCCAATGTATTAAATTATATAAAAACTATATTGAAAGTTTAGAAACTTAGTTAATATTGTCAAACTCGATGAAGTGAAACTCAAAAACTAAATGATAGATTCGCTGCAAGCTCATGTCAATAAACGATTAGAATCGTCCGTTTATAAAGATTAACAAAGAATCCTCCATGATCACAAAAACTTTAAAGTTAATTTACGATCAACATAGTGCGGTTTGAGTTATTCGCTAAGACATGAAAGAATTTCTAAGTCATTAGACATCAGAGTATGTAGAGCTGCCGTTTATAATAATGTCGACCGGTCGAGCTTACTATTTATTGTGCCAATTTATTATTGATTATATGCTCGTAGGGAATCCAACTTTTAACTGATTTACTCTGGATATTTGAATGATTAATGGCTGCCTTAGTTTTATCACTAAAGTCTCAAATTATTTTATAAGTACATCTAGGAAGATACTGTTTCATTTGAATAAGATTAAAAACGTGTAAGCAGGAGAAAAAAGGTGGTGCACATTAAAGAATATTTTGTATATATACCTCGTGGTGCCGCAATATACTATTAAATGTATGATCTTGTGGAATGTCATGGAATAAATGAAAATTAAATTAATTCTCTCCAACCCTGAAACTTTTGCAATTGGCTACAGTAAGAACGTCGTACTGAAAAAATTAAGTTTTATATTAATATCATATATATATATATATATATTCCTCTACTATACTATAGATATACATTTTCAAATTACCATTTTAAATAAATATGCACGACATTTTCACTCAAATTCGATAGGCGCTCCATTAGGGTCTAACAATAAGTTGTACGCGTGTATAGGATTCATTGTCTTCAACATCAACACAGGATCCTCTTTGGCACGCGTTCCATTTTGTAATTGCACGACTAACACTTGTAATCACAGCTTTATTTGTGATCTCTTGTTTCTAGTTACGCTTGCCATTATCATGTGAATTTGGGAATTGGGATCATTCGTAAGAACACAGCATAAAGGCAGCATAGGAATGCTTGAAACTTTTCATTAAAATAATTCACACAAAAACGCTTTTGCTCAAGCACCACCAAGCTTATAATAAAAAAAATCGTACGCAGTATGTAAAAAAAAGGGACGTACGACTTTGATCTCTATAAATTCTCTGAAACAACACTTCGAGATATAAATCTTGAAATAATGTATCCCACGAATGAAATTGGGAATCTTAGAGACGGTGGTGAAATGGTATTAGAAAAAGGGAGGTAAAAAATTCTATTTCCAATTAGGGTAAGCTCAGTTAATGTCAGTTAATACCAGAGGACGTTTTCAAGAAGGCGTACAGTCCTATAGCCAAGATGGTAACTACGGTGATTGTTTTGTAACTCCTTATACGATAAGGCATCCTAGTTGCAGGAATTGCAACACGTAGTTGCCTCTGTCTTTCTCTTTCTTTGCGACTGGCTTCTGCTTTTGATTTCCATTCTTGTTCTTTGCGTCTTCTTTTATTGTCATAATCTCGAACGTCGTTACTTATTGACTCTGGCGGATACTGTCGATAGAGGTTTGTAGCATCTACCAGCAGCCGCTCAAATGGCAAATCTTCAGGAAGCTAATTGACATAAAATTTTGTATTTTTATTTGTAAGATTTATTATTCTCGCATTAAATAATTATAAGGTTACTTACTGTACAGAGCACTTTGTGAGTGTGTCCCATATCGGGTGTAGTATCGAAAATTTCTGTTGCCCTGTATGCTACGATTACAGTACTGAGGTAGAGTGGCATTAAAGGAGGACTACCGAGGAAATAATCAAACAGTCTGTGTAATAGTTTTCTGTTCTCGGCATACTTGTGTGCGTACCATGTGGTATATTCGGCCAACGCAAAGTGAGGAAATAATTCTACACTGCAAAAAGATATTTTCATTCTTAAAATTAGATTTTCATGGTGGACAAAGATACTGGAAGTTTAGCAGACTTACTTTTCAAGATGTTCCAAAAGGGTTGGATGGATACGTTCTAGCAGTGCAAATATGTAGAAAAGTTCCTGGTTTACTTTTTCCATTGTCTTTTCCATGAATCTTTGTAAGAACTTGAGAGATATTCTTTCTAGTACGTAGAGACCGTGCTGTAAGCCCATTACTATTAGGACTGTTGCTGCTATGTCGTTATATCCCTGGTAGTAACTGATCATGAATTATTTTATTACTCGAGCGAAAGGAAAAGATTCAGTTTTAATAAATTATAGACACTAACTTCAAATGTGTATGCCGGTGAAGGACCCAACATATTAACTGTGTCAATTTTTCATGAAATATTTCAATTTCTTCCTCAGTTGCCCTAGGAGATAGGTGACCACTGCTACGTGCTACATCTTTCAATATCTGCTGGTACACTTCATCAGGCAATAAGGTATGCACTGTTTCTAATCCCTCTACAGGAACAGGTTCTTCGTCTGACAATCCCAGGAGTCTTGGCCACAGAACCCTTCGTATATCATCTACACATCATCTTTATGATTTCAAGACTGAGTTGTTAAGGGGAATATTATTGTCAAGAAGGAACCAACTTATAGAGCAGAGATCGATATCATTGGACATTCTAAGTGTAGTTCCTTATTGATAACAATACTTTCCAATAACAATTTAATTAATTACCGATAACAAAACCCTCGTTGCTGCATCCTAAAAGCTTGAATTCTTCAAACGTAAGATCTGGATTGGCTATACTTTTACAGAGCACAGCAATTTTCATTTTCTCTTGTTCCATCAACTTCAAGGTATTGTTAGAACGGTTGACATATGAATCATGATCTTCCTGGTGAATTGTAATCCCATTATGTTTACCTAGTTGATCTAAATCATTCAGCTGTGGAATATGGGGTATCATTCCATCGATCCATGCCTTTGACTTATCAGACAATATATCAGTGGTTTTTATTTTCGATTCAGAGTTCTGCCGTTCCATTTTAAAATTACATCTAACAGATTCAATCACAAATATTTTCCCTCTTTTTGAATCCTGTATATCATTAACACTTGACTCGTTTAGCGATGACCCAGGAGCATCTTAAGAAGCGGAACAGTCTCGTCTTCGATTATGTCTGTCATCTTCTTTACACGAAATCATATTAAATTACTTGCATTCCTAATAATCACACAATCATTTAACAATGAATCCGCTAAGAAAAAGATCCACTTAAAATTTGACAACTATGACACGCACCAGTTAGTCACTACTAGTGTCATCACTTTTGAAATGAAAACAGGGTTATCTGTGAGCTAGCGTAAACGAATGAAGACCAAGTGTATCCGCTTCCGCAATTTTGCGACAGAGTACGCCAGTTTACCAATTCAATCTTCGACTGAACATAAGCGGACTAGGCATTTCTGTACGTCTTACCCAAAAATTGTGAATTCCAACAAAAAGTATTGAAATTATATTATTAATGTCAAGTACATAAGTCACTAGATATCTGCTTATTATATGATCTAGCACTAGCCCATAATTTTAATTGTATTTTCAAAAATTCCCATAACATCTTCGCTACTCTTTCATATATTACAATTGCTTCTCATAATTATGATTTAATGTTCATTTAATAATTAATAAAACTTTAGGTGATTCCTTATTGAGTACTACTTGGCCAATCCATGCCAGGAATTTTAAAAGTACTTTGAACGTACTAATAGTCTTCTAAGACTCTACATATGTATGTTTGTTTGTTATTAGGCTTTCACTGTGCTTATTTTTGACCAGTTATTGCTAACATACTCTATATAGAAAGTTACAAAGAGGAACCACTGTCTGGGTGTCTTAGAAATAATGAATTCATTTTATAAAAATATATTTACTTTTTCATACTCTCTTAAATATACATATATGATAAATATTTAGTTGTCAGATATTCTTTCAATATATCACTGATCAGAAGGAGGCTTCTTCTTGAAAGAAATCCAAATCCTCTAATCCTTCTGGCAAATAATTCAAGCCAGACTCATCTTTGTGTAGCATGTTGTACCCTTTGCTATATCCTGATAAATAAATAGTTAATAAAAATATGTAATCAAGTATAGTATTAGGTGAAACTGAAAGTAATGATTTACCAAGCTGGCTCATGAGTTTCGTCGGTGCGTTTCTTAAATGTAATGGTACTGCTGGCTGTGGACCTTTGTGATTGGCAACTACTTTTTGTGCTGCTTTAAGAGCATCTTCCATTAGACGAGATTTTGGTGCTCTCGCCATATAAGTAACACACTGTGCCAAGAGTACGTCACATTCTGGCATCCCAAGCAATTTGCAACCATGCATGGTGTCTATCGCCACACCTGTTTTGTCATTATACATTTTCTTAGCTTGTATTTCAAATTTACTAATTCATTGCCCAATTTCACAAACCTAAAGCTTTTGTATCCTCCAATCCAATATCTTCGCATGCCATTCTGATTAATCTTCTTGCAATATAAACAGGATCCTCACCACCAGACATCATTCTTGTAAGCCAATAAAGTGAAGCATTCTCATCACTGGCTCTTACAGATTTGTGGAGAGCAGAAATCATATCGTAATGCTGTTCACCCTTTTTGTCGTAGAGCATGTGTGTCTTTTTAAGGCTATCCTTAATGTCATTCAATGTAATTAAACCAGGTCCTTCCTCGAGAAATTTCTCTTCACTTGGTGCTTTCGATTGTACAGCTAATTCTAATCCTCCTAGAGCTATTCGAGCATCTCCATCGCACGTTTCTGCTAGCCACTGAATCGTTTCCTCGTCTACGTGAAATTTAGGAATTTCTGGGACTTCCGATTCTTCATCCAAGGCTTTCGGCTTAGGCGTCCTGGTCTCGCTGGATGAGTCAGACGGAACGTACTTATAAATGTTGCCTCCTAGTGACTGGACTGCACGTCGTAGAATTATAATTAAATTCATAGCTGTAAGCTTTTCCAGAACAATGACACGACACCGACTGAGTAGAGCAGAATTTAGAGAGAAGGAAGGATTTTCCGTAGTCGCTCCAATAAGTGTGAGAGTACCAGACTCAACATGTGGCAAAAAAATATCTTGCTGAAGCTTATTGAAACGGTGTATCTCGTCCATGAACATAACAGTTCGCCGCCCAAATTTCAATTCATTCGCGGCAATATTTACAGCTTCTTTAACGTCACTGACACCTGACATAGCAGCTGAGAGCTTGACATACCTCAAGTTACTTGCAGGTGCCTGCTTGCAAATATGCGCTATGACACTAGCCAGGGATGTCTGCAAAAAACAGCCTGGATGAAAAACAAAATACATATCAAAACTATTCTATCTGAGTGCTATACCTTTCCACAACCAGGTGGACCCCAAAGTATTATGTTTGGGATTTCTGTCTTTTCTAATAATTGAGATAAAACTGCATTTGGTCCAAGTACATGTTCCTGTCCAATATACCCTAGCAAAGACGTAGGTCTCATCCGTTCCGCAAGAGGAATATGATTGTGCTTGACTGGTATCTTCTTCTCGAGGTTCACCTAATCATGACAGTGATGTTTATATTCCTCTATCGATCATATAAGTCTAGCTTTACACTAATAAATATACATTGTTCTCCTTAGACACGTCATTTGATGCTTGTCCACTGTTTTCTGTGACAGAGGCAGAAGTGGCAGATGGTAAATTTGGTTTATCTGCATTTAATGTCTTAACAATTCGATGCTTAGCTCTCTTGCTCGCAGACCCAGAGCTTCGTGATCTTATTTGCTGTGATTTAACTGATGGACTTGATCGTTTCAATCCTCCTGTAGATTCACTTTGTGACGATTCATTCAGGAACAAACATTTTTCAACATGGGCCTCAATTATCGAGGTAGAAAATTCTTTGGAGCATACAGGACATTCGGTTTCTCTCTCATCCATTTTACAAAATTTTCATCAAGCTTGATTCTGTAAGGAATAAGAATTGTATTAAGTAGGTATGTAGTCGATACATTTGATTGAATTTATTCATCTTCATCGTGTCATCTAACCTAAACCAATTTAAATTCTTATTACTTCCACTATGCAGTTTTATTGTAATGTCAATAATTTATAATTTAACAAGATACAATAGCAGCTTCTGAATAAAGTTCAGAAACAAAACACTCATTTACGTATCATAGCAATCCTATTCTAAGCTACCGGTGACAAGAGTTATATGCAACAATCTTATGCTGCCTAGCAGTTTCAGTAGGGAGAGATCAGGAGAGATGTAAAAGAGAAAAGAAACTCCTGTACTGCATGTATATACCTATATGTTGGTTGATCGCCGGGAACAGTACCGTTATAACGTTAACCTGGTTCCTGATTGTATCAACTAGGGACTTAGCCAGGTAGTCGTTTTATAGCGCTTAAAGTGCTTATAATTTTACAATTCATCCTGTGATCGCCCTGTATTGCCTTATCGCATCCTTAGAACAATGTGGCTTACAGAGTTGTGAGCGAAAAATGTCCTTTTGACGTTTACTGAATACGATCTTATACTTACACTGTACTCTCCAGTGATCTCCAGCTTTCTTCTAAAGCCACGAGACCAGCACAATGGAAGTACGTCGAAGGAAGACAAAGACGGCTGATAACAAGCAAACGGTGCGGCTTAAACAAAGCGCCAAGTTTGATTACGATAAGATTACCACAGAATGTCTGGAAGAAATTCTACGAGATGAGGTAAACTGAATCATTTTTTTTTTTATTGAATTTCATATATCCATATACATATATTGGTTGCTTTAAAGGAGGCAGTAGAAGATTCTGGAGTTCATGTACTGTTTTTGCAAACAGGGTGATGGAGAATCTGTTTCTGAGGTACCAATTGAGAAAGAAATTCAGAAGGAGGATTCATTTGACAATATACCTCCTACAAGAATTAAAATAAATCTAGAGGTTGACCTGGTGGCAGCGGTTTTATTATTTGCAGGACTTGCTACTCGTTTGTACAGACTAGAGGAACCTCGCAGTATAGTGTATGTAATCAACTTTCTATTTTTTAAAGAGATTTCAAAGGCATAACTATTATTTTACTTTTATACAGATTTGACGAGTTGCATTATGGTAAATATGTGGGGTTGTATATGAAGAGAACGTTTTTCTTTGATTCTCATCCACCATTGGGAAAGCAGCTTGTATCTGCAGCTGCATATTTGGCTGGATTTGATGGCCAATATAAATTTGACAGAATAGGAAGTCTGTATCCAGAATCCGTACCATTATTTGCATTGAGATTAGTACCAGCACTATGCGGTAGTCTTGCAATACCTACTGCTTATCATTTAGCATTAGAACTTGGGTTGAAACCATGGAGTGCTGCCATTGCAGGACTCATGTTACTCTTTGGTATGTCTACAAGACTATCATCTCTGAGCCTCAAAATAGGTGTCATGTAGAAGTCACGTCTCATTATTTTGTCACAGACAATGCATTCCTGACACAATCAAGATTCATTCTCATGGAGAGTATATTAATTCAGTTTTCCTTATTTGGATTACTGTGTGTCATGAAGTTCCGGAAGATCATGGACAAACCAACACTCCTTTCCTGGTGGATATGGCTATTTCTTGCAGGCATTAATTTAACATGTGCACTATGGTAAATTTATTTACTTCTGTCAGTAAATTATAGGTTTAAAGTATCTAACAAGTTAATCACTTATTTTCAGTGTCAAATACGTTGGCTTCTATTCATTAGTTCTGGCATTAGGGCTGATCGCCCGAGATTACTGGAGTTTGATACCAAAAAAGTATCTAACAGGTAGAATCCTCTATGCGCATTTATTCGCCAGAGCAATAGTCCTCTTTATAACCATAGCCAGTGTCTACCTGGGAGTATTTTACATCCATTTGTCAATACTCACAAAAGCTGGACCTCACGATGCTGTCATGACAAGTGCTTTCCAAGCAAGTTTAGATGGTGGTCTGGCGAGCATTACCAAAGGACAGCCTCTGGAAGTAACCCATGGCTCGCAGATTACACTGAGACATACCTACGGCAGAGCTTGCTGGTTGCACAGTCACAACCACGTATATCCATTGAGATATCCAGATGGCCGAGGAAGTTCGCACCAACAGCAAGTAACGTGTTACTCCTTCAAGGACGTAAACAATTGGTGGATCGTCAAGAGACCTGACGCCAACGATTTGGTAGTAACGAAACCAAGTAAGCCAATAAAGCACGGCGAAGTCATACAGCTGGTGCACGGTATAACTAGCCGTGCTTTAAATTCCCACGATGTTGCTGCGCCAATGACACCACAGAGCCAGGAAGTCTCTTGCTACATTGATTACAATGTCTCTATGTCAGCACAAAATCTCTGGAGAGTCGACATAGTCAATCGGGAACAGTCAGGTGACGTTTGGCATGCAATTCAGAGTCAAGTTCGTCTTATCCACGTGAACACTGAATACGCCCTAAAGTTCAGTGGCAGACAGTTGTCTGATTGGGGCTTTAATCAACACGAAGTGGTTGCTGATCGATTGATAGAACAAGCCAATGCTGTTTGGAATGTCGAGGAGCACAGATACACCAAGAGTGATGACCAAAAGCAAAGAGAAAGAGAATTGATAAATGCAGAAATGATTCCCCTGCAGGCCACTAGTCTTAACTTTTGGGATAAGTTTGTTGAGTTGCAAATGAAAATGTTCTTTGGTGGGCAGGAAAGTCAGAATAGTCATATGTACTCAAGTGGACCATTAGAGTGGCCATTGATGGCTAGAGGAATTGCCTACTGGGTTTCCAGTTACAGTAACGTAAGCAATTTATTATTTATTATAACAAATTATTTGTATTATTCGATAGACTGGAACTAGATTGGTCTTTGCTTTCAGGCACAAGTTCATCTACTTGGTAATATCGTTATATGGTATTCTGGTACGGTGGCTGTATTATTGTACTCATCAATTTTGATATTTTATTTAATGAGACGAAGAAGAATGTGCTTCGATATTTCGACTGAAGAGTGGCACAGATTTGTAACTATTGGCGAAGTTCTACTGGCCGGATACTTATTGCATTTCTTGCCTTTCATCTTTGTGGAGAGGACACTATTTCTCCATCATTATTTACCGGCTTTTATATTCAAAGTTCTTCTAACAGCCGCTACCGTAGATCATCTACACTACGTGATAGCGTAAGCGAAAAAGAAAATAGTTTTGATTTTCATTAATGGAATATAATATTTATAATTTTCTCTTTAATTTTCAGAACACGATATCGTTGGAACGTCTTATTATCCTTCTTCAAAATGGCTATAGTTGTTTGGATAGCTTTAATCATTTATGTATTTCGTAAGTTCGCTGTGCTTAGCTACGGAATGACTCCATTGAGCGCGACAGAGGTTCTGAAGTTGAGGTGGTCTGACACCTGGGACTTTATTATACACAAAACGTAAAGGACGACGATAATTTAACGACGTAGCCGTTGAACGAGTCATTTGATTCAAAGACAAAATTAAACGTATAATTTGATACGTTGCGCACACAGATCAGTTTATTTATTAGATAAAGAGTAACGCTGGTGAAAGTGAGATTAATAGATGTAAGGTAAATTCCATGGAACGCAGTGTTACGAAATTTCCATGAAATCTCTATTTTTCTAAAAGGTCTACATGAAATTTCGTCTTATATTTTAATTGATGCATTGATATTATTAAAAAATCTAATTTTTTATATAATAACTTAGACAATCTAATGAGCTTTTCATTATTAATATTTATCATTTCCAAGAATCCTAGGAAATGTAGGACTATACATTTATTCGAGGGACATTGATATTATGTAGTATTAAATTCTTGTAACAATATCTTTATTTTTTTTTTAATGATTTTATATTTTTTAATTGCTTAAAAAACATCAGCGTGATTCTACACACATGCACACCGGAAACGCTATGTATAAAATATTTGGATATTTATAGTTTATTTGGATAATTTATCGATCCGCATCCAGTACATGAATTTTATTATCATATTGTGTATGATAAGGTGTTAGTATTTATAGTGTGATGTAAAAATTCTTTCGAACAAGAGAAAATAAACAGAGCGTCTTATTGTTAGTAAAATTAGTATTATATAATAAATAATAATTTGCTGTGAGAGGGCACGAACAATTAAACTGATTCGCTTTTGCTCCACAGGTCATGAAATAGTACCCAAATATTTTTGAGTCTTAATGACTGAAAAGCGCAGCTGGGTACAATAATTAAAATTGTTCTTAATATTTTTTTAAAATATTTGAATGAACAATAATCGCGCAATAATTAATGCCGGACAACGAAATATCATAGGCTAATATCATTTTTTTAAATAAAAATTTAATCGTTAATGTTAATCCGCTTTTTGCTTCTTCGAAGATGGAAAATCTTTTAATTGTATCATTAAAATTGATACCAGGTGATGGATAAATTATAAAGTTTGTCGCGAATGATAAGCTAATTTAATATATGCTTAGCACAAAATTACTATAAGAGTGAACAACGAATATTTTGGTCAGAACTGAATGAATGTGATATGGTACATGTTTAAATTTGGTGGTGATGTAGAATTAAAATTAAAAGTCATTTTTAGTCAAAGGGAAAAACAAAACGTCAGAGTCATATCCACGTGAGGAAAATTTGGTCTAAGAATTACATCTGAATATTGAAAGTTCTTGCATTGAGAAACGTTTGTAAAACTGTACAAATGGTAACCGATAATTCGGTTTTATAGTCATACTGTTTTTTTTCTGAAAATTCTGCTCACAGCTGGTACACGACCAAACCAGAGAGATCTCCCTTTTTTATCACAACATTTAAGTGACTAATTTATATTTGTCAGTTTGATAGACTCAGAATTGAAGCTCCTAATTGTATCGATCGAAGAAGACGATCGATCGAATTAGACCATCCCTGATATTATTTGCTGGATTTCCAACTCCGAAGGAGAACGTAACTGAATTGGACTGTACTTGGACAGGACAAGCTGCCATAGGGTAGACACCAGTTTTATTGAAGGCTACACCTACTCGGTAAATCTGTGCAAGTAGAAATTAGCCATTATTAACACTGCTCTTAAACATGGGATTTGCTATTTTCATTATACTGAAATGATTACCTTTTGTTGCTGAATTTTTATACTCATGTTGAATGTAATTTCCACTAGAGAACCAGGAGTAGCTTTAGTTGTGAAGTGAGTGTAAGTCAAACGACAACCATCGGGGTCTAGGAGATGAGCATAAAAAACTTCCGTATATGTGCTACTGCCTGCTGCATTATGCGAAAATAAACTGGAGGAAGTACGTGCCTGTGACAAAATATCTATTCTAAGCAGGTACGGAGAGAACAAAAGGAATGTAAATTTGTTTAATAATAAAAAAAAGGTGTCTTACCATTGAACACACTTGGGCTGGTACTACAACACCAATTATATCGATGTCCTTGTTTACACTGAATGTTACAGAACAATCCAGGACACTACTATTGAGACAGTCTGTCAATTGGAGAACAGGTCTTTGACAGTAATATTTCTGTTCTTGAAACATTGCTCTTAGAGGGAATTGCTGTGTATTTGACCGGAAGCTAAACTTTTTTACACACCGTGAATCGGTGGATGGAATAGGACAACTATTCCAAAGGGATAAAGGTATTCCGTTATAACAATTTGGTGGTTCCAACCTACGCATTATATGATTTGAGAATCCTTCTGGCATAACAAATGTCTTTTCACTGGAGGATATGTTCAGTAGAATATGGAAAGCTTCACTTTGAGTTAATAAAGGTGATTTTGCAGGACCTTCAGCAAATTCCTGAGGTGTCAGGGTTAAAAATCTGATTTTTGCCAGAGCATTCCCAATGACAGACTTCAAGGCTTTTTGATCAGTTGGATCTAAACATTTTCTTATACATTCAGCGCGAGCCCATCGTTCTACTGCGTTAAATAATTCAATTTCAGAATTAATTGTTAAAGTATCCTGATCGAATATCATAAGCAGCGTTGTTAGTTCGATTTCCTCCCAGCTGGATTCCCTCAGTACTTCGCTGGTCTTCGTTGAAATGATATGTAGACATTTGTCCATAAGAACAGGTTCCTCAAAAAGTTTTGCAAACTCATATGCTCGGCAAGCTTTTTTGGGTGACAGATCAGACCATAAAAATTTAGTACACTTTTCGACAAGAAATGGGAGCATGTACTTTTTAGCACAATAGCAAAGCTCACAGGCTAGTTCAAATGAACCAAGATCAACATCATCTGTGTATATATATTGCAATAGAGCCTTGAATGCTTCAGGTTGAACATCACGTATCGGAATAGGGTCATTCTTCTCTGCCATACCACCAAAGAACATTGCCTCGAACACTGGACTCGACATAGCAAGAAATAGCTTGTGTCCTTGAAGCTCTTGCTGATGTGGTTCTTGGCCTACAATGAACTTGCAATCGGACCATTGTCCAGATTCCAATAAATATTGCCCTCGCTGTGCAACCATTTGCTTGGTGATCTGCCAGTCACAGGGTAGGCCCATTTCTACTGAGGTATCCAGAGTATCTGAGTTTTCTTCCAATGTACCAAAAGAACGAGAGAAAATTAGATGACTAGAGTCTGTGCCAGAAAACACGTGTAATGTTTATTTCTGGGCAACTCTGACGTATTTCTCCAACGAATTCTCCTATTTTCGCAGTCCTCGTGCTCCCCCTATAAATACACCTCTCGACATAAACAATGTCAGATAAAAATGCGTAGGATGCTGAGTAAAGTTCCTCGAAGGAGAGCCGAATATATGCTTTCGTAGCTGAGTCACCCGCGAGAAAACTAGACAGAACTGAAAATTGTAATTTCAAAAGTGAAAACTCTAACACCCTTGACAGTTTCTCAACACCAGGAGACGAGGATTCAACAAAATACCACGCACTTCGCACTGAACATTACAGGATCAATTGTGATCAATTATATTCTAAAAATTCACAGGTGCGATATTTAATTATTTTGGCTAGTTAATTCCCAATAATGAATTAGCGAAGTGTCAAAACACGATCAGAAGTCGCACAGTGCAAGCAGCCACGAGAAACGTTATTCGCCATCTTACGGCGCCTTCGCAGCTTTATCGGACTAGTCGTACGTGTTGAAAAATTCAAAAAGTTGACCAATGACCGAGCCAATTATCTTGTGTTTTTCAGCAGATAAAACTAGCCCGATAAAGCTGCAAAGCCGCTGTTATGTATTCACCATAGTTTCTTCATGGAAAATGTAAAAACTATGCAAGAGGCTGCAACGGACTATAGCTAATGATATAAATTGATAACGCAAGTTCCAAGCGCAATCGTTACTGTTGTATGTACATTATTGTTTTATAATCAAAGTAGTTTGTAACTGGCTGCTTGACTTTTTCATTATCATTTACATTTAACGTACCGTAACAATGTAAACCAGCTGATATGACGCAACCTACGCATGAATCCATACGTTTTTCCGGAATCATTGATGCTGTTTTTCTTTATTAAAAAAAAACTGATTGATATTTACTTATCTGGATTAAATCTTTAGAATTTAGTGCAAAATTAGATAGTGAATTAGTATAAATTAATCGCAGGATTAATTTTCTAATTATATTACGCGTCTATCGCGATACTTTTCACTGTTTAACCGTCTTTCGCTTTCATTCTGCGAGTAAAGAAATATTATTGAAAGATTTTATTGTATCGATAACGAGTCTAGGAATTCTGATTATTTGCTCGAAGATTATTTGAAGAACTTTTTTTTTAACGAATTTTCTCCAACTTTTTCGTATCGATGATTTAATTCTTCCGCGTAATTTTCTTCAGTTTGACGACCGCGGTAGGTTCGTAGATTTTCCAAATGGCGCATGCACGGCTCAGCTGTATGCAATCGAACCAATCGAGACTCCTTCGCGCTGAGGAATAATGCATTTCCTTGTGTTTTTAACAAATTAACGGAGTGCTGGACACTGTTCTTGGTGATATTAGGTATGTGAGAATTTATTATCTCAGCGTCGCTGTTCATTTGATCTAGAAGAATCTTCGAAAGAGGAATTCTTTTGTCAAGAGTTCAGGCGTTCAGACATTTAGGGGCACCTGCCGTCATGGGACCCACCTAGCTCCAATAGCCTCGCTGTCATTCTTGATCTGTCAGCAAATGATATTTTTTCACTTTGATTCTAATGTACATTTATCACTATAAAAATGCTAGATTCAATTATTACTTTATCAACAATGGATATATTCAGTTTCAAAGAGAATATAATATTCTGGATAGAACTCCAAATTGTGGCTAATAATGACATTTGTTTTAGAAAAATTATTCTACTGTGCAAGATTGTAGATACATACAGTTATATGTATATTTTATATATCATTTTCTCTTTGTACTTTAAAGCAGTATGCTCTTTGGTAACACTTATAGTTTTATCACTTGTTCGAATCATTATTATGTTCATAAAGTATTGGCAGCCTGTGAAATTGTTCAGGAGTTTTTATATTGAATTAAATATTACTTGCAGAGAAATGGATTTTCCAACAAATTCCAATTATTGTAATATATTTTTGTTTTGCTTAGCCTGCGATAGAAATATTTTTTAATTCAATGAACCAATCCAAGCAATGACAAATAGTTAATTGACTTTCAAATGATTTATTGGTTACTTATTTAATACACAAGTCATTAAAGTAATATAAAATTGAATATGTCAATATAAACTTTTTGCATATATTATATTTGATACAGAAATAGTCGTAGTGTATTAAACTTTATTAAACTTAATGCTAGTATCACATCTTTCTTTAATACTTCAGGAACATGGCAAATACATAAAATACAAAAGATGGAATATTATAGAATAACTTTCTTAAAAGTCTCTTAACGTTTTAAAACATTATTCTTAAAAAAATAATGAACTTGTTATCTTTAATATATTATTAATGTATCTGAGGTCAGAATAATCACAGTTGTAACATTAATGCACAGTAGGTAATCGAGCTTTTTATGATACTTTCTAATCAGTCGTCATTCTAATAGTTGGTATCTGATTCTGGTTGCTACAGAAAATTGTCGTGTTGCCATCCCGTTACATGTTCATAGATATTATTATAGCTAGTAATCGAACAATCACACAATCTGCAGTAATACCAAGTGCTTCCATTACCAAGAATGTCAGAACCATACATTCCTACAGCCGATATATGCTCCTGGCTCCACAAATGTAAGGAAATGTTCCATTCGTCAGTAATATTGCGGTTACATAGACAACAGTAGAACATGTTGCAGTCATCATAGCGAATAATGAAATCCTGTGAATTCAATGCAACATGGTGCTCACTGTCATCTTCCGATGTCTCGGTATCCGAGCCATATAGGCAATCCTGATGCCATTGTCCCCTCAAGTGGGCTCTAACATTTTGATATCCAGAAATATAGCAGTCGCATAACTGGCAATAATATTGGTTATCTCCACTATATGAGATATCGCCTCCATATACTTCTATAGCATCTACATGGCACCTTGCTCTGAAGTGTCCCTGTGCATTCTGACTACCAGAGAGATCGCAGCCACAAATAACACAATAGTAATGAGTTTCACTTTCTTGAAGTATAAATTTCCAATTGGTTTCCATTTTTCAGTCAATTTGATAATAAGCGCAGTAAATATGACGAGAGGGCGAATATCTCTTGGAAACAAGTTGAACCGATAACAGTTTTTCTGATTTTAGTGGAATGATATCTAAAACGAAAAATTTTCTTATAATAGGAAAGAAAATACAAAGTCTAGCCGGTAAGCAGTGTCACGACTGTCCCCTTCACGTAATAAAATTATAGATGTATTCTACAGGTTATGTTATATTTTTCTAAAATATCTTACCAATGTCAAAATTGTGTTTTGTCCAAGGGAGAGGGCAAAAGAATCTTCGTTCAAAGTTCAATAAATACGAAGACAAACTGAGTGCAAAGAATGGGAATATTGCGCTAGCAAATCTTGGCTTTTGTTCGTACTATGTTGCGCAGTGAATGTCCGTTAACGGTGTTTTGCGCAACCATAAAACATTTGAATGCAGCAGCGCGAACCCTGCACTTAATATACATATATGTGTGTTAACAATTTCTTTTCTGCTGTTATAGGAATGGGAAATGAAGATTAGTGGAATATGTATATGAAACGGTGTGCGCTGGAAAACACTCTGTTCTTGTGAGAGTGTAGCAGTTCCTAGCCTGAGACATGGAAGTTGTGCGGGATGAGGATAGGCGTAGACGCCTCAGAGCATTAGAAGATCATATTAAAGATCCTCGCAGTGTAACAAATATTGATTGTTTACTGGACACAGTCCAGGCACTGGCTGCAGACTGTGAATATCCTAGTGTAAAGCGTATGAAGAATATTGAAGCATATATGAACAGATGTGAGTATATCGTAATTGGTTGGTTTATTAATTTTTTAAGATACATAATCAAATTATCAATAATTGAAATTTATATTGCAGATGAAACAGTGGCACAGACTGTTTGTAAATTGCGTATGCGAACAGATGACTTTACATTAATTAAAGTGATAGGTCGAGGAGCATTCGGTGAGGTACAGTTAGTCAGGCACAAGTCAACACAGAAAGTGTATGCCATGAAATTGCTTAGTAAATTTGAAATGGTAAGCAGAGAATAAAAATCCATAAAATCAAATAAGTTTTCATTATTGTCTTCTTTGTTTCCAGATAAAACGCTCGGACTCTGCATTTTTTTGGGAAGAACGTGATATAATGGCTCATGCTAATTCTCAATGGATAGTGCAACTTCATTTTGCCTTTCAAGATAACAAATACCTCTATATGGTAATGGATTATATGCCAGGTGGCGATCTGGTAAATTTAATGTCGAATTACGATGTGCCTGAGAAGTGGGCAAAGTTTTACTGTGCCGAAATTGTGCTTGCACTCGATGCGATACACCTTATGGGCTTCGTTCACAGAGACGTTAAGCCAGATAATATGTTGCTTGATAAGCACGGCCACTTGAAACTGGCTGATTTTGGTACCTGCATGAGAATGGATTCCGTAAGTAATCGCTCAGATAGATACTCCTTCCACGTGAGTTTCTAGGACAAGGTATAGTTGTAAAGCAGCGAATGGATCTGATGTTCACAGGATGGTCTAGTTCGGTCGGATACCGCGGTTGGTACACCGGATTACATATCACCTGAAGTTCTCCAGTCTCAAGGAGGCGAAGGTGTCTACGGGCGTGAATGCGACTGGTGGTCCGTCGGTGTGGTCCTCTACGAGATGCTCGTCGGCGATACACCCTTTTATGCAGACTCCTTGGTCGGTACCTATTCCAAGATCATGGATCATCGGAATTCCTTGCATTTTCCTCAGGAAGTCGATATCTCCCACTCGGCCAAGAGTCTGATATATGGCTTTCTGACTGACCGAACGAAACGACTGGGAAGAAATGGTGTCGATGAAATAAAACGTCATCCCTTCTTCGAGAACGATCAGTGGACTTTTGATAATTTGAGAGAGTGTGTGCCACCAGTGGTACCCGAACTGACCGGTGACGATGATACTAGCAACTTTGATGATGTCGACAAGGAGGACGGTCCCGAGGAAAGTTTCCCAGTGCCAAAAGCATTCTCAGGCAACCATCTTCCTTTCATTGGATTCACTTACTCCGGAGACTATCAGCTCTTAGCGTCTGGATTTAGTCGAGAAGCTGTAGACGGTTTGGAGAATCATTTGAAGAACGGAACCAGTGATGACCCAAAGATCGCTCAACTGGAGAGTCTACTGGAACGCGAGAGGAGGCAGGTGGAGGCGTTGGAATCGAAACATCGCGCCCTGAACGCACAGCTGGAGATTATGGCACGTAGGGAGAGCGAGTTCCGGGAAGAGGCTGGAAGAGCTGATAAGGAACTGACCATCCTGAGGCATAACTACAAGGAAGCCCAACGTCGTATAGAATCCGAAAACGAGGGTCGCAGAAAGGTTGAGAATTCGCTTGTTGAATTAAAAAAGAAATTAGAGGAGGAACAAAGTAGACGAGCGCGGGACGCGAATAATTCACATCAAACCTCTGAGCGAATAGTCACCCTGGAGAAACAGATAAAGGAGATGCAGAGTAAACTTGAGAGAGAGGCTGAAATGGCGACAAGGTTTCGCAAACAAGCAACGGAAATTACTGTAGCGCGTCAAGCTGCAGAGCAATTGGCAAGCGAGCTCCAGGTCGCCAGAGCTCAGTTGCAGGCGCAGAGAGATTCTCTACAGCAGGATGTCGCTACTCTCCAAGGACAATTGTCCAAAGAGAGAAGCTCCAGGTCGCAAGCGTCTTCCTTAACGGCTGAACTTGAAACGAGACTCTCTGCTTTGCACGACGAATTGGAACGCAGTCGTGAACGCGAGGAAAAGGCGACGATCGACAATCGACAATTGAATGAACGAGTTTCTGCCCTGGAGAAGGAAGCTGCTAGCTTGACCCTTGAACTGAAAGCTGCGCAAGCCAGGTACAACCAGGAAGTCGTCGCTCACCAAGAAACCGAAAGATCTAGATTACTGTCTAAGGAAGAGGCTAACCTGGAGGTTGTCAAAGGTAGCTTTCCGAAATATTTTTTTTTTTTATTTGCACAAAATACCTAGGAATAGGTTCTATGCGCTTTTCTCATTACACGTCTTGCATAGGACGATCTGGGAAAACGTTCCAAGGTAATTTTTTAAATGTTCTCTTATCGAATATGGCGCATTCGTCGTTTTTATTTTGATGATTATTATTTTTCTTAAATTTTGTGACTTCTTGACTAATTAAAATTATCATTACTTTGTGGCTGCTCATGATAAACGATTCTACAATGTTCCAAGTATGTAAATTAAGCTTAGAATTGCAAAATTGCACCATGATTCTTCTTAATGTTGCAAAGCTGATGCGCCTTTCTTCTTGTGTCTCCTTGAAATAGCTTTACAAGCGAAACTCAACGAGGAGAAAAGTAGTAGACAGCGTGCTGAACTCCTCGCCCAAGAAAAGGAACGGCAGACCTCAATGCTCTCGGTGGACTATCGGCAGATCCAGCAACGGCTTCAAAAATTAGAAGGTGAACATCGTCAGGAAGTCGAGAAGGTTAAGGTTCTGCAGGGACAGGTAGAGCAGGAACAGCAAAAACGGAACGTCCTCCAGAGTGAATTGGCACAGCAGTCTTCCGAAGCTGGAAGATTGCGAGCTCGGGAGCAGCAACTGGTTGGCGAAGTTGCTCAGTTGCGGGAAGCCAAAAGGCAAATCGAGGAGGAACTGCATCATTTGAAGACTCAGAGGAGCGTCGATTCTCTGCAAACCAAGGAGCTCCAGGAGCAGTTGGAGGCTGAAGCTTACTTTTCGGTAATCATAATATTTCTGTAAGGTCAAGGGGATAATTTTTATGGTACTGTTTTTGTTTAACGTGTCTTCTTTTTCCACAGACTCTGTACAAAACTCAATCTTTAGAACTTCGCGAGGAACTGGATGAGAAGACACGACTTCATCAGGAATTGGAGGAAGAGCGCAGCTCCTTGGTTCATCAACTGCAGCTCTCGTTAGCTCGGGGTGACAGTGAAGCTTTGGCGAGGTCGATAGCCGAGGAGACGGTAGCGGATTTGGAGAAGGAGAGAACGATGAAGGAACTCGAGTACAAAGACAGCGTAGCCAAACATCATCAGGAGCTTAATAGCAAGGAGCAGATAATAAATAGATTAAAGGATAGCGAGGGAGAGCTGAAGAAGTCCCTGGAACAGTACCTGAAGGACAAGGAAGACCTGAATAAGCGAGTCAAGGAGTTACAGGAACAACTTGGCAAAGCTCAGTCGTACGGCGAAGAGATTGAAAAGCTCAGTAGTAAATTAAAGACGGAGCAGCTTCTGAAGCAACAGGCAGTCAATAAGCTTGAGGAAATTATGAACTCGAAGGACTTTACATCCGTGGGAAAAACGAAGAAGAAGGTATCCGCTGCGGATCTCAGGAAGAAGGAAAAGGATTGTCGTCGACTGCAACAAGAACTCACTCAGGAGAGAGAAAAGTACGGACAATTGGCAGCTAAATGGCAGAAGGATCTACAAGATCTGCAAGTAAGTATTAGGTGGTTAAGAGCCATAAGTTTTTTGAGGAGAAAAATGTTAAATAATTATTTAATTTTTCAGGCACAACTCGTCGAGGAGAATTCATCAAAATTGAAGCTACAGATGGAGTTGGACTCAAAAGATTCAGAGATCGAGACCTTGCAGATGAAAATCGCGTCAATAAACTCTGAAACAGCCAGCGTGTCTTCGGTAGAGAACGACGGCGAAGACTCGGGCCTTTCCGAGCACGGTGCCATGAGACTGGAAGGCTGGCTGAACGTGCCGAACAAGCAGAATATCAAGAGGCACGGTTGGAAGAAGCAGTACGTTGTTGTTTCCTCGAAAAAGATCATCTTTTACAATAGTGAAAGCGACAAGATGAACGCCGATCCAGTTTTGATATTGGACCTGAGCAAAGTCTTCCACGTACGTTCCGTCACTCAGGGAGACGTAATTCGAGCCGACGCCAAAGATATTCCTAGGATATTTCAGGTAGGTTCAGTCACATTAGTCATGGTATTAGCCACGTTTCATTATCTTCATGCTATGACAGAATATTATGACTCTAGTTACTCTATGCCGGGGAGGGCGAGGCGAGGCGCCCTGGCGACGAAGGAAACGCACTTCCGGGTCCGGAGTTATCGCAGCTTACCGACAAACCTGGTACCCAGCCTCTGAAGGGTCACGAGTTTGTGTCTATAACCTTTCACATTCCTACCTCGTGTGAAGTCTGCGCGAAACAACTCTGGCACATGTTCCGGTCGACTCCAGCCCTCGAGTGCCGAAGTGAGTATCCTTGAAGGATCAGCGTCCTAGAGGACGAGGAAGCTTACGCGTGACTTTTATCTTTTCAGGATGTCACATTAAGGTGCACAAGGAGCATCTCGAAAAGAAGGAGGATGCGATAGCGCCCTGCAAACTCCATTATGATCCCAATAGCGCCCGAGAACTTTTGGTGCTTGCCGGGAGTCCCGACGATCAGAAATATTGGGTATCGCGATTGTCTAGGCGCATCCAGAAGTGCGGATACAAGGCAAATTCACACGTGGATGGCACGGGGCAGCGCGTCTCGCCAAGGTAGCGTAGCCAGGCGGCTCAGCCGAGGAGACTAAGTAGCTCTTGTGTTGTGGCGTCGCATGACTGGGTGTAGTAGAAAGGTTAGAGTTGTTTCATTTCTTTGAGATGTTAATTCTCAATCCACCAGCCTGGCGCTTTGCGAGTCGAGACGAAGCCAATGTACATAAATCTGGCGCTTTCCGTTCTCAAGCTCACTTTTTGCTAATCTCTTCAAGAACAACTTCTAATTGTGTTCCGGAGATGTCCTTCCCTAGACGCAGGGAGTTTTATATCGTTATCGTGTCTAGCACAGCATGCCAATTCTTTTATGAAGCATTGTGTGAGTCATTGGATTGCCTTGATATCTAGTTATCAAAAGTTGCACAGCTTATAGCAATGAGATTGATCCCTTATCAATTAATGGAATCATGGAAAACCGCATCAGATGTTACTCCAGATAGAAGGTGGACCAATGCATAGGTTATGAAATGAAAAAAAAATTCATCTATAAAAAACATTGGAAATGGGCTGGCGAATATGCTTATATCGCTTTTATCAAATTGGATACGCTTTTTTGTACTGGGCAATCGATAAATCAAAATCACGCATACGGGTCCACCACTGGACCTAATAGCTGCACTGGGTTCTTTTTTTTAAGTCTTTGATCACCAAGTCGTGTGTTCTTTTTATTTGTTTGGTTTGGCACGTACCTCATATGGTCCTGGTCAAGTGATCTTCTCGCTTGAACCTTGTGCTTGGAGTTTCGATCTGTGCTGGAATCACCATTGGGTGTGTCTCTTGTTTTCCAGGGAATCCACGAGGTCGTCGCTAAAGCCCTACTTGTCGGTTCAGCAACGTTCCGCGACCCTGCCCGCGAACGCGAGCATGGGAAAGTGACCTTAGGCTACGTTTCTAACGACTTCCAATAACCCTCCTCTTAATTCACTTGCCTGCCAATACCCTGCCAAGGTCCTGTCCATCCGTTATTAGTACGCATCTTCGTTTAGCCGGAGATGATTCTTTTAAAAATTTATAAACTCCAATCAGATTAAAATACGCTTCTAATTTATCACCGTTCCACGATACTCTTGTCACGTGTAAATAAGCCATGCGTGTTATATATATATATCTATACCTCGAGTGTTCATCTGACAATGAGATGATGATCCTGCATTGGAGAAAGAAGATGGCCGGAGAGTCGCCGATGGCTTCGATATTAAATGTTGAGATTTACGGGTAAAGGTTCACGACTGCAAGGGTATACTCCCCTCGTAAATAGAAATGCTTCTAGAACTTTTTAAAAATGAAAACAAGAGTGGGAGGACTGCTGGAACACGTGTGGTGCGCGCGGCTTAGACGCTGTCGAAGAACTCCAACTTCAGGAGGAAGTATCGACATTATTGTTAGCTATGGAATTGCTTGTTTCTGACTATTGTTGCCAAAGTAATATAGTGAGAAAGAGAGAGAAAAAAAAGGAAAGGGATACTAAATGAAAAATGATTTACTACTAGCTAATGCGCGAATGATTAATTTAACGATACTTACTTTTTTTTGCCATGATTGCTAACCGACGAGCTGGGCACCGATTCAAAATGGCCGGAACGAGTACAGGAGGTCCTCTCAGAGTTCCCACGCGACACGAATAATAACTCTCGTGCCTGCGTAATATAATTTTCTAGTGGAGCTTGCGCCGATATTTCAATTTGATATTTTCTTTTGTATATAAAGAGGGTGTGTCAGCGAGAGACTATTGCTCTACTCGTTCTACTCGAGGGAGGATATTTTATATTCAGCAAATAATTAACCCCTTCGTTTAATTCTTTGCTGACGACTCGAGAGCCCCGTTGTTCTTCCGATTGGGTCACGCCATTTCTATACACAATAACATTGGAAGGAATAAATAATGGAGGAAGGCTCGACGCTGTCAATGTTTAGCGACTTCGCCAAGATACTTCTTGTGTATTTTAGTCGCGATAATTCTTATGCGTAATGTCGAAACCCATAGTATTATTATTTTTATATATTTCGAGGTTTAAGTATTTAAGGCGTCGCTACAATTATTAAAGATTTAACTGAGAGGGGTCGTTCGCCCAGCTGGCCACGGAAGCTGCCAAAGTTAACGCAAACCGAAGTATAATAACAATGCGATTAAAATAAATCGAGATGATAATGTTAAATCAGGATTAAAATGAAATGCAGAGAGTTATAAGGGGAGATAAAGACAAACAGGTAGACAATCTTGACAGTCACTGATGGATTAGACTAATTGAACGGACCGGATGCATTCATGATATACACAAGTGCTATGGAACAACGCTGCGAGTGAGCTTCATTTGTATAGTAGATGTTATTTCAATTCGTAGATTTAAGGACGTATAATATAATATGATAACATTATTGTAATATTCAGATAAATCGTGCATAACTGGACAATTAGGGTTGGACGTGTGTCTCGTGCAAGAACGAATCGCTTGACTGATTGATCAACCGGAAGTCACGGAGTCTCCTTTTTCTCAGCAATTTTCAAATACAGTCAGCGCCTCTTTAGGGTTGTGGCGATTCTGATGATTTTTTTTTACTTCCGTTCTTGCACAGGCTCATCAGAATGGTGCTCCTTGATCCCACAGACTGGCCTGGAGAAGCTTGATTGGGATATTGATAAAGGAATATTAGAACCGGAAGTTCTCCTGGCCAGGACTGCTGGGAATTTCATCCCCGAGATAGCAAAGAGAAAAATAGAGGAAATGGAAAAGAAAGAGAAAATAACTCAACTACTGCCCCGTGCCTTCCCCTTTTCAATCTCCTGTCAATTCCAAGGAGATGGAAATCATTACACATTGAACGGAGAAAAGAGGAAACTTGTTACAGCATATTTTATTATTCTTTAGTTATTTACAATCTGTATATTATTAATTAATATTACGATTAAAACTATTTTGTAGATAATTATGCAAATCTATTATATTTATTGTTGATCGACAGTGATTCTTTCATTACAGATTCGAGGCCGTTGTGAAATTTCTGATTCCTATGAAATATCGTTTACATATTTCGTCAATTTTCCCATCGATCTCCGATTATCCATATATTATATTTATGTCGCATTCGTCACTTTAATAATTAAAGCGCGTTTCCATAGCTCATTTTAATATCTGCTGTTATCAAGAGAGAAAATAACTCAAATATTCCCCCGTGCCTTCCCCTTTTCAATCTGTTGTGAATTCCAAGGAGATAGAATTTATTAAGTTTAACGTTTTAAAACATTTTTTCTTACAAAACAGTCAACTTGTTATCTTTAATATATTAATATAAATGTATCCAAGGTAATAATAATCACAGTTGTAACATTAATGCACAGTAGGTAATCAAGCTTTTTATAATACTTTCTAATCAGTCGTCAGCTAAATAGCTAAATATCATATTCTAACTGACCCAGAAAATCGTTATGTCGCTGTCCTATTATATGTTTACGAACATTTTTATAGCTACCAATCGAACATTCACACAATCTGCAGTAATACAAAATGCATCCCATGCCGAAAATGTCACAACCATATATTCTTACAAACTTTATATGATACTGGCACTTCAAATGTGAGGAAATTTCCCATTCGTAAGTAATATTGCAGTAACATAGACAACAGTAGAACATGTTGGAGTCGCTATAGCGAATAATGAAATCCGGTGATCTCAATGGAACTTAATCATCACTGTCATCTTCTGATGTGTTGGTATCTGATTCTAATTGATCCAGAAAATTGTCATGTCGCTGTCCTTTTACATGTTCATAGATATTTTTATAGGTGCTAATTAAACAATCACATAATCTGCAGTAATACCATGTGCTTCCATTGCCAAGAATGTCAGAACCATACATTTTTACAGCCATTACATGCCCCAGGCACCACAAATGTGAGGAAATTTCCCATTTGTTAGCAATAGTGCAATTACACAGACAACAGTAGAACATGTTACAGTTGCTATAGCTAATAATGAAATCCCGTGAGCTCAATGCAACATAGTGCTCACTGTTATCTTCTGATGTCTTGGTATCTAATTCATCCAACGAATCCTGATGCCGAACTCCAATCAAATGGCCTCTAACATTTAGATACCCAGAAATATGGCAGTTGCATATCTGGCAGTAATACTGGTTATTCCCACTGTACGAGATATCATCTGCATATATCTCCATGGTACTTTCATGGCGCCTTCCTCTGACGTGGCCCCATGTACTTTGTCTACCACAAATATGGCAGCCACAAATAACACAATAGTAATAAGCATTACTTTCTTGAAGTATGAATTTCCAATTGGTTTCCATTTTTCATTCAATTTGATAATAAGCGCAGCAAATGTGACGAGAGGGCGAATATCTCTTGGAATCAAGTTGAACCCATAACAGGTTTTGTGAGTTTAGTGGAATGATATCTAAAATGAAAAATTTCCTTATAATAGAAAAAAGAAATATGAAGTCTAAACGATAAACGGTGTAACGACTGTCTCCTTCACATAATAAAATTATAAATGTACTCTACAGGTTATGTTATATTTTTCTAAAAATTCTTACTAATGACAAAATCGTATTTTGTCCAAGGAAGAAGGTAAAAGAATCTTCTTCCAAAGTTCAATAATATGGAGAGAAACTTTTTCTTTCTTCTTCTTCTTCATGTATGTGTGGCACCATGTTCCTGCCTGCGCGCTTGCAACTCCGATAGTGGGGAAAACTCACGTTCGAATTCGCGCCATAAACGGCGCTGCGATCGACTGCTCCGTGGCAGAGATGAGAAGGGAGATGCACAACGCTACGATTTTAGGCGATACCAAAATCATGGAGCTAAATCGTAGCAGCGAGTCTGGAAGTAGGATTTTGTGATCATCGCCTCCGTCGGCAATGCGAATTCCGTCGTAGCCGAGCGATACGTGAACACGAACCTGCAGCTTGGCGGGCAGAGGTTCTCCGCTACCTCTCCGCTGGTTCCCAAAGCAACCCTTAGA
>JASANN010000233.1:2694626-2733884 GCA_031762395.1 Calameuta pygmaea | reverse complement strand
CAATAGGCTTTTTCAATAGTTCTAGAGAAGTTCTGTAGTTCCTGGTCTCGTTCTAAGGGTTGCTTTGGGAACCAGCGAAGAGGTAGCGGAGAACCTCTGCCTGCTAAGCTACAGGTTCGTGTTCACGTTTCGTTCGGCTACGACGGAATTCGCATTGTCGACGGAGGCGATGATCACATAATCCTACTTCCAGACTCGCCGCTACGAATTAGCGCCATGATTTTGGTATCGCCTAAAATCGTAGCGTTGTGTATCTCCCTACTCATCTCTGTGCCATATTTCTAAGGATTTAGGGCCGTTTGTTCACCATAATTACCTGAAAAAAATTAACTGGCAAACTTAGCCAATCAGATGCCTTTATTTCCTAAAAATCGCAATCTGATTGGCTAAGCTCGACAGTAAAGCTCGGTTGATTAGGTGGAACAGTTCTAAGTGGTTGAGTAGTATAGTGCTACCTGGCAAGTGGCGGTGACGTGTGAGCAATATGTGCTCAACAGTCAACTATAGGATTTTTCCGACATTTACTGTACATATAACTTTGACAGGTGCAGAAAGAAGCGATACTCTTTATAGAAATATATAGAAATTATTCTGATCCGTACTGAATCATGTGTCATCGCTTACACCGATATTCGTTGAGTAGACAACCATAACAGTACGGAGATCACGTTCCTGTATCACCTAATACCAGTATTAATTTAGGATACAATAAACAATGGAGAAAAATAATAAACGAGAACTATTTGAGGCTGTGGAAAGACAAAAGGAGCAATTGTTAAAATGTGAGAACCAGCTTCGAGGTGCGTTGACATTTTAATTCGACGACGTAATGGAATAGCGTCTGCAGCGCGGCATTTAAACGTATCATTGTAGTAATTTTATGGATTTTCTATAATATTATTATTACTTTTCAGATATAGGTCCGGCATATGAAGAACTTGTTAAAGAGAAAGAAGCATTAGAGGATAATTTGAAAGTATTAACGGTCAAGATGAATAAAACCGAAGAACTTGGCGAGGCGAGTACTCGAAAATCGACGACGGTATTGCATTACTATTTTCAATATTGCATTTCTTTTCATTCTTTAATCGATTACAATTAGTATTTTTAAATGGTTTTACAATCAGGCTACAGAAGTTAAAAAAGAGCAAAGGAAACCTGAGACTGTGAGTCAATTGAAGACCCAACTCGGAGTGCTTATGACTTCATTAGCTACACTTTCTGCCGAGAAATCAAAAATGGAAGCAAATTTTCAGTCTGATAAGAGGCAATTAAGAAGTGAGCGTGAGGAGGTACAAAATAGTCGTATTGTTTACATTTAATAGGTACATTTGCTTCTAAGGTGAAACCTTAACATGTCAGTTAATAATAATAATTGTATTTTAGTGTGAAAAAGTAATACGGGATCTAAAAGAAAAATTAAAAAAAGCACAGAAGGATATCCACTCGGAAGTGGAGCATGTGAAGTATAAATTAATTATGGAACGCCATGAACGAGAGAAGGAGCAAGCTGATCATTCTGCAATGATGAAGTACATAAATATATATTAAAACAGTAATTTTTCTAACATTGGTATATGAAATAGATTATCAAAGATTTATGTGCATAATATATTTATAGAGAGTTGCAAAGATTAGTGAGTGACGAACGTCGTGCAAAAGAGCAATTAGAAGTGCAAGTGAAGGAATTAAAAAGTCAAGTATCAAGTAAATCTCAAAGACGAATTCTAGAAGCTGAATTAGAAATCGCAAGAAATAAGCTTAAAGAAGCAGAAGCGGCCGCCAAGGAAACACCGCCCCTGCTTCTGTCCTTGCAAGCAGAAATGGCCACATTGAAACGGCAGCACCGTAATGCGATTCTTGAAGTAAGTTTTGATTAGCTATGCATAATTTTATTACTTTTTGTTAATGCGTCTAAACTATGATTCTGTATAGGAACAAAAGAGAGCTGGTGCTGCAGAACAACAAGCAAGAGTTCTTGCGATGACGCATGAAGCTCGAGTAGCAGGTTTAGAAGCCCGACTAGCTGAACTGTCAGAAACTGTTGGAGGATATGACAGACTCAGGCAACAGGATCAGCAAGCTATTCAAAAGCTGAAGGACCAACTGGCCAATTTGCGGGAAAAGGACCAGAAAGAGCCTCAATTGATTGAACAGAATATTGATCCGCAAGAAATTATTGCAAAAATAAAAAAATTATATTCTCGGTTACTGGACTGCGATAACAAAGGAAATGGTTCATCGCACGCTAAAGGTATTCGAATGTCGTATTAATGTTTTAGGATAGATAATAAATGACATTGTTTACTTATAGCTCTGCTGCGCAGTTTAAATTTGCATGACAGTAATCAAGATCTGGAATATAAGGAGAAGTACGAGTCTTTGATTCTAGAATTTGAGGATTACAAACAACAAACTACATCAAAGTTAAACGCATTGACTTCAGCTAGAATGCAGAGTGCTCGATATCATGCTAGTAATATGATGGAGTCTAACGAGAGAGAAAACAATAATGCTCAGTTACATCTTGCTAAGACACATAATAGAAACTTGGAGGAGCGAATAAGAATTTTGAATGCAGAGTTTGCTGATAAAGAAAGAGAATGCAAAGCTAAATTAGAACAGCAGCAGCAGGTTATAATAGCAAAAATTCACGTACAAAAAACACTAAACGGTATATTATATTTTTAGTTATCTTATTGTTTTTCTAGTTAATGCAAGATGAACGTGTAAAACACGAACGAATCTTATCTCAAAAGGACAACGAATATCGTGGTAAAATTGCTGCTTTGGAGCAGCAACTTTTACGTCAAAGAGAACGATCTTTGGCTGTAATTGAGGAAAAAGACCAAGAAATCATTACGCTAAAAACATCATTTCATGCATTATTACCAAAGAAAGGTTCTTCGTCTTCACCCGAGGAAAAATCGAAATCATCTTCATTGGAAAATGCATCGGAACCAACCACAGATTTGGTGACAGGATTGTTAACGGGGGACAGCCCTCCAATGTTGCATTACGCCCAGGAATTAGCAAGAAGAGAAGTTCAAGTATCGGCACTACGAAAAGCTAATATGAAGTTAGAAGCACAGCTGAGAGAAAATCAGAGAGACTTCTTTCATGCAGGTGAAAAACATAAGGATGAATTAAAAGGATTGCAAGCTCAGATTACAAGGTACTTCATAACGTTTTACTGTAAAACTTAGACAAGATTTCCTTAAATTAAAATTAATATTTTTAATTGTTTATAACATTCAGGCTCGAAGCTTGCAAATCTAGAGAGGGCGCCAATTTGGAATACTTAAAGAATGTGTTTGTCAACTTTTTGACCACAAATGACTCGTCCAGTAAGCGGCATATGTTGAATGCTATTTCTACAGTGTTGCGTTTTACTCCAGATGAGATGGATAAAATTCGTCATTACAAGTGGTAATTGTAAGGCTAAAAGACATGTTTGACCACAGATTACTTCACTTTACATAACGATTTACAATTGCAATCAACAGTAGGCAGGAACCATACTGAAATAAGTAAAATCACAAAGTTTGAATAAAATCAACTTGGTTGGTAAATTTTATAAGCAAGCAAAGATATAAAATAAGTTTATACAGTGATACTATCGACGAGATGATAAAAAGGATTGTAAAAAATGTATAAGTCCATCTTAATTATTCAACGCAATTGATGTAAAAGTAAAATTACTATTTGATGTTAATATCTCGACTGCCGCACCATGAAATCTTGTGCAATAATTCATTCGTACATTTATACAGTTTATATATATATATATATACATATTTGTGTATATTTATAAATAAATTGTATTAATGTGGTATGCAACAAGATTTATATAAACGACCATCGTAGTTCTTAAATAAACTAAACGATAATTAACGTTAAGAATCTGCCACTGAATAAAGTACTATAAGAGTGCATGAATTCTTGAAGATTCTATAAGTAATCTGAAACGATATTGCATGTAAAAGCAATTAATGCCCTTGATATTATTGTATAAAAATGTACAATATTTTATATACAATTCTGCATTGAATTTATTACATCACTTTCTCTACATGTAGCGATCGCATTCTTAGCATTGAAAAAATATTCTCAAGCGACTTCGATCTATTTCTACGTGTATCCATGTTGGACTGAACGTACCTACTACGCTAATAATTCCACGAATAATAATAGTCTACAAATAATGGTATATATATATATATATATTTTTTCAATATCTTGTCATTTATTATGATTATTATTGCCTGTGTTATGTACAAAGAGTCTAGCTGAAAATGACTGCGCCTAGGATGTGCAAATTTTATTATCGAACAAGAAGAAATAATAAACTTATCAGTAATGTCTTTCGTAGTTGTAGCAATTTATAAAGTAATTCAGATTGCAGATGTGTCAGAATATCATATTACATTGTCCCTTATCAAATGAGCCATAAAAGACACTCCCTCTCCCTCGTTTATTTAATGAAATAGTGCCAGCTAAAATCAGTGTATTAAATAATCAACTCACATAAGCGAGATAATAATACCTGTCCCATATTTACGCCACGCAAGTTTCATATTTTTAATCGTAAGTCCTTCATTTACTAAAGTTTCTTAACGGCTCTTACGTTTCTGCACTGAGCTGAATGACAAATGCAAACACTGAATCAAGTGTATTAACAGCTTAATGTATTGTTAGACATTATATTATTTCAAATGTCAATATCTGACGTGCATATCGTTACCCAACCCGAAGAAACGTCACAGCTCTGAATGTATTTGAAAGATTGCAAAGGCATCCATTCACAATTTCTTAAGCAAATTATTACTTTCGTACATGTACGTATTACGATTAAAAATTTGAAATACTCTTTCGAACACTCTGAAGGCATATTGTGTCTACCGCGTCGGTCACTCGAAGCTCAGAACATCGGCGATTGTCAACACAGATTACAACAGTTTATTCAATAACACTTGTTTAATATTTCATAATCAGACATCAGTATATAATATATATGCTTCTGTTATATACATCTGATTACTATATTATTCTGTGTATAATATTTCATACTTTATCCGCTTCCTCCCAACTGAATCGTCATAATGATTAGCGTGCTAAAATTTTGTTTTATACCTTTATAATGCTAAATTTACAGAGGCCCTTAACAAGTGTTTCCCCGAGAACAATTCATTCCAATGTTTCTTAAAAAAATGTATCTTATGTGCACTTTTGTATAGTCTTACGTTTACCAATTCTAATTAGACATACCGAAAATACAGTTTTTTTTTCCTCATACAACGTTGCCGAAATATTTCACAAAAATTGACCAACATCATAACAACTTTCTCACTGTCCAGAAATAAGATGACAATCTCTCATATAAGATTTTATTGTAAGAAGTTCGATTGAAGGAGTCTTCTAAAAATTATACGCGTGTTATATTATTTTCATTGAGAACGAGAAAGAGATATTCGTCGTATCATCAAATTGGTGCATCGAACAAATTTCCATTCGAAACACCACATACGATTGCAGTAAACGGCGGAACCTTTGAATAATTTGTAAAAAATATAAACGTAGATTATATCTTTGTTAAATACGGAGGAGCGGGATTATTCCGTAATTGTTTTCCGAAACGTATTTAACATTATTTATAAAAGAAGTAAACTTATTACTGGACATAATCTCAATAATTATGTTCGATAAGGCATGACAGTGTGAACTCTACACATCGAAAGTGCACAATTCTAAACGAACTAATCTTTCTAATTCGAGTAGCAGTGCCCTTTGCGCAGCTTAAGCTCTCTACGTATAGCTTACACGATATTACTATCAATTTTCTTACACCGATAAACTTTATTTTTTTCGTGAATTTTTTCTGTAGGGAAACTTGCTCGGGGAATATTTCACAAGGAAATATGCTTTCCTGACAATTATTTTATTACTCTTTTTTATTTCGGAGAAACCATCTGTCACTTGTAAGAATGCTGGGCAATGTGACAATGCGCAACGGACTATGGAAACAACGTACGAATACGAATTACGTGAATCCGATTGGATGGCAGACCAATTGCAAGAACCGATTAAAAATTTGGCATTCAAGTCGGTTTTACACGGGGAAATCTATGTCTCCTTACATACAGTATTACCTCAATTTTTTTTCTAATAAGACTATATATCCTCTTTGATAAACATCACATAAATTGAATACTGTAACAATGCAAGTACGGAGCTTTCGATCGTGTAACGGAAAACATTGGTATGCAGATGGTCTTACATGTAAGGTCTTAGCTAGAATGATTTTCTATGTTCCTGTTCCTGCTTTGCCGCATATGTCACAGTGCAATTGAGATGATCCTTTCTGTGCGACTCCGTTCTTCCCAGTTTCTTTGTTCATCCCCAACCGGTATTTACAACAATTAGCACAACAATATTTGCATGTCAGAATGGCTGCATTGGCATTTTGGTCCGACATTCTGGTTCTCTTTCATACGCATTGGCATCAAAATCTACCAAGCGCAACCAATCATTCTGAAGAATCGATTAAAATCTTTATAAATAATTATGGCATACAACTGTATAATTTTTGAGATAGTATAACTGGCGTACAAACAACACGTTACGCTTAATGAAATTGTAAAATTAAAAAAAAAATGAGTCCATCCATTTTTTCACAAGAAGTCGTTTTTTTAATGAACTTTACTAAAAACCGTAAAACAACGATGCCAATCAATAATACGAATACTTGAAATTAATACAGCCAATAAAACAGCATCTGAAGAGACAGTGGGAAGTCAGCTATTTTAACATTGATAATAATAAATTATTTACAGACCGAGGACCGCACCTAATGGCCCGTATGTGGATAAATTGAGAAGAACAGCGAATGCAACGAATGATTATCGGATTGGTAAAGATTTTAATGCCTCCTTGAAATATCTTCGGTTTTTTTCTTTTTTTTTTTTTTTTATAAAATGTCAAATATATATTGATCATATTATAATTTTTTTTTTTCATACATTTATATTTTATGATATACGTATTGTATGTTTATGTTCTGTGCGCGATATCGCTCACGCGGTTATACATGTACGTTCGTGTATTAATTTTCTTCTCAAATATATTATATACAGAAGAATTCACTGACATTTCATCACTTCTATACGTGGTATTATTTTTCTTTGTATGTGTGGTATATTTTCGTAATAACATTATACTCGATTGATATATAACAATTTTAAAAATATTTCAAAATTAAACAGGAGACAATATAATAATAATTATAATAAGAGATAATAGCAACTAATAGCATAATAAAAATACGATAACGCAAATAATAATATTAAATGTGTAGGAGGGCGCAATTGAGTGTTCGCTTTCGTAATGAAGGAAGCGGGGCTAATTAGGATCGAGACAGGAGAAAAAAAAAATTACGCATGGTGATCGAAATAGTCACTGGGTGTAGCCGCCATTAAACTTTACCTCTGCTTGCCTAGATCACAGTCACTTGTATGGCTGCTAAGTCACGGAACACATTTCATCACCATTTAGTAAGAAAAAAAATTAACGAAAAAAAAGACGTAGGAATCACGAGGAAGAAAGAAGAGAGAAAGCAAGGGAAGTTCATGTGTGAAAATGAAAGAAAAAGAGAGACGGTAGAAGGAAGAAAATATCAAAGAATTTTTGAAAATCTTATCAATACTGGAAAGTAGCTTACAAATTTACACAAGTAGAAAATATAGTAAATTCTTTTAATTCTTTGAGCGGGGCAAGTACGAGGGACGCTCCCGACCATGTTCAGACCTAATTCAAATTTAATTCTTCTCCTTTCGGTTATCTTAACAATTTTCCAGTCGCCTTTAAGAAAGACGGTAAGCTACGCGATGAGTAACGCTACGATACGATCATAATTAACACGGTGACACTTCCAGACCTACGTATCTTATTTCAAACACAAATCACAGGAAGGATTTTGACATTCGATAGATAATTTCATGATGGGTTGTGCTCTCCAAAAGTATAAAAGAGAATCTTTTAAAAGTTCCTTTAAATTTTAATAGCTCTCTCTGTTAGCACTTTTCAAGAACTTTTTAAAGAGCTCTCGTATGAATTGAAAAATACAACGCATAGTATCAATGAAATGGTAAAAAAAAGAAATATTGTTAATTGAATTTACAGGGTCTGGAAGATCAAATAATTTAAATGCGACATTAATAAATAAGTATCAATAACGTTATTTCGGTTGAACATATAAATAACTCAATCAAAATGCAATGGGAAACGAGCTGTGAGCTTCATTGAAGTTTCATTGCTTATTAGCATCAAAGCAAAATTGATATTGTTAAATATTTTTCATACAAAGATTTGACTTTGTCGATGCTTTTCGCTCGTAGAAACATACTGTTATCATATTATTGTAATAATTTTTGAATTTCAACGTGAACTCACCGAACGGCTCATGAGATTAATGCGAACGAATTTTTACGCGGTATCACTAATTTTCGATTCAAAAATGCTATAAGCATTTTTGGCAACCGCAAATCTTTACTCGTGCAATGTATCCATCTAAAAGTGCATCACGCGAGCAAAGTGTTACCCATATGATGTATGCATGTATGAAGCGTACACTGCGAACCTAATCTAATTAAAAGTCGAGATTTATTTTGCTAAAGAGATCAGTACAGGTCTTAGGCGTCCCTCCGTGGAACTGTCGCTTGCCGCCATTACATTTGACATTTGATAAAAAATAATAAATCAATGAGTGTTGAGATAGTAACGTAATTATATATTATATACAAATAAAAAGTGATTCAACACTTTAGGAAAAGGATAACTTTGAGGGCGAGCCTTCTGGAAACAGGAGAAAGGATAAGAGAGAGGTGGAGGGACCGTCCCGAGCACAAAAAGTCCACGACGTATAAAGGCCCATTAATCTGTAATTAAACTAGCCTAATCCTGCCTTCGCTCTCATAATTAATAATGGTTATCCTACAAATTACAACACTATATACTCTACTATTTCAATTGTATCCTAAATTTTATATAATATGTATTCAGTTAGTGTATCATACTTTCTATTTACAAAATATGTAGAATAGACATTGTTCCTATCCTAACTACAATATGCGTGCCGTGGCGCGAGACCTCAAAACTCTTCAAAGTGCGCTTCTTCAATGAACATTCCACTAATTGCATTATCTATTTTACAGCAAAATTCAACAATCTTTGCTAAAATTCAACACATTTGGATAATAGTTTACAGAGTTTTAACAATCTAAAAGGAAACCAAAAAAAATATACACTTATAAATTGTAAAAAGAATCATCATTAAAACCAGCCAGGAACCACCATCTTGGAATTCTAAAAGGACCTCTGCGTTAACGTGTTCACATTGTGTCCCGTGTGCTGGACCGTTCGCTGATTATAACAAAGATTTAAAGTAAAATTCGTAATCGTCATGGCCAAAAATAAGAAAAAAAAAAAGTACTCACGGCCAATATAAAACCGCTTATATCTAGGGTGGCCAAAAAAAAGAATAGAAAAAAAAATCGACCAATTCTAAAACACCTATAAAATATATGTAAACACGTTGAATCTTAGCAAAGTCCTAAAAACAGTCGATAAGTACTTTCGGGAATATTGGAAACATTTTACATATTATCTATACCAAGTGTCATCTAACAGTTATTTCATTAATAACAAGGGAATATATAATGCATGCGTTCCCCCGTTGTGTCGCCGCACGATGGCACGATTTTTTTTTTTTTTCTTTATCCCCAACAGGATTAATCTACGAATCACCAGAAAATGCCTCCATCTCAAGTTTTCTCAAGATCGACGCAATACTCTCACCTTTTATCATCCTTTCTCCCCCTTTCATTCTCGTATTCTCGCAGAGTCTCTTTCTCTCACATTCTAGTTCTATCACACACACACACACACACTCTCTCTCTCTCTCTCTCTCTTTCTTTCCCTCCCTATTTATTCCCCCCCCCCCCCTCGCGCTATATCGATATCCCTTTATCTCTCGAGATATACTGTAATATGTACACGTAACATAAACATGTCTGCTGATTGCGTTACATAGATTTTTGTGCAATGTTTACTGTAGTTTTTCATCTATAGAGTTTTCCTTTCCAACTATAGTATATATAAAGTATAACTAAAGTATATAAACTCTGATTTCATTTTATAATTTTTCATTAATCCTAATACTCTCCGATTATGATTCTCTCTGCACTGGATCTCATAGTATTTTCAACAATATTTAACAACGGCTTAGGCCTTTTCTAATTTTGACCCAGACGTGTCAAGGTACAATAATCAGTTAATAGTTTGAAACGGGAATTCAATTGGGAGGTTGTAATCGTACCAGATTACAAAATAATATCGATCAATTCGATCGTAACAGAATCTCGACCTAGAACGCAAATTGGTATTGTCTTTACTCTTCGTTGAAGAAAGCTCGTATTTTGAAAAAGGTGTTGTTCTCGGCGATTCGTGTGATTCAATGTCATTCATGCTCTCAAAATGATACGTTACATTTTTATTTCGACAATTTTAATTTAAGCGAATGAACGACGATCGGGAATTTTGTCTAATTTGAACAAATTTTTACGTATCTGCACGATAGCCTGGATCGCGTACGTCGGCAGTGCTCTGAATGTAATTAAGTTTTAAATTCTATTCCCGGTAGCAACACAACATCCTGAACACATATTAATTTCACGGATTCGGTTTTTCAAACTCTTTCGATAATTCTCCTAAGAGTTTCAAGAGATTTTTCATCTTAACCACCTTTCTTTTATGTACAATAAGATACAAAGGCAATAACTGATGCTTGTATGTTAACACGCCCTGGCACACCACCCTAATTAACCTAAACCAAGGTTCAAATTGCACTGAAGCCTTACAGCATACTTTACGCATTTGCAAAGAAACTGCACACCAACGTCTCTAGCAAATAAACACCGTCCTCTTCAAAGGATAATGACGTACTCGCGTTACGGAGTAAAGGGATGCATAGTATCACAGTTGGCACGTGGGCGCTAGCTACCACTGCTGCTTACTGGCAGTGTAAGTGGAGCTCCCATCGACGTAGGAGGAGCAGTTAAAGGTCCTGCAATGATCCCGACAAAAAAAAACACAGTCACATTTTGACCCACGCTAACCTTGTCATCTGCATAAAGATGCACGATCCAACCGGATCGCATCGTTGATACAATAAATGTAATGTCAACGTACGAGCAAACGATTCTTACCGGTTATGCTAGGAGATGGCTCTGACACTGGCAGCGGACTAACCAGACTATTAGCACTCATCGGAGTCGGATTGGCTTTTAATTTCTGCCTAACTTCTCTAATCTTCAGCTGCAGGCTTCCTTTCGTTGGAAAGATGTCCGAATGCTTGGCTTGAAAGGTCGAAGTAGCTTGGGTCGACGGGAAGTAACCGTACTCCTGAAACAACTGCATCACCAGTTGTCTCCGTTGCTCCAGCACTTTCCTGGGACCTCGTTCGTTGTCGCTTCTGCCAACTCCTATAGCACTCGCTACCCCACCGCCAGGAGTCTTCGGAGTCCTTGGAGAATTAGCATCGACGTCTCCCACGAGCTCGCTGTTAGCTCTGTACGCATCGACATTGAAATCCGGACCGAAAAACGTGTTGCCTGTCAACTTCACGCTCGCTGTAGACTTTGGAGTTGCAGAGACCGACACATCAGACTCGACGTTGTCCTCATTCACTGCAGAGATAAAGAAATTTTTAGATCGACATCGGACAACGACTAATGCATGACTCTCAATGAGGAGATTGAATATTCGTAGCGACATGCAAAGATAAACTTGAATTACACGTGGGTCTATGAGGTCCCTGTGTAGATTTCTTACGGTAGCCTGGTATGGAAGATGACAAATTCGACGGATGTAAGGCAGACGCTGATGAATGGGAAGATGACCCTGCAGGTGTGTTCATGGTGATAGCACTTGGACTCTGTATATCTTCCGGTTTAAATTCTGGCAGCGAGGAGAACTTCTCTTGGAAGTTCACTTGCTCCAAAACTCTAAAATATATCGTTTACATTACCACGTGTAAGATAATCAGATGCTTGATCCAACTTTGAGTTAATGATAGTATAAGCAGTCAGTTAAAAATTTGAGTCTCTTACCTATCCATGCCATCCTCCACATTCTTCTTGAAGAACGAACTCTTTTTAGTAGAAGGTGAAGCAATAGGTTCCGATAAGTTTTGTTGCTGTGACTGCTCTGAGTTTTGAGTAGTGTTCGTCGCTGATCGATTGTCGGAATGCTGAGACGTCAGAGGCCCATGGTCTCCTGCATTTGATGTGGGAGGCATTGCTGAAAATAGATCAACATTTTTATTATTATTGTTACGTTGCTCGTGGCTTTTGAAAATTATATTCATAAGGACAATGTAAATGTACTATGCACTGGTGGATGTCTGCTTGCCACAAAGCATGGCAGTAAGTATGAAATTTATCAAGAAAAACAAGTCCAGGTAAAACAATGACTCATTAGGCATACCCATTGATTGTCTCCTTTGCAACGGTGCCCGACCAAGTTGCGCCGGTGTCGGCGCAAGCATAAAAGGTCCCTTGCTCGGTGTTCCATCATTATTTGTGCCTGAAGATTCCTCCATGGAATAAGACTTATTCGAAGAAAGATCACTACTACCCTGATTGCTATGAGGTGTATGCGGTGTATGATGTGTCGAAGGCTGCTTATGTTTCTCACTTGATACAGGAAGAAGAATGTTGATTCCCTCTTTTCTATCTTGCTCGGCTTTAATATTATTTACTGAAATAAAACAAAGCATTTGTTTTATGATAAAGATAAGACATTTTATCCGTATAATGGACTGGTTACAATTAACGAAAAAAAAAAAGTATTGATCAACCAACCATAAAACTGAGCATGATTTCCCGTTATTTGACCGTCATTTTTCTCAGGTTCAGCGAGTCGAGCAATGGAATGGCCAATTCCTCGATAACTCGGCGTACTTGAATTCGAGGTGGTGACTGGATAAGATTTACTCACAATCACACTTGGCGTTTCCACCTTACTGGCGGCAACTAAATTTTGCACGGATATGTTGCGGCTACCAGCATCTAAAAAATATACGTACAAACGTCATCGCTGAGTCATCTTGCATTCCACTAGGAACAAAGTACTAGCACAAAAATCTTGGCCAAGATATACAAATTTTTGTTGACAAAAAAGTACAGCGCGTCACAGATGGATTTTATTTATAAATGAGATTTTCAAACTAGTAATACGTTTCTCCTTGACTAACGAAAAGCTTTGAAGCTTGGTCAGAAGAAAATATTCTTGCTCACAGAATATATTGGAGATTCTATCAAAAATAGATGATTTGACGTTTTTTATGCTTACCAGAAATAGGTATATGGAATCCACAGTACATCCTTGGATGCGGCGCGGTTGGACCAAGGTACTGAGATCCCTGCTGCGGTTTGGAAACAGCCACCAAATCGTTATCGAGTAATGTTAGAGTGAGCGGTGGTTGATAAGGGGCAGTTGAGGTAGGAGTGCGATGTGCACTGGCTAAAGGCTGTAACGGCTGCTGTTGTTTTAACAGAGCCATCATAGGTTTCGATCCAATCTGTTAGTATTGTCAATGCTCGTTATTTAACTTTTGGGATGATCGCAACATCTATTAACTATTAACGAAATAGAAGTTTTTATGAAACTTTACGATCACGGAAACGAAAGTAAATGACGAGCAGATTCTTTTGTTTGATCGGATCTTTGGTTATTTAAAAAAAAATAGCACATCCTTCCTCAGAGTGGCTTCGTTTCATCGTTAATAAATACCTTGGTTATCTAATTAATTATAAATGACGCGATAAAAAAGATTAATCCCCGCATTCAGAAAGAAGTCAGTATTTTACTAAATTTATTTTTACCATGCTACTTTTTACGAACCGACTAAAGACAGCCATGAGTTATCTTCCTTTCGATTGCGGGGAATTTGTACGCCCATTTTGTTTAAGATTTTACTGAGAGATCTCTCTTAGATAAAAGTAAAGAACTCTTCTTGTTCTTCGATATTGTCAAAATCTCGTTCATTGATAAACTCACCGTATGAAGGACTGGAGCAGCCGTGAACTTTGGCATATTCCTGCCATTCTCATTATGTATGCTCTGTGGAAGTACTAGGTTGCTCACACTATACTGCGTGCTGTATTGCTGTTCGGTCTTAACTGATTCCGGCTTTATAACTTTCGGAGATACCGGCATCGTTATAAAGGCCCCACCGGTAGGTTGAAAGCCCGACACGCCAGTTGGATTGACAGGACTATGGTATGGATACGTGGTGGATAAAACGGATACGGTGCCGCCCTTGTCCATGGAAGTATGATGATATTTTGTCGTAGTCTCTATCCCAGTTGATGGTAAACGTGCTGTAAAGTGAAGACAAAAATGTATTCTGCTGTGGCCAGTAACTAATATGAACAGTCAGTAATAACAATAAATTCATATTAATACTTTACCTTTTATTGGTTTAGGTCTACATGTTACTTCTTGCTTAACACTCGGCCCCTCTCTCTTTTGTCCACTCACAGGTGAGAATCTTGATTGGCCAAAATTTTTGTTTTCAACGTCCTCTTCTTGTCCGTCATTGTCGCTGTCCGTCAATTTGTCTTTGCACTTTAAATCTATTTCAGGCTGAGGGTCCTCGCAGATGACCATCTGATCATCGTCGGATCCATTACCGTCATCCTCTTGCTTAACGTCGGAATCCGCGTTCTCAATTTGCAAAGGCATTTCAGGCATGCGATGAGGTGCATGCGATTGATTGACAATCTGCGAAATATACACCGGCTACGTTCTCAGAATGCAAGTTTGTCAATGATAGCTTTTTGAGATAAATCTATAAATTATTGGTGGCTTTTTAAAAAGCCTAGAATCTGCAAAGTAATTCTTACCTCAATGGTAGGAGGCTCGTTATAGACTGTGGTGACAGGCACCGTACTGTCTTCCGAAGCCCGTGGTGTCAGTGGCACGTCATCCGATGGTGGTCCCATATCTGTTTCCTCCCCGGTACTATTTAATTTCCCTCTAGGTTCTCCGCCCTTAAAGCTGGTCGAGGATTTTCGTCTATCCTTGCTGCACCATTTCCAATCTGGATGTGCCCGAAAGTGGGCCTCTTTCACCTCCGAGGCAAGGTCATGGTATCGCTGTTTTTCATCGGGACGCAAAGCGTACCACCACTCTCCGAGAATTTTCGACACAGTCCGATTATCTTGATTAGGATGTCTACTGTGCACGAGACCCCGGTGCCGTTTGGAGAATATCATAAATGCGTTCATGGGCCGTCGGATTCTGTCCTTAGTCTGCAACATTGGAGGTTTTTTCATAGTTTGCTACATGGCGTAGCAAACAGAAAGCTTATCAGTTTCTGATCGGGTCCAAAGTACTCACAGCACACCAATATTTTATTGATCGAAAGTAGATAAACAAATTTGATGTTTACTCAGCTCGATCAACGATCACACGAGGTGCGTGCTTCTGTTTCTCATCAATTTATAAGTCGCTGCTCTATGCTTTTTTTTTAATTCTTTTTTTTACTAACGACCATACGTCGCAATGTGTGTGTATAAGGGTACTAGCATCTGACCATCGACTGACTTGGTTTGGCACAGTAAGAAATAAACAGTAAGAGACAGAGTGTAGTAAGGCTCATATGCATGAGAATCGTATAAACAAAGATTTACCTTCATTGGACTCTGAGGCTCTTTGGTATGCAAAGCACTGAGGGATTGGCTGCGCCTCTTGTTAGCATTAGCCTCCACCTCTGCAGGGGTTGTTGGCTCTGCTTCGAAAACATCGTCGTCTTCTTCTTCCGCGGGGGTAATAGGATCTGGACCAGGGCCAGGACCATCTTCACCAGGGTTGCCCATGCTCATGGGAATTGGAGGTGCGCTCAAAGGAGGACTCAGGGCTGAGGGCGGTGGACTCACCTCTGGCTGATCCATCACTGCCGTCTGCCAGGAAAAAGCTGCAATGAAATTCTTGGGTTAGTTGTGATGAATGTGGTTAGTAACAGCATGGGAATAGCAGCTGATGAAGTAATGCTTTAAAAATTTTTTTTTTTTTGAAGATGCAGGAACGCTGCTACACCCCTAAAGGATACAATGAGTTAGTGCGTATCGTGTTAGTTGAATTATTGATAACAAGAAACTGCAGAACTCTGCCTTTTGCATGAATTCGCGGTTTGTACTTTTATAATATAATAGAATCATGCTGTAGATTTATAAAATTTAATTCTAACTCCATTGCTTTAATATACTCGTAGAGTTGATATCTGATATTAACTTTTGTTTCAGCACTTTGTAAAAAGATCTGACTGCGCACTATAATAAATATCTCAGCGAGTTGAGATTACATAACAGCGTAGCATTTATATGAATCTTTGTGATTCGACGGTATACTATAATTCAACTCTCATAACGGTTAGTACAAACACCTTTTCCCCAGCCTCGAAGCAACATTAAAAACACCAAATTTGCTAGAATCAATGAAAAATGAGGCGAAGTATGACTAAAGGATGAGTAAAGAGCCAGTTAGTTAAAGACATGCGAAGAAATATTAACAATGGTACTCCTATATTCTATAGAATATTTATATAGTATTTCGCGAAAGAATAACAATGTTCAGCATGTCGATAAAATTTGTTTGCACCTAGTGATCAACAAAAGTTTTCTAAAATATTTGATCTTACAATATGAAACATTAGTTGTGAAATTGTCTGAACGATTGCAAACATTGTTATCTTTAACTGATGTACCATTGTTTTGTCCAGATATACCACAAGCCTTAAGTGATGACCAATTTTTTGTTCTCTGAGAATTCAAACCTTTTTTCCAGTTGCGCATAGCGTTGTTCAGTATCGTTGGATGATGAGACTGGTACGTAGGAGGAACATCGTGGCTGCCATCTGTGAAACCCTTACCATTTAGTCATAACTCACCAATGACGTATGTCACGTGTCACGAACTTTAGTTATTTAATGCTTTTCGTTTTTTTTGTTTTTTTTTTTTTGGATAAAAATTGCTTGAATTGACACATGCAAGATAATCATGTATATAAGAATGTTGCTATAGAGTGAAACGAAAAAAAATATGTACTACTCCGATATGTACTGTTACATTGGCAGCTGTTAACACTTATAAAAACTTCTCTGGTGAACCCTTTGAAAGGATCAACCGGTAGGTTAAACAAATACTACCGATTAGTGGCATCAGTAACCAGTACTATGTTTGGTACCCACTTGAAATTTTATGACGCTAAAGATAACTGGCTCGCGCCGCGATTTTCTTGTGAATTATAATAACGTAATCGTGCATACAAAAATCAGGCGCATTTGTCAAATAAAAGATATTGCTGAATTTTGCATATCGCAGATACAAGCCGCTAGGTGAACGAATTTGTAAAGAAACGTGATGACTTACACAGTACTCCATTATTTTTCGAGTTTTCTTCTCGAAGAGGTTGAGCCTTCGGAACTTGCACCAAGTGGTTTGGCTGAACGATGACATGTTGGAAGACACTTGTTGGAGTAGAAGTGTTTGTTATTGCCGTAGTGGCGGACATAACAACGGTCGGCGGTTGTGGTTGACTTCTTTGCATATCCATATGCGTAGATACATGAAGACCCACCTTACTTACCTAATGCAATGTTTTTTTACAATAAGTAATTCACTTTGGCCCTTATATTGAACATTTTGTGAAGTAAAAGAAATATGTCTAACCTGTTGAAGAACTGACATCTTGTCAACGTGGACGGATGAAGCGGCAGGCGACTGGGCCGGCTGACACTGATTCTGATGCAACGGTGTCAATTGTGTAAGATGATTCATTATGCCTTGTCTATATTTGTCATCCTGATTTCCTGCGTGTCCCGTAGGCGGAACTTCCATACTGTTTTTTATCACAACATATTTTTTTTCATGCTGATGCTGCATCACATATATCGATTGGGCCTGAGGCTGCGGTTGAGCATAATCGACGGGCTGTTCCTGGGACTTATGAAGAATGCTCAAGTTTTGGGGTGCTGGAGCCGAAAGAGGGATATGAGGTGAATGAGGTGGTTTCAATAGCTGAGTGTTTTGCTCGGTCATTTCAGGGTGATTCGAGAATCCATTGCTCGAGGTCAGTGCGTGTTGTAGTATTATTCCTTGCTGCTGTTGTTGCTGCTGTTGTTGTTGTTGCTGCTGCTGTTGTTGAGCTATGGATGTTACGACCGAGGGATGCCTTGGCGGTGGGCTTTGGTCAGACCATGGCAGATTTAAGTTTTGTCCAGTTATACTGCGTCCTACTGGAGAATTTCGTATTACACTTGTCCCTATACTGGCAGGTGCAGTCGGAGCTGGTCTGTTCGGTCTGACCATGCGATTGGGTTCTGGTTTGATAACTTGTTGTTGGTACTGAACCAAAAAATTCTGTTGCGTGGGAGAGTGCTTCCATTTTGCGCCAGGGGATATTAACGGCGCAGCATGATGCGCAGGGCTGGATATTGGCATGAAGACATTCTGATTGAGTCCCAACGGAGGTACAGGAGACTGATTTATGCATGGCGACACGGATGACTGTCCCGTTGGCGATGAAAAAGCTGGTGTTGCCGATCGTGAACTTCCTAAAGATACTGAAACATCAAAAGCCACGGATATAATTAAACTCTTTTATTTGGGAAACCTAGGAGGAATTTTTCAAGGAATATTTAGAAGACCCAATGCACGTTTTAGATGCAAGCTTACCGAGCATATTAGCAGCCTCCGTCTCATCTTGATCAAATCGACCAGCTATTCTTCTATCACCGTAATTCGGGGATGTATCTGAATCTCTGGATGTCTCTTCTCCGTCTATCTTACCCCTGTAATATTTTGAATAACAAAATAAGGCATAACGTTATTACAAATAATCATAGACAATACAGGAGTACCAAGACGTTATTATACGAACCCAGAAAATGTACTTGTGGGACCCCTGAGTCCAGAACCTTTAAGGCTAAGGTGTCGGGAACAGTAACCCCTCCGTTGGCTCTCTTTGGAACAATCCTCTCTGCATAGTCTGCGCCACTGTTTCCCATTGAATTTCTTCCTTATTCCACTTGGCGTGACCACTACATCACCCTTTTTATATTTGTGTGGCGTTGCCGCCTGAGATCTAAAAATAAAAAATGAATATATTGTTTCCGATATAAAGACACGTTGAGTTCGTCCCTGAACGTCAAGAATATAAATCGAGGGAATCTCTTTAGTGATTTTCTAAAGGAGTCAATGAAAATGAAGTTTTGACAGCGTCATTCACTAAAGCTTCTATTTCACGTATATTACCTGGGTGTGGCTGCCTGAGAACGAGGAGTTATGCTACGTTGCTCAACTAGGCTACTGGTACTCCCTCGACTCTGCATGCTGCTTCTCTTACTGCTCCCTGATAATTTTGCATCTGTCAGTTGAATATATTTGTGTTACTTACAGCATTAACGTACAAGTTCAATTACGTAAAACACGCGAGGCACTTAGCATTTAGCGAATCGAAACAAACTAGATGCGATCAATTAACGATTAGATAACATAAGGCCGTTTGATATTCTCAGTAAAGTCTTCTCGATGTGGTATTCTAACAACGTATTCCTGTCTTACATAAAGCATGAAATTGTCATCCCCCTTCGTTTCATCATTCAGAATCCATTAAAGATATCTGCATTAAACACAAGAGATAACTTTCAATCGCAGCCACTGACCTGCGTCCGAAGGGAATGTAATGTCTTCCCTATCTAAATCATCTTCGCTTTCTAAATCGTCGAAGACTCTGCTCCCATTGCTGAGCGCAGTGCTACCAGCAGAGTGCGGCTGAGTAACCAGTGCCATCAGAGGACTTGTACCAGTACTTCTGTAATATCCGCCAGTGTCCCCGTGCGATGGCATATGCGAGGTATGATGCGGAGTGTGATGAAGCTGCATGATAGGTACCGATGCTGGAGCTTCCAAAGAATTTCTATATCCTTGTTCTGGAGGAAGTAAAACAAAAAAAAAGGGTATATCGTTACAAGCGAAATCTTAAATCCAACGAGCCCAACTAGTTGTTGGGCGTAGCGATAAAAGTAATGGCAACCAAGGACAAACCAGGAAGAATCCTTTAACACGAATAGATAAAATTACACATAAATAACTCACCGACTCCTTCGAAACCCCTCGGCGTCTCACAATCCTCCAATCCTTCCTGGAGCTCGTCCCACCAAGGAGGCTGCACTAATCTCAAGTCCGCGCGCTTCACAACGTAACTGTCGTACTGCTCGTCTTCCCTTGGTATTTTTACGACGAAAAGCAATGGCTTAGTTAAGATCTTGTACACAGTCCCTTTCACGAAAACGTTCGTCAACGAGTCGATGTGACTATTGGAAGTCGGACACCTCACGCAAACCTTTGCGTTTAATGTCACTTGCCCTACCCGCGGGCTAGCATCACTTATCACATCGTATTTCCCTGCGCCCAGAAAATCACCGTACCGCACTAGCTTCCCTTCGCCGTCGAACTCAATGAAGATCTCTCCCTGATTGGCATTGCGAATGACTCCAGGATAGTAATGGGAATCTCTTAAAGCTAACACTCTGTGGTCACGCCACTCGCTGAGGTCAATCGCAACGGGAGATGGCCGAGGACGAGAACGCGGCGGTTCCTCTCGGAGTGAATAGTCCACTGCCATGCTCTGCGGAGGCTGTACTACCACCGATTGTACTGTGGATACCTGCGAACGAGGAAAGAGAATAAGTAACCATGGACTAATGGAGCAGATCTTACTGAGTACGTGAGACACGGGTAATTGCTCGAAAGTAACATCAAAGAAATGCACCATGGGAACAACGTTCATGTGCAATTAGTCATGCTTAGCTAATGAACAGTTAGGATCATTTCCTTTTCTTCGGATAGTGGCAGAGACGATATTCGAGTAGTTCGTAATAGATTTCCCGGCAATATCCAATTGCAATCGCGTACCTGGTAACAATCAGTCTGTTGCTGTTGATTCGGCGATTGCTGTGCTTGTGGCATCGGCAACGTTGATTGTTGAACCAAAGCTGATTGACTCAATGGTTGATTAGTTGCTCGAATGCCGACCATATTACTAACATTGCTCGTGACGTTGCTCGTCTTGTCCATTTCCTCGAGCTCGGACGGGTCGAACTTTCTTTTCTTCGGGAGTTTTTTAATGCTGATCGTTGGGTCGGATGGGTCTCGCTGCGGTGGTGGCGGCGGCGGGGGTGGCTGTTCCGGAGCAGAATTCTCTTCAATGGCCGTCCCACCACCGCCGCCGGCTCCATATTGCCCTCCGCCTAAGGAATCCCGTTTTTCATGCATCTCAGGACGCGCGGTCAGCATCTTTGCCATCCCACGCTGCTCTGCAAGGGTAGCAAACGAAAGGGTTAGACTGGGATATTTCATATTGTTTCTCTCGAGTTTTTCCTTTCCTTTGTTCTTTCTTTCCGTTCGCTCTTTCTTATGCTCCTAAATATACTTACAGTCGATACAGTCGAGGGGAGGCTCTGGACCAGAGTGTGGCGAGTCGAAGGCAGGAGGGTGGTTTTTGCAGCGGCTGGGTGCATACCTCAGCACCCGGCTGTCGGGGACGGGATGTGTCGAGTCGGGGCTCTCTCTTCTCTGACTATCTTGCAACAGGGTGGTCGTTCCCTCGCCCAGCTCCAATTCTTCTTCCCAGTCCCAGCTCCCAAGCATCCTCCCCCAAAAGTTCTCTCCTTAGATCGACACTTCCGTCCTCTTTTTTTATTCTTGATCTTCACTTATCGTTCTGTAAAAAAAAATTAAACGACAATTTTAGGAATTACTTCAGCGAGGAAATCAAAGATGGTGGATATTTCACTAACGAATTACTATGGTCATTTACAGCATACGGTGCCAATTTAAATATTGTCAATTATGCGACGCGAGAAGATATTGCATAAATATAACGAAATACGCAAAGACATTCTAAGTCCTCGTTTCTTAAAATTTTTTTCGCTAATTAAGCTTAAGGCGTGTAATAACGATACTATAGAAAATAGTCAAATTGATTGTCTCAATGGAAATTCTATATCTCCCTCGCTGTACCTCGCCACTTACTACTATCTAGGAGACGTTTGGTCGTGAATATAAGGACTTTTTTGATATACGCGCGGAATTTAATGTACGAGGGCGAATGCATCGGGAGGAAAGTGCAGTAAAGTTTCTTCGCTTATAATTTATATTTTCATATCTGGTGGCAAGTTCGCCAAGAAGGTAACGTCGAGATTGTTTTCATGCGAGATATATTATAATAATACAGTCGAGAAAGCTATCTTGGAAAATTTGTCAGAGATACATTTTATTATCCACAATGCTGACGTGAAAATAACATCGCGTATTGTTACAACATGAACTTGTTGAAATTATCAAGCAAAGTTTCAACACTATAAATTGCGCAGTCCCTGTCGTACTCTAGTATAAAATTTCTTTGACTAAAAGTCCTGCTCGAAACTTTCAATAGAACGTTACGATTCCCACTCGACAGCGTGTATATCTGCTAGGTAGAAGATAAATTAGTGTACGATATTACAATCGCTCTAAACCCTAAAAGCAGATTTTATCTCATTTCAGATAACGAATATGATTCAAAACATAGAAATCGATTCCCGAGATCTGGGTCTTGCAGCGCTGATGAACATCAGGACACACAATTATCTTACTGAGAACTTCGATTCAAGAATTAATTGACATTACTCCACACCTCGATGTTTAGAGCTAATTATTATTAATGTATTTATTTTAATTATTTGATTAACAACCAGATACAAGTTTACGGTTCCTTGCAGTCAAGTTTTTACAGAATAGTCTGCAACCCAGCAACGTATTCCTGGTTAGCTCAGCGTCATAAAGGTGAATTTCAATATTCTACATACAGTATTATCAATGAAATCCTTTGGGACTTTTAATTTATTAGGTTGGTACAACAAAGGGTTATGTGCATTAAGTTTGACAAAAGCCAATTCAGGGTAAACATTTACAACGTGCATAATAATTTAGTTCTTTTTCGTTGCTAAATACTGTATTTCAAATTTTGTTGCTTTATGGCTTTTAATCGGAAATAGTGATTGCGACAGGTTGCGTATAAATTTTAGTGCCCTGTAGTTGCTAAGTGTTTGCTGAATTCTCAATTTTATTGCTATAACTGTTTAACCGCAATTAGTGCTACAGTATGGTTAAAATTATCAGAGCAACATACAGAAAAAAAGATAAACGAAGTAATAACATATGAAAATTATCGTGCCATTAAGTTGCTGTATTTAAACATTTTTTTTTTAAGCATTAGTAAGAAGGATTTTTTTGACAAGACGTTATAATTTTTGGAGGATTTAAACAATATACAATACACTTATTTTTACAGTTTGTACATTTTGTCAACAGGTCAACAACCGAAATCTATCAGCTCCTTTAAAAAAAATCTTTTTAAATAAAAACTAAACCCTCGAACATTTAACATTGGAATTTTAACCTAACTTAACGTAGCAATTGTCAAACCACTTGAATCTCCGAGTTGCCGAGTAGTGAAATAATTTGAAAAATTCATTCCGAGTTCCGTTTTACAATACTAAATATATTCGTTAAATGTGAATTTCCAAAATTCGTTCACTACCAGGCACGCGGAGTTGCAATAGGTTTTGCAAAGATTACCGTAGATTAAGATAGATTAATACTTCAATGCTAAATGCCCCGAGGTTATCTTATTTTGTAGAAAAAAATATTTTTTTTAAATGTTCAAACACAGCAACTATTTAACAATTAAGAGTACACAGATTTTCAAATCTTATTGTTTGGTTTATCTATTCCTTTGTGTATGACTATGATAACTTTCCCCGTCCCGTGACACAGTCACTACTTCCTGTTAAAGGGTTGAAGCATGAAAATTGCTAATAAAGTAAATAACTAGCGACTAAAGAGCATTAAATTATTATATTTGTTTTAACTGATTGTGCTGAAGTGGTTGTACCAACTTTATACACGTGAAAAAATTGGTCTACCAAATGACGCGGTTGGTGATCTTTCTTGCTGTTACCAGGCCGACGAAGATGCCGGGACATGGTTTCACAGTCTAAAAATTGTTGATTTCAATATGGTCAATACAGTGAATAGAGAGTAGCACGCCTGCATTCAGGGACGAAAATAAGATAATCCCCTCTTAACGTGAGACACGTGTACATACATCCGAGAATTGACACATTTGTATAGCCACGTTTAAATCAATATTACACCGAGCTCGTTAATACAGTACTAATTGCAATGAAACATTATCGTCCAGTAAATCGCTACACGTCACAGTTACCGAAGTTTCTGCTTATCTATCATGATAACAAGTGGCACATCATTAGCTTTAGTAAATGACTTCGAAATTAACACTGTAACACAAGAATGCCCTATTATATATTTATAACGGTGACGATTGATAAATAGAATTTTTAATTTTTCTCAAAGACAGGTCACGTAGTTTTGGGGTCATTGCCATGCCGCGCTGCATGGCACCGACTTTAGAAACTATTCCAATTGCGTAATTGTTTGCAATACATTAATTTCTCTATATCAGGAGCGTCGTGACAATCGTGTCAAAGTGCATAATACGATTTGATTTTACGTAATAATATTTATACGAGCAGTGATGAATTTAAAAACTTAATAATTAGAAAAACTCGATAATGACACATTCCTGTTCTTTAAAAGTTTAACAAAATAGAAAAAGCGATAAATATTGTCTCCTAAATATTTCACAATATTTCATACTTGTGTAAACTGATCAAAATAGCAAACGATAGTAACTCGACGTGAACGACATGAAATATCCAAGTACACATCTATACATCAGGAAGTCAAATCTGAAACGATCGAGGTCGTCCCGACAATGCAATTCAATAATTCATCCATCGTGGACGGCACGAAGTGCATTCGGAAATGCATGTTGTACGATCGAGCGTCAATATTCCACAGTGTGTCTTACATTAGTATAAGAGAAGTATCAGAAGGATCCTAACCTAAAATTCTCTATGGAATAAGAATTTGAAGAAATCTCTAACTATCAAGCCTAGTCTAAGATCGGCAAAGTCTTATTGATGATTTCAGGATAAGAACAATTTCAGGGAAAATGTTCTGAGTAGTCTTGATGTGGAGAAAGAAAAAAAACTGAAATAATGATTCGCGTCGCAGCGTAGCACAGGCAGTACAACGGCAGAAGTGACTTAGCTGGTCGAATGCGGTGATACCGGAGAGAGAACCGGTATCAACTGTAGTACGACGGGAATCGGCAAAGGAAGACGATTGCTATACCGGCAGTAAAAGACAGAAAGGAATTCACGAGAATCCCCATAAGCTTACCGCTGTCTGTCATTTTTCAAGAACGCACGAGGAGGACGTGTCTTGCCGATCGAGTCATTGACGGATAGAAATGATATTACTTGGAATCGGTAAAGAAATGGCCTCGCACGCGGCAATACACGGTTAAGGTCGTCTCAACCATCCCCAAGGTGACTCGAGGAGATCTGACTAGACCACGTTTCTTTAGCAAAGTCGTGCAAACCGTACGAACACGGGTTCCGAGTGTACACGGATATTATGGGTAGAGCGGCGACATAGAGAGCGAGAGAGAAAGAACGACCGAGCTATCGAACGATCGCGTTACTAAAGCAAGTAAGAGAGAGAGAGAGAGAGAAAGAGAACGAGAGAGGGGAAGGAGACGTCGCACAGAGATACGCGCACGTGCGCGCCACACTTACGTTACCGACGTACGCACCGATGCACTGAAAGACACACGTGTGCGTCTGTACACATCCCAGCGCACTGTCACCGTAGAGAACCGGAGAGTCCATAGAATCGACTCTGCGAACAGTAAAACGTAACGCGGATACGGGAGTCCGCGTATATAAAAGGCACACTATCGAATATCCCGTAGAAGCCAAAAGAGAGCGCGCACAGTGCTACTTATGTACCTTTCCCCATTGCGATATGTCGATAGACAGGAAGGACTGGTTTATAAAAATATGAACACGGGAGAAAAGACACGAAGCACCACGAGGCGAGGTCGACATGATGCATTGATCCAAAGGAAAGAGGAAAAAATAAAGGACGGACAGAGAAGTACGAAGATACGTGTAAGAGGGAATTAACCGTGGAGAGAAGGTGGAAGGACGCAATCGGTAAGGCGAGAAAGGAAGAGTAAATAAGAAATAAAAAAAATGAATATTGGAGGGGATACTGGCAAGCACGTCCGGACGAGCGGGCTACTCCGGAATCCGGAGTAGAGAAGAAGAGGATGGAGAGCGAGTGGCCCCGTGGCGACAGCAGTAACAGAGGTAGCGGCAGCAACAGCAGCAGCAAGAGTACGGGACACGCGCGCGCACAAACGTTATCATATCTAGCCGAGGTTTACACAACGGTCAGAGAGTGTCCTGGCACCTTCCACACGAGCACTGCACTAACACTGAACGTCACTCCGTAGCCCGGGCTAGGAGGAAAACAACGGTCTTGCGTGAGTAAGAGGAAGGATCAGGGAATGCACCACCTCGCCATGCTCTCCTCGACGAGCTCTGACTCACAGCGACGGAGACTCGACTCAAGCGCTTGCCTTCCATTCTCTCTCTCCTCGCCGTTCTCCCTCTCTCTCTCTCTCTCTCTCTCTCTCTCCCTCTAGCTATCCTTCTATCTATCTATCTATCTATCTGCTTCTCCTCTTTCTCCTCTTCTACCATCCAGACCTCCTCTCCGCCATCCCCTACTCCTCCTTCTCCTCCTACGGTACGTCCACCAGCAGCAACAACGAGCACCTACTTCTCCGCTTCTACTCGTAGTCCTTCGTTCCTCCGCCACCTCCTCGTCCTAGTATTCCACTAGCTCCTTCTCGCCACTGCCTTCTCCTTGTCCTTCTACGCCTGCCATTGTATCGTTACCGCTGTAGGAACCTTGCCGGCGCATTCACAGGTATACAAGTAGGTGCTCTATGGACGGTCTAGCAGGACGAATTCGGACAGGCCGACTAACTCTGTCTCTTTCTCTCTCCCACTCTCTCTCCCTATATATATATACATTTCTCACTCTTTGGTGTTTTGGACAGTTAATAACATATTCATACCGCAACTGGGCTCACGATTATTAATCTGCGACGTTTGCAATGTATTTTTCTTCTGTTTTCTATTTATCTTATCATTTTTTCCCACTATTTCTGTTAATGCCAACTAGTTTACCTATCACAGTTCTAGCTGCAAATCATTCCAGTTTCATAGAAGATTCTAGACTAACCTTAAAATGGACCCTAAACTGAGTCAAGCATTTTACGCGTGAGCGACACCAGCCCCAGAAAGAAACTGAAATTTTCAGTGAGACGATTTCGATCCCGTCCCTTACACGACCGTGGAGGCCTTTACGTTGTGACTAAAGACAAACAATCGTATTGTCCCGTAGAATAATGGTGAATTCATGGACAAGATTCTTTGGGCCCAGAAGTCGATCGAATTTTCCAAGGGGTTCCAAAGGATTCCTGGAAGGAGACTCTCGAAATGACGAAGGAAAAAAAAAGAATCCAAGACTGAAGGATGAAAATTCTCAATTTCACGTCCGTGTCATTCTACGTTCGAGCCCTTCTGGAATTTTTATCAGCAAGCAAGAGTATTGCTGAAAAAGATTTAAGATAGATCCGGCGACGAACAGCCTTATAATCGGATGTCTAGATAGGACAAGAAAAAAAAAATCTTATCATGAATTTTCGTGACGTTGGGTCGAGCGTGTCGCACGATGCAATTCTAATCTCTCTCGTGAGGAAATACTATAAGAGGAGAACGAAGGCCATCATCATTCTATAGATACCTCGTGAGAGAATATATCTACTTCACGTACCTAACATCATAATACCCACGGAAGCCATAATCACGACACGGGATAAAGATATTAGGAATAAACGAAAGTCCCGTCCTACCTGACCAAAGCGACTTTTTTTTTTTCTTACGCTCGTGCGTCTCCTAACCTTTTTCTCTCTTTTCCTTTTGGCGACCTTGTTTACGACGCTATCGCCTATGCGATACATTACACTGCTAGTGATATCTACTGGAGTAAAGAAATAAAAAAAAAGGTCCCTAGGTCTTTACCCGACAAAGCCAAGGGTTGATGTTTCAAGGACCACGCTATCCTATACCGAGCAACGATCCCTCTACCACTACAGTGCAATTACCCGTGCAGGACAAAAGGGACTTTTCGAAAATAGCCCTCGCGCTGGAAGGCAGTGAGTAAATTGTCCAGAAGCATGAAATCCCAACTGAGGCCGAATGCGCTTTTACTGTCCAGTGCACAGCGCACAGCGTAAGAGCACAAGATCCCTTACTCTGCCATATAGAGATGCCAGCAAAATGAGAACGTCACTTCTCCTTCTGCGCTACCATTGCTACCATACGGAGAGACTCGTGCTATCATAGCTGCCGTCGCCGTTACAACTGGCACTATACTCGTTCGCTCTCTTACTCCTCCTGTTCTTACTATCCCTCGAAACGACCAGTACGAGATCCAAGTACTGCTCTCCTCTCGACTAGGGACAGATACGCCTCGGTTCTTATCATAAAGGTTGTCCCCGTAAATAGCGAAAGCGTAGGAGGATCCTTAGTTGCGGGACTCGCTGGAAAGTTCCCTTTCTCAAAGAGAACCTTAACAATTCTCAAATAGTACAGTGATACCCATATAGCATCGTTATACCACCCGGGGATCTCTTCACGTCGGATCCTTTTTCTTTAACGGGTCTCTTAACAACTTGTAACCGATACCTGCGTCGTTCAGTTGAATGAAAGGGCCGATTCGCCGTGCGAATATTGTATCTTACCCTGGGGGTCCAGGTACTCGACAATGGACCTGATGGAGAATTTAGAGGGCACGCAGAAACGCAGTGAGACGCACCAAGAGGATGGAACATGGACATAGAGGAAGATGAGAGTCGCCCCACCCCGCCCCTTGGACATAAATCAGTGACACCGAGACTCGACGAAGAGAGTCAGGTAGAAAGGCGGGATTTACCATTGTGGTGCCAGTCTTCTACTACGCCGTATAATACTATCCAGCACCTGCTTCTTGGTCCCCGTGGTTTTACAATTGTTTTTATACTGGCACCAGAGAGAAGAGACCGAGTGATACTTTTTCAAGAAACTATTCGAACCTATTCGCATGTCGGAGATGCCTTTCGAATTCAATACAGATCGTATTGTCGTCAAGTCGATAATCGGAAAGACTGCAAACACACGTCGACAGACTTCGTACGAGCGAACTGTATTTTTCATTCGGATATTATTAACCAGCGTTCCTGGTGTTATTTGAGAAATTAAATATCGACCGGAAGCGATCCATTCACGGCACGTCGTATCTGCGTGTATGCACGCCACCGATCCGACGTACCAGACCTTACGATCTGATAAGGGTCAGCAACGATTTTTTTTTTTATATATTAAACGACGCCTCAGCGAGACGATCCCAACCTATCAATTTCGTTATCGACTATGTGGAGAAGATAGACCAGAGGAATGCCCGCAAAATTTTCACTGTGTCTGATAACGATTGTCATGAGAGTTTAGATAATGATTTTTAGACGCCATGTATTACGGTTATATCGTAACTCATGAATATTCAATCGTTCGTGTACTCTTCAGCGTGTTTATCAATTTTACGCATGATAAGATTCTATTGTGTGCGTCTATAAACGTACGATTTCCGGCGTTCTTTAAAGATAATAATGTCGCTGCTATGGATGCGGAGACATAAGTCGGTAATGTCAATTCATTTTTTTCTCACTGATTTCAATAGCGCGACAGAGTCCCAAAGAATGGCAATTCGGTTTGATAAAAATGACTAAAAATTCACATGGAGACGAACTCGAAGAAAATCTAATATCCTAGTGGTGCGCGATACGTGTCAAAATATTTTAACTGCCCGTAAATGCTCGCAGTACGTATGAATAATGGAGACGCGAGGGACCGGCTAGTGCGCCATTATTACAGCTATACATAATTACGGGCTATGAATGGTAACAAATTCTATCGAGGGTCTCGCAACCGATTAAGTCTGGAGAACAACTTGCGTGTTGTTTAGGCATTGTCAAAGAAAATCATTCATTGCCTTTATATCGTTTTCATGGATTCCCACGCGAGCCTCGTTTCAATTCATGAGGGACGATGAATGCGCGACTAGAAATATGTCATTCAGCGGTAACAGTCATTAGGAAAGCATGATAGTGCATTGCACAAGAATCGTCGTAGACAACCAATCGGTTTCAAAAAATAGAAATCGTAAACGTGCTTATTTCATTTTTCATAATTATCATCGGCCAGCCTAGTTAATTAACGAAGTACGTCGCGTGCGTGTATTATAAAGTTATTAACGATTTTTAATTTTTCACTAATAATTTTTAAGTCATTCAACCCTCCATCCCTTAATCGTCAACTATCATTCCTCGAATGAGCTCAAAAAAGAAAGTCTAATATGAAATAAAATGTGAACCCCGAAACAGCGGAAAGATAAGAATAAAGTACAAGCTTTCCTCAAAGGATTGTAAAACACTGAAAATCTGAAAGAGGGTGAGACTAATAACGAGAAAGCTAAAAGAAACGAAGAAGTTCGTAGCAAATTCAGGCTAGAAGCACAGCAAGTAAAGGACAGAGAAAAACAAAGATTTCCAGTAAGATAGGCATAAATCGCTAATTGCAAACGCGCACGCAGTTAAGCCAATAAAATTGCTTTGAGATGCCCCATAACGATTTCAACGTTTAAAAAAACGCAAAGACATTCGATTCACTGAAAAAATTCGATATTTTTCCCGAATTGATTCGCAATCGGCGACACTCGCGGCATACCAAGTACGGATATTAAACGTAAATGCAATATTATGCAGTTACAATGTCATCTCCCGTTACGAGTCATACTTACTCGTGAATTTACATTAATTACTATGTCGCGTTGGGTCAAAGGTGTAAGAATGCAAGGAAAAGCGAGTACATTGTCGAAGAATTTGACAGCGTGCGTCGAATCAAGAGGATCGCAGAGCGATACACAATGACAATGTACACCGGGAAAATGTAGAAATCGCGAGACCGCCGTCGGCCAGGATTAATAAAAGAAGCAAGTAGCGCTCGATAGAGCTTCGCACCTCTGCAGATAGGAGGTTGTCGTAATTACGAATAGACTGGCGAATCCCTCTTTATCGTTCGACGCGGCGCTGCTTCCCTGCATAGGAGCGAGCGATCGATTCCTAAAAATATCACAAACAACGCTCTCGCTCCTATATAGCCGGTGAGCGTGGCGTCCCGAAGCGAAGGCGAGAAGAGATCCTCGGCCGATGGACCAGATGAGATGAAGATGAGAGATGCTACGGGTTAACGAGGCTCCTCGAGACTCTGATGAACTCAGTGATCGTTGAGCGTACGCACGAGTATTCTTAACTCGTTGCCAATCAATGAGAGCGTTATGCCATGTGATGTAATAACCAACTGGTACCGGCTACGATGCTTGATTAATTGAATAATCGCTGGGTATTCGGCTGAAGACTTTTTAGTCGGTTTAATCAACGCGTTCCAAGTCCGTGCGGGCCCGTGAACGGCGATACCATACTTAGTCCTAGAGGATTTGGTTGCGCGACGGGAATCTTAATGGGAACGCGTGTGCTCCGGCTGAAAGCGTAGAATTGGCGCAGTGTTTCGTGCGAGGCTTCGCCGTCGTCTTAAGACAGGTGGAAGGGGAGACGAAGCTGGGAGTAAGAAATGGAGACGGTAGAGAGTGGAAAAGAGAAAAAAAAAAAAAGAGAGAAAACTAATGAGAGACGAAGTAACATAAGGATTGGCAATGAAGACGTGTCTATTGGAGATAAGGTCGTAAACCACGTCTACTTATTCAAGGGAATAGCTAAGACGAATCATGTCAGCGTGAACCCAGTGGAAAAGTATGAATTCTTCGTTTCGATATCGGCCACTTGTAAATCGAGCCATGTAGAATCTACTGGTGTGCTCGACGATGGACTTTTTGTGATATGGACAATTTTTAATGGGTCGATCATAAGCCGAATCGTCGCTTGGGGAAAAAGTAACAATGAGTCGAATTGGACTGTCGTCGCGTACGCGACGAGGAAAAATAGTGACGCGCTGGGTTCTCGTACTACGCGATGGTTGGCCCACCGATTGCACGACGTGTGTGTCATTAACACATATACTTAAGCGTGGCCGTTCGAACCTTCTACGGATATAGATAGCACTGACTGATGATACCCAAATCGCAGATAAGAGGATGTTTAAGAAAGACAACTTCGAACGTTTTGTTTATACGCTCTCGTTCCTAATAACACAGATATTTCTCGCCGCGAGTTCTCTGGGTATAAACAGTTTGTTTATTATTGAATAATAATTTTTTTTTTACGTTGCCTCACTGAGCCCGACAGGATGCTCCAACGAAGTGGGGGGAAAACGTTACGTGAAACGAGTCTGCGCGATGCTTCGAATTTGAAAATTTAGAACGGTCGGAAAGAGAAAATAATATATTGATTTTTTTCATGAAAGTTTAACAATTTTAATTATGCATACTGAGATTTTAATTTTTCATATCTTTAATCTTCAGAGGAACAGCCCGAGCCATTTCGGGTTCCGGACGAAATCCAAAGATTCTACGTAACATGTCTTGTTTATATGTCTTCAAATTTTTTAAGTCGAAGACCACAGTTTTCGGGCGAAAAGGCCCTTTAAAGCTTAAACCGAGTGATATATCTGAATATTGCTGTGCGTTATTTACACTGCCTGAGCCTCGATGAAAAAAAAAACAATTGTGTCCAAATAAACAGTGAACGATGTGTACGGAAAAAATAATTTTTAAAACGAAGAAAATTTAACCCTTAACTATAGTTGGGCCACCAGTTCAGTGTACTTTGGAATGGCCACCTTCTTGCGTGTTATAACGTAAAAGAGTTCCTTGAATGTGACACTGATGTCACGGACCGACTATACTACACGACTTCCGTTTAAAGTTTCCTACTTACTACGTCCATTTGAAGTTAATTATTGAGGAGTTCAGAGTAAAAACAAAGTAAATACACACTGCTTCTTTGCTTAAGAAGTTATGCAAATGAAATCAAAAATGGCTATTTAATCTAGTTTCAATGATAAAAAATTATAAAAACACAATATGCAAAAAATTTGTATTAAGCTCCCCTTTCGAAACTGTGAATTACTGTATTCGCCAAATCTCTCAAGCTTCGATGTAGTAGTTAACCCTTAATCGGTTGCGTCAACTTTCGTAACACCAGTACTCGCGTGGGGTTAGTAAAGACCCATTTTGCTAATGCAATATATTGAAGACCAACGCAAAGATATGATACTGCACTGGAGACTGTTTTCGTTTATATATACGAGGAGGAGAATTAATTTGTTGTACCGTTCAAATTTATTTTTAATAAACAAATAAATAATAGCGAATAAAAAATATTATAGCGATGGAAAAATTAAGGGTCTGGGGTCTCTCAGACCCCTATGCAAGTCTTAGGGAGTTACATGTTAAAACAATCGAGATATCACTAATCACCTGCGAATTCATTATCAGTGTGCAATTTCAAGGAATTTTGCTTAATAACAGTCGATTTGTATCTCGCTAAGCACATGTCGGTGCTGATCCATTGACTGGTATAACCTAACCTAACCCAACCTAAAGTACGTAGCACAGGTACGTAGACAAATTGTAAAACGGGTAAACCTGTGTAAACGTCTTTTCTCTCTTGCTTCATTTCTATTCTTCGTCAATGCAGTAACTCGTAATGATAACCAGTACCATGGTGGCGATTGACTGTCAAGTATCGCGATCATTGATTATTTCTCAAAGGCATAACATAGAGCGATATAAATTTATCGGGTTATCCCAGTGGATCAATAATGTTTGAAAGAAAAAAAAAAGTGACTGTAACAAAACTGCTCAGCGCTCCGTTTACTCGTCCACGCGAGGATATCACAAATTATTGATACCAACGATAGGTAAAATATCGTAATAGGCAAATTTTACAATTTGACGCTGGAAAATTCTCGCGTATTTCGCTATCGCCACGATCTTCTCGTTCCCTGCGTCTCTAACTGCCGGTAAGACGACCGTACCGTAAGACGATCGATACAACGTGTTACTAGGCATGCCACCGCGAACAAACGGATCGTACGACGCCCTTGCGACTTGCGATTAGCGGCTCTTGTAAAATGCGATAAGAAGTTGCCTTTCATGCGCCAGATACGAGTTGCCCGAAAACTCGTAGCTTCGATTATACCGGTAAATTCGACAACCTCAGAGCAGTCAATAACGAACAGTATTTAAAAAGACATGAAAATGTGTCATTAGGAAGACAAAGACCCAGAGTGCGTTATTCTTGAACTTCAGACGGTTCCATTTAAGAAAAAAAAAATCTGTCTGCTCGAAAAATAAGACAATCTTCTTGAATTATAATATTATTAAAAAAAAACTGATAGATGCAGACTCGACCGTGACTTGGATCGTTTCAACTTTTATGTGTCCAAAAATTACTGCTGAATCTCAGAGTCCGTGTTAAATCTAGAAAGAATCTAATCAATATTTTGATAACACGCATTCTGCTTACCAGTCGCTTAATCGAATCCATGGGAGGTAAAACTGTTAAACATAATTGCACTAAGTTGTCAATCACTGATATAGTCCCCGTGTTAACACAGAGTATATTATGAAGGATGTATTACAGGTTTTTAATTCCAAGTGGTCAACCGAGCACTATGGAGACGACGTATCCTGGTTGGATTGTGATAGAGAATTAATTGGCAATAAAAGAGGAAACACTTCGCGAAAGTAATATGTGTAATACAGGAGCTATAGAAGAACACGGCAGCTCGTGTAAAAGTTAGGCCGTGGGATCAGTGCTTTTTGAAGGGGGCCACTTCGTTACGAATTAGAACGTAAAGGAGTCCCCTCCCGAATATATCACTCCGATGGTCCCGGCTACGACTATAGTTTCGTGTAATATTGAAAAAAAAAAGTCGTCGCGACGTCAATCTCGCCGTACCGTCATAAAATTCAGAGACACCGTTACGCACCGGGCAACGAATTTTCATGGAGCGATCCGCGCGAGACGTGTTTCTAGCTGACCTTTGATGATCCTCGTGGCGAGAGCGATTCCTATCGTAACCGACAAGGCGAGTTTACGAGGTGGCTTAGATGGGAAGTACTCTGGTGAGGATTGTGGGCAGAGTGAAAGATGGGTAGACTGTGAGGAAGGCGGGATAGCGTCACTCTTTCGTCCTTAGTAGGAAAACCGAGAAGGTGTAGATTAATCATAGGCACAAAGTTCACTAGTAACGACTATAGGAAACGTAACAGATCCAGGCAGCAGTGTACTTTCGCACAAGCGATATACAAATCGTGGAACGTGTTGTGGAAGAGATCTTGGATAGAGAGCGTGTTGAATAAAGTGGCTCGTGTGGCGCTTACTAGCACGTAACAAGCAGCACCATCTTGTTCGGGTCAGCAACTGGACACAAAGAGTTTCCATTGAGAAAATCGTTGATGGAAAAGGGGATAGTACCCTTGAATAAAATTGAATCGCGATTGAAGTCGATAAAAACGTGAAGAAAGGATAAATTTGAGTAGACTGTGAGTGAGGGATCACGGATAGAAATGAGCAGAGAAGACACAAATATAATCGTGTAAAGTCGTATCTCGACATATAAACGGCACGCTCGTAGCTTCCATGTGAATCCTAAAGTCAGCGATCGGTGAATTCGCGTACCGCGGGACGACATACCACGGTGTGCAGCTCCATCTTGCCCGAGTAAAACGAGTACGTCGCTCGCGCCGTCGTTCGTCGCAACTCCGCGTTGCTACTCACTAACACAATAAATCCATTGTGAGAAAATTCCTGGCGGCGCGTTCCGAGTGTACGTACAGACGCGAGGGTGTATATACTCGGAGCGCGACTCACAGACTTGCTCGCGGATGTCGTCACGAGGCGAGGGAGAGCCAGGAACGTAGCGTAAGAGGGAGCCGGAGAGAGACACAGATACGAAGATAGAGGAAGTGAGAGAGCGAGAGAAGGACGCGGGGGAGCATTGGAGAGGAGAGTTGGCGAGGAGGGCGAGAGGCAGAGAGGGAGCGGTGGGAGCAGAGAGAAAGAGAGAGGGACAAACGAGGATGAGAACGAAAAGGTATAGCTGCCAGAGAGACAGGGAGGCCAAGCGAGAAGGAGAGAGTGAAAGAACAAGAGGAGTGAGAGCAATGATGAGGCGTGAGGGAGAGAGATGGCAGAGATGGTAGAGTGTGCGCGTGTGTGTGAGAGGGAGAGAGAGAGAGAGAGAGAGAGAAGAGAGCAAAAGAGAGAGAAAGATAGAAAAATACGAGTCGCGTATGGTCGCCGTATAAATAGACGAGAGACGATAGCGACCTATAGTGAGGCTCCTAGGCCAGGTAGTGTATGCTCGTACAGCTCAAAACTCGAGTTACCGCGCACAAAAATCACCAAGAGGCACAGGGGCGCGTACTCACGGGTCTATAAGAGGGTCCACGGCACGCACGCAAGCACACGAGTTTAGCCACGGCGCACGCATGCATACGCACGCACGCTCGGCCATCACCGTACTACACTGCTGCTGTGGTGGCTCTCTGCTGCCCCCACCAGCCACGGTAAATAAACACACTCGGGACGGCGAATTCCGGAGAGTTTCTGCCCGAATAATCTGCTGTCCCGGCCCTCCTTTCCGGAATTCGCTCTGTGCTCGACGCGCGACCCTCTACGCGGCTTCCTTACCGCTTGAACGCACGCACTCACAAGCACCTAGCACACCTTAGAGAGACACCATTGGCTAGCAGAACTCATCGCTAGTCCTTCTGTATTTACCGTGCGTACGCGCGAACTATTCTTCAAAATTATTGACATCTTCTGTCGTTGGTTCGCGCTTTAACCTTCCCCACGTACACGGGCTCGTTCACTTGCTCGACTGACTCGCCGCACTCGTCGGCTATAACGTAGCAGCGGCCTCTCTCACACCGACTTGCGCACACCGACTCGCGCCGATACGCACACAGGCTCAACCTCGACCACACGAACGAGACACACGCGAGCGCCGAGCACCCACTGACAGGACACAGTCTTCAGGGCCGGCACCTACGCGCCACACATACTGTCCTCAGCGCCCGACCGTAGTCCCAGGAGCGGCCTTACGTGTAGCTTGGCCCCGGGTCACTTGTTTCCCTGACAGCCTAACTTGCCTGTCTCTGCCTGCCTGCCTGCCTGCCTGCCTGTCGGGTGGTGCCTGCCTGCTTAGTCGTCTCGGCTGCCTTCGCGAACTTTCCTTTTCTCCCGATTTCTCGTTGGCTAACGAGATGGCGCTCCTCTTTACACCGGGTATTATCCCGCGTGAGAAACCGTCAAAGAGTCGACGACTTCGTCCGAATTACGAGTACGAGGTGCGCCTCCTGCGGGAGAGGTTGCATTGTCGCCGATTTAACTAGTTTTAACCTCCATAATTACCCGGCTTGGCTCCTATTATAACCAAGAGCTACTGCAGTCGCGTCTATACCTGCCACCAACCACCACCTTCACCGTCGTCCTCTCTAAGATTATCGCTGTCAGATTGCTCGTTCAACGAATAGATTCTACCACGAGCCGACGTATCTTGCTCGACCGAAGGGAGGTAGGTACGTTAAACATTCAATTTTCCTTATGAATGTAACGCGAATCATAAGTAGATAAGCTACGTAGTAAACAGGTACATATACATACTGACAAAGTATACACTCCTTATCTCATGATAAACTCGGATCATCCCTAAAAATCAATGACCAATTTTATATTTTCATCAACTAACTCATATTCTCCTCCTTAATCGACACGATCCTAAGATTCTTTTCAAATAGCAGCTTAACCGCGACGCATGCGTAACTACACGCTCGCTAGCAGCCAGCCGAGACCAATCTTCCGGTCGCGCACCATTTTCAAACACCAGTCCTTCGACTCGGCATGACCAATGCCTTCTGTGCGCCAAGTCATCGTTTACAAGGAACAGGACGCTGGTTCAGACTTTACTGTCTTCACCCCCCCTCCCTCCCACCCATTTCCAGCATCATCCCATCTTCCTCTTTATCCCGACCATCAGAAAGAACAACCATTTTAGAAGAGCATCACAAGAGCTCCCGGTTACAAGTGACTCGAGGTCCGTAAGCCCCGAGGATAAAGTGGATGGTTTCCATAACAGCAGCCTCTAGTACTACGTATAATATATACATACATTGGAATCAAGCGCCTACGCTACACGCACCAATAATCTACGCGCACGTTAACAGCCTCGAGCAGTATACAGGAACGAACAGAATTACAGCGTGCTAAAGATGGACACTCTACCTTCCTCATCTAAGAGCCAACCTACCCTGATCCGCAGCTCAATTCGCATGATGTTATCGTATCCACGATATAAACGTATTCTCGTCGCTGATCGATGGCTGGTCACATCTAATCGAGAAATCTCTAATATATGTATGTATACCTATCAAATTACCTCTCGGTCAGTCCAACATTCACAATTAGAATCCTACCTCGGACAATGACAGACACATTGACTTTTATCGCATGCTCAACTATCCCAGCCGTTAGGTATCCCCATTCTAAGAGAACATCGTCAAAGTCCTCTAGGCACGGCCCTGAACGGAGTCCGTGCACAGGCGCGTTCACATGGCGAGAGAAAGACAGGAAAGCGAGATACACTCGGTACACACGTATACACGTACATACATACACGAGGACCCCGCGTACTCGCCCCGTCTTCTCCATAAGTCCAGAGTCTCTTTCTTTCTCTCGCCCCCCTCCCCTCTCTCTCTCTCTCTCTCTCTCTCTCTCTCTCTATGGACGTAAAGGGGGATTATGAAAATGGGCGAGCGTATTCGACGGCGCACGCAGCATGAACCGACTATAGGATATAGGAGTGCGAGCGAGCCAGCCAGCCAGCAACCGAGAGACCGACGTCCCTAGCGGACACGGACTCTCGAACCATGGCAAAGGTTTCTCGGATGTCGTGGAAATAGGGCCTTTGGAGTAGCTGCTTCAACAGCCTCGTTTGCTTCTAATTATTCATTAAACGCATGCTCGATATACTTGCCAACCTTTCACCCCTGCCTTTAGATTCTACCTTTCTTCTGCCACCCTATATATATA
>JASANN010000233.1:2637876-2694526 GCA_031762395.1 Calameuta pygmaea | reverse complement strand
ATATCCCTTTGAGTCTCACTGATCGATGAGTGCTCACAACAAGCCGAGGCGCACGTTACCGAATTATCGATGACAAGGAGTCGCTCTTGTGCGAGGATCACTGTGGATGCGGCAGAAGAAACAGAGACGTGTCTCCTCGCGTCTTACATACTCAAATTGATTATGTGGCATGATTCATTGCAGGTTTAATGAGAATGAACCAGATCGGAGCAGATGAATGGAAGGTACGTCCGTACGTGTTTATCACGATGTTTCTGAATGCCAAGGTGTTCACGATTTTCCGTTATAATTGACGTGAAGTCATTGTGCCGGTAGTAGGTACAGAGGCATTTGCATCTTCTGTCAATGTGACTCCATTGGCATACGAGCATCAGCCGGGGAGCGGTGTTATCGGCTCAATGCGCAGGTCATAAAAAGTTGACAGTGTAACCAAAGAGAGACATGAATTATCATTGTAACGTTGCGGCTTATACCGAGTCATAATTATTATGTATTCAATACGCTGTTAGTACAGAGACGAGATTCTATTGATGAGAATAAATTTCTTTGTTGATTTTTCGAACGTATTAAAAAGATCATTGAATATTTATTGACGCTGCTTCTTTTCTTTCTCGGGTAATCTTTTCTTTTTTTTTTTCGAAATTATTATTTCCTACTGAGAATAAATCACAGAACGACATACGCATGGCGCTTTGTAACGATTTGATTCTCTTACGTCTCTCGTGTGTCCCACGCACTCTCCTGCCCCTCTCTCTCGCGCAATCCTAATACTCTGGTCGAGTATCGTAAAGCGGCTTTAAGATTATACTTTTTCAGAACACTCCGTTTTAAAGACACGGGAGAGCACGTGATGGACGCTTTGTAAATGCGCTGACTAAAATACTAAATAAAGAGAGACTAGTGAGCGAACGCGTAACTTCACGTAAAAATGACATAAATAATACAAATAGGAATTCTCGTGATGAACGCGGGTAAGGTAAACAAAGGATCGATCGTTTTTGAAAAAATTGATCGATCGTGGTTATCGTAGAATATAATAAACCGCCGAGAAGATTTTTCATTGCGAAAAGACTCCGAGGTTCCCAATAAAAATCCTTACCACGTGGAGAAATGAAAAATAAAAAAAAATCATATAAAAATTATCTACATATTCTCCACGGATCGTCCAATCATCTCACTGATAAGAAACGTGAGGACCTCTCGCATAAGAAGCCCTCTACAATAAAGTAAGTCATTAAGCCTATTATCTCCACATTTCAGCGTTCCATATACTCATCGGTCAAAATGACATTGAACGTTTGAAATTCATCGCGGAGATCCGAATGCCCGACGCGTAAGGATAAACGTCCATAGAATGTATAAAGGCATGCCACGTGCAGATAAGAGAATCGTAAAACCTCAAGACATCATCGAGAATAATAATGACTGTTTCGTTTACAGGGGTAGTACGATCATGAAGAGTGAAAAAGTAACGCACAGTGTGTAGTATGCAAACGAGCTACGAAAAACCCGGAAATCAAGGTTAAAAATAAATTCGGTAGATGTGCGAATGAAACTTCTCCCGTTGAAGTATAAAAAGTAAGAAAAGGAACAAAAAAGAGAAGAACACGCAAGGGTAGCGCCCGAGAATGACTCCACTTGGTACGGGCCTGTTCGCGAGACGTTGTTGAATGGGTTGCGGGCTATTGGTCGATGTCAGGTCACGTGCGCGCCACCAGGCGTTCATTCTGGTCCCGCAATTGGTCCCTGCACACGTTCACACAAGCAAAGCCCACGGGGGCAGAGGACAGGTCCATTTTACAGTCACTGCATATAGGCACACAGCCGTGAAGCTGTAGGGACATGTATTCCACACGAATGAATCGGCACAACGCGACGCGGCAGCCACGACTAACACCCACAGCCCCGTAACGGCAGGCGCTCGCCCTAGGGTACATTCACATGTGCGCGTACACATGCGCATACATGTACACGATACCAGCAGTCTTATCGTTTGCAAAGCATTTATGAATATTACCGAAAACGAATAACGCTGTGTGTCAATTTTCTCGGTACATTTCACAGGAGACGTGCTACGTCGGGTTATTAAAAAAAAAAAGGTAAACGTATGGTAAGACTATAATCGCAAAAGCGGAAGAAATGGGACAGCCATTAAAGTGTTATATACACGAGAGGCTCTGAAATTGAGCTGAAAAGAAAAGTCAGTAAAATAATAGAAACAGTAGAGGCAGAACGTGCTTCGTGTCAGTTCGCAAATGGAGTGGAAATGATGAGCAAATATTCGTGTGTTGGAAGGCGATTGGGCGTGGGGCACTTTAGATAAGAAAAAAAAAGAAAAAAAAGAGCAACTTTGCATATTTCAAAGCTACGACCGAGTATCTGGATAGGATTATAACCAAACGTAAGAGAAATAAAAATAAAAAGAATATATATATTTTCTTTAGATCAGAGCAAATCCAAGATGTGTCGATAAATCAATGCCATCGATCTACTACGACTTGCTGGTACGAGACTGGCAGGACTGTTTGCCATTCCGACATTGAATTTGCACTTTGCGACGGCTTCTTGTCGGCCGTTGCCATTTTTCTTCTACATCTCTATGCATGCATATATACGCGTTTTCGTTATTTTTCTAACCCAGGCTTGTATTTTTGCCGGCGAGTAGTAGTCGCGATAAGAGAGAGTCTGGAAATGCAGGATAGAAGACATATCGTGACCAGTGGCTCTTAGGTGGGTTCACCGAACTCATTCCATTACAGTGGCGCAGCCGATCAGCTGGACACATAACTGAAATCCTTTGTTTGAATGAGTAATCACTCGAGGTGGCTTCAACGGAATGTTGTACGGAAGGTAGACTCAATGAAAGACGGGAGTAGGTACTTAAGATACGAACAAATGGTACTTCTTTCGTTCGAATACGAAAAACGATTCCTTTTACATACATCTTAAAAACGCGAAGAAAAATTAAAGCATAATGAAAAAAAAAAAGATTGTCTCAAGATAGAATATATCGTCTCGGCAAGTAAGCTCCCGCTACGCCTTAGGCACGGGTACTGCTCGAGAATACCGAATTTCAATTGCCCAAAGACTCACTCTGATTTACGTTAATTTTCTTCCTGGAACCTTTTACATTATTTTCTGCGATCCGGGTATTGCGTTAATTGTAGAGAATAGTTATATCACCGACAAGCAAGGAATTGAATTGCATGGTTAAATAATTAGAGCACAACTATCATTAACTAATCGCTCGCGTGTTGTGTATACACGCCTTTTCCCGGATAATGATGTTTTAATAATATATCAGCTGTGCTCAGAGCCACCAAGGAAGCCCATGTACGTGCGTACAAGAAAGAAATGAGCAGTGGGCATAGCGTCACTACAAGAGACTCTGTATGCCGACTGTGTATGAATAAAGAGTAGCTATCTGTGAAATTGAATACGGCTGGTCGAACCAAGTGACATTCGATATTGTATTCGTAATGACGGTTTGATAATTGTAAAAAAAAAAAATATAATAACTAGCGATCCTCGTAATTATGCAATTAAACGTCAAGCCCGGCTAGATTTACTGTCAGATAAGAGTGCATCGATATAGACACTTCGGTTATCAATTAAGATCAATCCTTGTATGAATGAAAGACGTTTATATTTATATTTCGTAAGGTGCTCGCATTGCGTTACATTATTTTTTTTATCTCCCAGTATCATTATCAGAGTCAATTGATATGTACGATGCACTGTCAAGTGTATTACGTGAAACGAGTTTAATAGCGTTATTAATGGCGTAGAGAGAGAACCAGGAAGGTGGCCCCGGGTCCATCCATAATTATCCTGGGGGTTGTCAGGAGGTATGTGGTAGCACTGGACGCAATCGACCTTCCTGGCTACACTCGGCACACACTGACAGTCATTCGTGGGAGGGTTAGATTCTTCCGTTCAATGGAGTTTTATGGGCAAGCGTGGTGTCTGGTGCTCCAGTGACACAGAAGTTTGGTCAAATGGCTGGAGTGTGATATGGATAATGGGGACGGTGCACATTGCAGACGAAAAAGAGATAAGCTCCAGCACGTAAGGGGGAACAAGAGTCTTATTTCTCAAGGCCATCGAGTACGGGTTAAATTATAAGTAACAGTTAGTAATAGTGAATTAATGAAAAGTTATGAATTTCATTGAGTCTTGTTCATGTAGATCGACACGTATATACAGTCCGTTCGATGAATATTTGAAAATTATGGTATTTTTTGTACCAGCTGCTTTACATCTATATAATAATTATCGAGAGGAGTTAATTATTTTCTTTCTTGTTGCACAGTTATCGTGGGATTGTTCGACGAGCTGTTAATTAAAAATTTGTTATTGTAAAATAAGAATTTTTCGTTAATGCAAACTATCGAAATATTTGTTGTCGGTTCTTTCGGAAATAATTATTTGAGATTTAATGCAATCGATTGAAAGATATCACGGTATCTGAATATTTATGTGATAGACTGTACATGGTTAATGTGTGATGATACGCTTGCTTATACGTGGAGTCTATACGCCAGGAGTGGCACCTTAAAACTACGTGTTACGAATAGCACAAGGAGAAAGAAAAAAAAAAAAAAAGTTAAGCTGCAAGATAACTTCTCCGGAGTAATAAGAATTTTTAAAGGAATGTACTACGTACCTGGGTCACATATTTAGAAGTTTAAAAAAAAATTGTAACTCGACAAGGTAGGTTGCTTGCATTATCATATGCTCCATATGATAAACACGAGACGAAAATAACTCTACGTTGATGTTTAATATTATGTATCTGCGGTAAGTTTGAGAAGGCCGAGCAAGAATTTTCTCGGTATCCATTATTATTACACGGAGTGTCGATTAAAAGTCCCGAAGAACTTTTGGCCTGGCATTTCCACCTAATATCATTTATTTGGCGAGACACCAGCACGCTACGATTCGGACTGCCTACACCGATGTCGATTGGCGTCAGTGGAATCTAAGGCGTGGGCACAGATTTTGATTCCCTAACCGAGTATCGATAATCATTTCTATTTTTTGATCTGCACCTCATCTGGTCTTTAGGAATTAATTTTTTGTATCGAAGTTTCACTATATGATTTTAATGTATGAAGAATATCAGAGTAAGGCGGCTAAAACGATTCTGGGATTCAGGGAAATGGAATGTTGTATTTCTTCGTATCCCGATGAAAATACCAGCAAAGGCTTTGAAAGTTACACCCAGTTATTTACGCACACCCGTGATTTATCACAAAGAATTCGTACGCGGGCTGTCCACATAGACTCTCAAAATATTTCATTCAACGTTGTCTCGGATATTCACGCTTCCGTGCCAAGCATTGACCGTGGAGACGTCTAGCGCGCGTCTATAAACTTATTCCTTCGTCTATTAAAAGAGTAGCCAGTCTGTTATATAGTACAGCATAGCATAGAACGGCAGAATGATTGCGTGCGCGGGCGTCCCGACGCGCCGTCGACACTGCCCGACATCGTAGCGGCGTCCAGGGCACAGCAACGCGCGGGTAGCAACAGATTCGATCACGATTCGACTGAGAATAAGTGGCACGAAGAAAAAGGTACCCGAAACAAGTAAAGCGGAGGGGAGTCGGTCTACCTGAAGTGTCTCATTTAAATTTCAATAAGAGGAAAAATCAGCGCTGCGCTAAGTTTAGATTTTCACGCGATTCCCTTTTATTTCTATTTTCTGTTCATCCTATTTCCCCCCCCCCACCCCACCTCCCTCTCTTCGCTATCTCCCTAAACTATACAATCAAGTTTCCCGTAGTCGCGGGCTGCGTCCTTGAACGAAACGACTTTTGTTTTTTCCCCTTCGTTTATTTCACGCAAATCGTGAGATTTTACAGCGTAACCGCGCACTGCCGCGCGTTTATCAGCGACGAAGAAGCTTCGCTTGCTAACGGTGACTCCTTGCGGAATTATTTAAATCTACGTTTCATAGTGAAATAGATGAAATTCTCTTGAAACGAGCAAGTACGAGTAGACGTATGTGAGTGGGTGGCTACATACGTGTCAACGTCATTGGTTCATCATGCGAGGAAGTTGCATCGTGCAACTTGGTGCTCGTGCGTACCGCGTCGGTGACCCGTGCAGCGAAAGTTCTTTTGTTCTTGAAGAATCAAGATTTCATATACTGGCGTCCGCGCGCACTCGTGGTTCTTACACGGTTTTATAAAACATCGTTTCGTACGAGTGCAGCTACTATCATTTTCTAGACATCGTACGTTGACCAACAGTCTGACTACCTAGGATGTAATAAAATACACAGATGACTTTGAAGTTGAACGACTGGTAATAAGTAAGACATCATTTACGTTTAGAGACTTAGCTAATCTACGTAATCGATAGATTTTTGTAAAGTAAGATGAGAATGAAAAGCAAGGAATCGCTTTACCAGAAAGCTGAAACGCGTAAAATGTAATTTATCGTGATATTTTGAATGAAATTTGTACCATACGGCTGAGTGGCTTCCAAATGTTACGTTTCAGTCCAGTCATATGGCTGGTCATAAGAGACGCTTTGATACTACGAATTTACTTGTAAGAAAATATTAGTTGCTAGCGGCGACACGACCACAGAGCGGCCATATTGCAACGCATGCGCTTTACCAGGAACTGAAATTACCGTACAGGTATCCCTGGCTGGGTTATAATGGTTGGTTGGTTTTTCAGTGGATTAGGATCTTACGTACTCTCCCGGCTAACTAATGCAGTCAATGACATGCACAGGATTTTCCGGTGCTCGACGCCACAACTTCCGGTTTGTTGACGGTGTAACCGGTAAGCGTACAGTCGTGACACTCGCTACTGGACACCGCACTACAGGAAAGACATTCCTGATTGGATGGTATAGTCTGGCCCTTTGAGCCTGAATCGTGGGTACAAAGTCACCGGAGTTCAATCAGGCCAATAACCGCTCTGACAATAAGAGGAAGAGAATAGAATTCAAGAAGCAATTCCATGGATTCCGTCTTTTGTTGCGGCATACAAAACGCTGTAGATTCGTCATCGTCGACTCCCACAGGACACACTAACATTCCAGGAATTTTAGTCACACAATTCCTCGATAGTAGTTTAATAGTAACGATACACACAGGCTCACGATTTATTTCATCCAAGCGTATTATTCTTATCTTACTTTCTTGCAGGCTTATCTCGAAACGTACATACAACCCCTGGTATAGTATATCACGCTGTTCCAGCTTACTGTACAGTGTATATATGGGTATATATATACATACATATACCTACGTACAGTCGGGTTAGGCTCACGTCGCGTCCAAGTGGATGGAGTGCAACAAACAACATATTCACGACGAACATCACCTAACCTCACTTTGAGAATGGAAAAAGTCACATCGGAGCCGGGCGCACGACGCACCAGGTTCGGCCCTGAATTTTACCTGTGGCTAGTTCGCCGCAGCCAGCTGAAGTTCGAACAAAGGGGGTGAAGGCGGCTGCGTGGAGACGACGAACGACGACGACGACGATCGTTCTCTCGGACCTCGCGGCGCTAGCGTCGCTACGACGAGCCACCGTAGCACGGCATGTTTCTTACCGCACACGAAAACGCTACAGCTTTAACGCGATATGCGATTCGCGTATATCAAGGCCGAGGATAGGACACGGCACGCACGCACAACAGTAGTTCTCGCGCACGTCGAATTTCCTCGGGTTACGCCGCGACGACGCCACAAACGTCTACGTAAGAGAGAGTCGTGAGTGCGCGACGCCCGGCCAGGCGCCATTTACAGAAACGCACGCACCGGCGCGGGCTCTAACGTCTATCCGACCTATCCCAATTACAGTGAACGTCCTTGAGGTGACTAACACCGTCCACTGTGAGACGAAGAGGGACGGATCGTGTGGCGGCAAGAGGCCAGGGGACGCCGAGAGAGGAACGAGGGAACGACGGAATGATTGGGTGGAATGAAGGAAGAGGAACGCGAACGAGTGTAGAGGATAAGGAGAATGAGTAGGCCTAAGTCAAGAGGGAGAAGCTTCTAGTAGCGCTTCCACATAGCGACACATAGCCTCTTCCCCGTTCTTTCTCGCTGCTATACGTCGAATTGTAGGGGGCGAAACAGCGGCAGAGTCTACGATATTGCACGATGGAATACGAGTTGTCTCTTACCGTCACTCATTTATTCTTGAGAAAGATGCGTAAGAAGCGTCGCTTCTCTCTCTCTCTCTCTCTCTCTCTCACTCACTTCTAATGATAACTATACCTTACCTCCTGTCTTTCCATGACTTTTCATCAAGAGACTCGATCGAGTCTTGCGCCAAGTACAGGCAACCGGCTATACAGGGCACAGCTCGCAGAGACTCCTTACCCGAGTCAACTCTTGTACCTGTGTTTGGCCACAAATATTTTATGAACGGCTATGTGTGAGAAAAAGTTATTGATACATTCACGATAGGAATCAAGGGTTCTGAATCGATTGCCACCAAGTTTAATACGATTAATGTACGAGGTCAGGGTATATCAACATGGCGAGCGAGATGATTTTATTTCAATTCCGTCGTCGTCGTCATCATCGTCGTCGTCGTCGTCTTCGCACGTCCATCTACTTTTTTACACGACAGATGGCGCTGACTGCTTTGCCTTCTTTACCTATTTGTACTCTGAATGGTGTTGGAAATTTACGAATACACAACACAATCAAATATACTTTTTACGTGAAGGTACCGTTCACACCGAATTTCCAGTTATTATAAGGCTGCTTCCACAATAGTGTAGAATTATTAAAGCCTTTAATAGCATTCATGTGGAGCGCGTGTGTATGGGTGTGCATATGCGTGTGCTTCGCATAGTTCCACGTATTTTAGGTGACAGTTTTTTTAGAGATATAGGATGTCCAGGTGTTCCTCTCCGTATTTCCTGTATCTAGGTGCCGGACGTGGAAGTCCAGGGTATCCAGGTGTTCCTCTCCGTAGTTCCCTGTATCTAGGTGTCGAATGTGGAAGTTCAACGTGTCCAGGTGTTTCGCTCCGTAGTTTCTTGTATCCAGGTGTTAGATGTGGAAGTCCAGGGTGTCTAGGTGCTTCTCTTCGTAGTTTCCTGGATCTAAGTGTCGAACGTGGAAGTCCAGGATGTCCAGAAAAATGTGCAACGAGCGATGCTTTGGCGTTTCGCTCAGACTATAGTATCCTCTCTGTTGTTCGCACGTCCTGAGGTACGTAAATAATCCAGCATACTCTCCTCTCTTATGTTTACCACTCGGCTTCAACAAGCTGGACACTATTAACGATGTTTATGTGCATTAAAGATTACATTTTTTTAATTTCTATATATATTTATGCATTTCTAAAAAAAAATGGACTTACAAGTTGCAATGATGTCAATGAAATTACATATATGCCATTGAACATTTTCGACAACACAGTATATTTTTCTGATTAGCAACATATCAATGTATTTACATGTTATATCTGTAAAACTATAGATTTCGGTGCTTAGAGCTTGTATTATCCCGTTGAGCAACAAAACCTTGTGATACACCAAGTACAGGAATGCTGTGAATTCCTCTAACAAAAAGTATTGAAATCATATTATTGAGGTCAAGTACATAAGTCACTACATGTTTTTCTATTATATGATCCAGCACCGGCCCATCATTTTAATTATATTTTCAAAATTTCCTATAACGTTTTCGCTACTCTGTTACATTACTGCTACTCCCGGTATTTAATTATGATTTAACGGTCATTTAATAATTAACAAAACTTTACGTGATTCCTTATCGAGTACTACTTGGGCGGTCCGTACCAAGAATTCCAAAGTACCTACTTTGAACGTACTAATAGTATTTTAATACTATATGTTTGTTATTGAGCTTTTACCATGATTATTTTTACGAGTTATCGTTAATACGCTCTATATAGAAAGTTGACACTGGTATCAAATTTATATCAAGAAATACACGGACCCGCCAAGTAGTACTCGATAAGGAATCACCTAGACTTTTATTAATTATTAAATGACCATTAAATCATATTTAATTACAGGAAGTAGCAGTAACGTAACTGAGTAGCGAAAACGTTACAGGAAATTTTGAAAATACAATTAAAATGATGAGCCAGTACTAAATACTTTCTGTTAGATGAATTCACAGTACTCCTGTACTTGACGTAATTTTTGACACGTGTTTGGGGGGGGGGGGGGTCCTTCTGTCCTCTCTCCTGCTTTCGCTAATACAGAGTATCCGGTCTAGCATGCTAATGCGGATGATATCCTGAGATCGATATGTTGGATTGTTTCCATACACGTTAGCGTCACGACGCTTTCCTTGCGCTATATAGACGCAACATAGCCGGCTGATATTTCCTTCGAAATTATGAGCTCTCGCTAGCGCGCCGTCTCCCGTATACAAAGGATGCCCGTGTGTCTCTAAATAGAAATCTTTGGCAAGAGATCGTCGTGCGATCTCAAAGCTTCTTACTCTCCTAGATGAGATCTCAATCTTTCATTTATTTCGTACGCATATGCAACCCACTCTTTGCAAAGACACGCATTTTATTCTCTATGATTAATGCGAGAGACCCACGTTATATTACTCACGGCCATTCCCGTATACTTACGTATCTTCTGCACACACATAGGTACGAAAAACGCGTGAGAACTCAGCGTCGCCGCCACCCTGGTTGCCGTCGCAACGTATAAAACTAAAAAGAAACAAACTCACGAATTTTCGTGTAAGCTATTACACATTTTTTTTTTTTTATTGACATTTGACAATTATTACTTTCCTAGTAAATCGAATAGTAGAACGAACGTTACAACTGCTGTTCTAATAGTTGCTAAAAACAGATGTGATTGTATGCTCGACCTCTGTGCGTAATACGTAATACTTCACGGATTCGTAGTAACGTAGTATCGTGCAGAATAAAACAGTTTTTGGAATCGTTCAAGCCATACGTCGTGTACGTTTAAGCGCTACTGTACCGCAATGCATTTGATTTAATTTGAGCTATCTTCCCAGCGATATTTCAAACATAAACGAGTCTCGTTATTTATCGCTCTGGCGACACGGCGAATATGTTCGCGTATCAGATGTATAGGCGAATTTAAAGATTCAACAATTTTCAATTTTTGATAAACCACGCGGATGCTTGTTTACACAACAGTCAAAGAGGAACGAGGTGAAAAAGTGTTGCGCGACAAAGAAATGAAACATCGTCGTCCTTTTGACGTTTGCTGATATCCATTAGATTCTTACGAATGTTACTACGTTGTTCGCGACGCAATTCTTTCCTCTGGTGGCAAACAAAAAAAAAGGAAGAGACTGAGGACAAAAAACTGAATGATCGTGAAGATCTAATCGACGAGGATTCTTCGAGTATTCGTTATTTATAGGAAGAAGCAAACGTTGTCGAAAGCGCCGCCGCGCTATGACATCATTAACGGTTGCGGCGTACATTGATCTCTAATGCTCTTTGAGAATAATTGGAGACTTCGGATGGAAATAATGATGACTCACCTTTTTCCTTCCTGAAAACAAGACCTAAAGTATTGACGACGAGAAACTGGCATTCATGCTTCGCGCGCACCTTATAACGACTACAATATATTTTAGTATGTTGATTCAAGAGAAGAAATAAATTTCATTTCAGTTCCTACAACAAGTGTCGAATATTATCAGCGATAAAAATTATATATCTTTTATCGACTGTCGTACGATTCTAAATTATTTTATTATAACACGTAATACTTGTAAAGAATATATTAGACTCGGCGAAATTCTTATAAAAATTCACCTAGCGAATAAACGATACTATTTATCAATTTTCTTTATGTATATAGTATTTTGTGCATTACGTGCATTATCAACGATATAACGTGGTGCGTGTAAGTCTCTGGTAATGAGTCCTTTGACACATCCCGCTTTGAAATTGCACGCATTTCTGTGACTTAAGGTAGCTAACCCAAATAGCAACCGAAGATATTTATTACCTTAACACGTGTATCGCTTTTTCGCTACGTCCAGAAACAGCAACCTTATATTTTTTTTAACACCCATATCGTTTTCCTATTCTATCTAAAATAAGACTGGCCACTTCAGGGCGTAAAGAATGCGAGTTTAGTCTATGCAGTATCACCCGGATTCCAAAAGGATTCTAGCTAGTTAATTCCGTCACTGCAAGCGTATTGGTCGAAATTTCGCGTATACACATATATATAATATAAAATATCGACTGCCCGAAATAAAGTCTAATCGTAATAGTATAGATCTACCATAACTGATCTAACTTGAAATGACTTTGTTGGTCAGTAATATTTATTATTATTATTTGAAGTAAAGAAATATTTACGTCTCCTGAGAATGAAATTAGGCAGAAAAAAGAACCGGCGGTCTTATTCGGAGAAATGAGTTCTTTCATTAGCATCCCGTGAAACAGCTACGTCCGTACCCAAAAGCGTGACTCACCGGCTACGAGCGAAAGAGCGAGTGAGAACTGGGCGAGAGAAGAGATACTATAAAATTTGCAGGCAACGCAAGAGCGCATGACCTGATACATGACATTTTTATAATGAAGCGCCAGCATAACAAATTACAAACACGATTCAGTTTACACTATTGTGGGAACGAACGAGGAGAGATAAGATATCTGTACACTCGGAGCTCCGAGCGAATTACGAAATAACAATGAACAGAATTGTTTGATTTACCCAGAATTCCCGCTGCCCCGCAGAGACATATCGACGCCATAATGCCAGTTCCCTGTCGCACGTCATCCGTAACGGTTTTCACGTAAAATCGAGAAGTCATAGAGATTCGTGACACGTCACTCCGTATACAAATATTACGAATAAAAATGTGTTCGCGGAAATAACGAAGTGCACGTAACTTACTTTTCCTCCGTGTTTCCTATTGAAATTATTGCGCTGACTGTCCAATTACCGCGCGCACGCATTTGTTAAAGTTTCTTTGTCTTGCATACCTCCTGATTGCCGATTATTGCGAAAATGATCATACAAAAAGGGACAAGGATTATCTTTATTGTAAGGAGGACGTTTATGACAGTTTCTTGTAAATTTACGTACCTTCAGAAATTACAAAAGGTTTTAATATCGAATATGTAGGTTGATCGTGTCTCCCGTAAGCGGTTATATCGGTGGATTTGCGAATCATGGAAACGCGTCACGAATCATTGCCAGTCGATCCTGTGGTTAGAGAGACGATTAGAAATGTTATTTCAACAAAATACACACACAGCACCGGGTTTTTATTTGTCCGAGTTATCATGTGACAGATACGCTTTTGGATAATTAAAGCACGTTCGACGAAGGAAGACACCGAATGACCACGCTATATATGTATATATATATATATATATTTCCATTTGTGTTTTTATTTTGTTAATTTTCTCATATAATACTAACAAAACATTTAATTACAAAAACATGGGCGTGTTGTGTACGTGTGGACGAGTGTAGCTAGTAGTGGTGTTAAATCTCTGTATTTTTGTGAGAAAGAGAGGAGGTGACACGTGTCGGTGTACCTGTGTGTGTGTTTGTAAATGCGGATACGTAGGCAAGTGTGTGGGTGTATTATGATGAAAGCGGCTATGTGTTTCTCTATGCAATACGCATAATATCTTCCGGTTAAATGTTACGATTACTTCATAGTATTTTCTATAGTAAGTAGATGGATTTTATAACGACAATTTTCACGCAAAAACGTGTGGTACAATGCTCTCCTTTTTATCGCAGTCATCCCATTATCTTAATAACATTTCGTTTGTGGCTCAGCTTTAATCATTCTGGTATGATTATAGGGTCTAGTCTCATGGTGAATATACTGAACGCAAAGGGTTAGAAAGACTACTAATTATATGCAATATTGTAATATTAATATACCTTGATATTAGTCGTTATAAATAGTTTTAATAATTATTTGTCCAAACACTGAATATTTTACAACAGCCATCGATCTCAACTATAGTCATAACTCTATTAAACATCTTGCAACTTTTACAGTTCATCCTTTTTTTTTTTTCTTTTTTTTTTACTTTAATATTATGCGTAGCATGTTCGATCCAATATCATATCAATAATAAGGGTATATTATAAATTTTGTAATTTTCTAAAAAATATCTTCTAAAAAATATGTCGACCTAAAGATTATTATGACTGATAATCACAGACAATTTTTTCAATTTTTCTTTCCCTTTCGTTTCGTTTTTTTTTGTCGTCGATATTATTAATCCATCTTTCGTTTTCTTTCTTTCTTCTTTTTTTTTTTTTTTTTTTAAACAAGCACAATATTTAAAGTTCTATCGTATTTTTCCTTTTTTTTTTCTCGTTTAGACATTAGAATAGTAGTATGTTTATACGTGTTTCGAAGAAGCGTTTTACATTTCAATTTTAATTCCTTACATCCCACGAAAGTTTACTTCCTTAAATCAGGGGACATTTGAGAAGGTGAAACTTCTGGACGGGCATATAACAATGTTACGAATCATCTAAAAGAGCATAGGTAATTACACACGTCATATTTACGATTTTCATTTCTGCCACCTTCTCTCTCACTGCCATCCGCTCCATTCCATTTAACGCTCGTTAACTGAGAATTCGCTGAGAAAGGTATCTTACGATTATATTTCCCCTTTCTATTTTCTTGCATTATTTCATTTTCACTTTCTTCGTTCGCGCGAAAAGAAAACAATCGACACCAAAGACGAAGAGTCTCGAGAATCGAATTTCAGACTGATCTTATCTCCCGCTGGTCGTATGCTTTGCGAATTAACGTTACCTTGCAAATTTTTTTCAAATTTTCTCATTCTCTCCTTTCGATTAGTTTTGCAAACTTCTTCGCATTCATTTCCCACTCATTCTCTCACTCGTTACACTTTCGAGAGACTCGAACCCTTACGCGCGCGCATTCTCACGCAGCCCAACACTCTCACGCACACACGTAAAATACAAACAACAAATCACCGTCGAAAGGTGTGGTTGGGTGTCGTGAAAAATAATTAAAAAAAAAAAAGCAGTGCTCAAAGTGACCTACTATACGTGCGAATGAGCTGTGATGCTTTTATGCCATTTTTACTTGTAAATACAATAATTAATGATTACGAAGTGGGTCGATGCGTAAAATACTAAATGGTTCTAAGTGCACCGTGACGCGAGTGCAAGAACGCGAGGATCGACGGAAAAGACGAAAAGTGGAAGAAAGACAAAGTGAAGAAAAAAGAAATATATATATATATATATATATATATAATGTATAGGCGATACAGTGAGTACGCGAGACGAAAGTGCAGAGAGTAAACTGTCGTAAGAAAGAATTTAGCAGGTATAAGGTATACAATAATAAATCTAATTTCGTCTCTCATCACACGAGTTGCTAAAGCTAGTTTATTATTTCGTTAAACCTCATCACCGAGGGTGTGAGAAATTTCGTAAGGACTATAAATAATATAGAATAATTTAAAAATAGCACGTTGCGCGCAATTTCTCGTACGACCCACCTTACTAAAATGTATATTATACATGTTTGCGGGGATGTACATATTAATTATACGTTCGATTTGTCATGCGCCTCGCAGACCGTAAACTCTCGCGAACACTCAGGTCGGCGACTTCAGCGGAGAGAAAATTATTTAGAACATGTCCACCACCGAAATCAAAATCACGGTCGGCTCGAGCTATTACGCCAGATCTTACGCTGATCGAAATTCTTTGATCGCCGTGTACACAGAAAATTGAGTTAACCTATTGAAAAATCGAAAGCACATACAATCATCATGGCTCGTACAACCGAGAAAGGAGAAAAACGAAGAGGATTAAATGACACGAAGGTCAGGTTTGAAGGTTATGGTTGGGTGTTTAAGACATTCGAATCCGTTTAATAGCATCGGCTTGTCGCACGTACTCTCCTCTCCCGATGTCTCCCTTAAATTGAATCAGTGATTTTCATCGATCTTAAGACCGTCACTTGTAATCAATAAATATCAATAAAATATCTAACATTGCTATTATATTTTCAAGTAAATCATTACCTTCCTTATTTTGTATTTACTCGTCTTTACAGATTAAAATTAATTATCATTATATTAACAATATTCATCTTCGGATAATAATTATTAATCGTTATCGGTAAATACAGTATTAAAAAAAAAAAAAAAAAAACAGATTCAAAATACCTAAAAAATGGCAATTTCTCGTGACCAGAACAAGTTTCCACTTTTCACCCCGTTTTACAACTTTTTACAACTCATCATACATATTTTGTACCAAACCAGGCCGATTAAAAATGTAGCACATTCGACATTAATCGCGCGCTCAAATAATGTTCCTGCCATCATTTATCCTTTATATTACTCCGTTAAATAATTCGCAATCAATAATCTTCGTATAACGTTTTTCTTTTCTCATTCTCTTCTTATTATTATCAAACACTTTGCTGCAACCTACTACCACCTTACTCTAGGCCATTTTTTCATGAAAAGTGCACTTAACGGTGTCCATGGAGCACCAAAAATTTAAGGGACATCTACCTCGGCAGAGATTGATCGATCGTACGTGAAAATACTTTCACCGCCGCTTCGTCCTACAGAGGAAACGTTACAAACGATAAAAAGTACGGCACTTAATGTTTCGATGGCCGAAGAAGCCGTCAGTACGTTCCTAAAAACTATCACCGGGTTAAAGCTTACATATATACTCAAATATTTTTTTTAAGGCAAAGTAGCTCCTCGACACTATCGCCGACACGTGTTTCACGAGTTCCGTCTCAATTGACAACCTCGTATGACGCTCATCTGTCATTTTGGACATCCGACAAATCTCAATTCCGAAAAATCGTTATTCACACTTTTTTTTGTCCCCCCCCCCCCCTCTTTCCCCATTTCTCCGCGTGGGAAAATTATATTTAAAAAAAGGCCACGCCAAACCGCCCGAGTTAATCACTAACGCGTGCCTCAATCTTTCACGCGTCCATCACTCCAGCGACGTTACTATCAAATTTTTCTTTATTCCACGTTTTTTCGTCTATTAACACGTCCTCAGTTCACCGATCGAACCATTTATCTAAATTGGCATTGTATCGTTCAGTACAGACACATCTTATTTGCTACTAACAATGAGAGAGCCCGCATAGTTACACGTGTTCCTATGTCGCGTTACTTTCCGCGAAAATAAAGCAAATTCGCGGATATAATCCCGCGACATATGTTCCGCGTAACACAGAAGCTCATTGACGTCGCGACAGATAAAAAACCGCTAGAAAAAAAAAACAACAAAAACTACTTCAATCCAATTGGAACGAATCCAATACGTGCGATTCGTGGTCTCGCGTTTGTACGCGTTAAAAATGATTTTACACTGTACGAAAAAATGTCGTACGATAATCGTGAGAAAATAAATGCCTTATTCGTAAGGTCTTACAGGTATAATAAAGGCGGTATCACTACGTTCTTCCTTCTTTGTTCGATAGACTCCAAATTTTTATCAATGTCTGCCAAAGTAGGTACACCTTTAAGGCAGTCCTCACACAGGGTGGGACTGTCCATTCTTGCCATTCTCTATTCTCTCTCTCCTTAATGCCTACGTGCCTATCTTAGGTTAAACTGGTTATTTACTTACATCGAGAGACAATGCCTGGATTAACAACTACATATTTTACAAGAGAATTTTTTTTTTAACCTGGCCCTATAGCAGACACGGAAAGTCATTCAAGTTAATGGTACACTGTACACTAAATCTGGATATACCGAAAAACAAAAAAGGTAAGTACGAAAATAAAAGCAGGACTTCTACTCGAGAGTATTGAGGATAGATTAAATTATACAGAATTCATTTTTGCATTCATGGTGGTACCTTAATGAATAAGGTTTCACGAGCTGCCCCGTTGGCCAAAAATTAAAGAATAAATAATCCCTTGCAAATCAAGGTGATTTATAGTCAATAACCTTTATAAAATTTTGAATGCGAATCATAGTTCGAAAAATTATACAACGTAATTCGTAAATCGATTATTTTCAATTCGATCGGAATCCATCATTAAAATTCTCATGTCCATCGTTGGATATTTTTTCGCTTTGTACACATTTATTACTTTCACGTATTTTACTACTTTACGTTACGATCCGTGGACCGAAAAAAGCTGTCTTTACAGAAGAAATTCATGGCTGACGATGTGAATCAGGGAATTAAATATTCGAATCGTCAATTATCTAGGATCCTTAAATTGATCCAGTTGCCTCAAATGTCGAGGATAAGGAAGACCTACTTGCGTCCGACGCAAGTTCAAAGAGGACTAAGGAAGAAGATTGTAATAAGGGACAACGCATTCCCAGGACGCCGAATGGCTCATGGCTTCGAGAGAAGAACTCCAAGTGCCGTGACTCTAACGTAAATCCACATTTAGTGTAAAGCGTAAATGTAACTCGAAGAATATATAAGCCTCGATAGTGGACAATGTGTAGAAATCTAAAAGTCGTGCAACAAAGCACAGGCGTGTGTATAATTAAAGTATTCCCGATGAGCCCTGCTGGCGACTCTCGGAGCGCGAAAGCATCACATAGTGAATCGTTTATTGCTATAAGTATAGTTCTTAAATCAACTACGTGACGTAGCTGTCTAAAGTAACATTGTCATAACGCCGCATTTTACATATATCTGGCCTTCTAATATTTTTAATGTATAGCTACTTCCATCGTTAATAGTAATAATAAAAAGCTGTGATCTCTGAAAATAGTTTGACGATAAAATCAATAACGTTCGATAAAATGAATCCTATTCCAAAGCGCACGTGATAATAGCGTATATAAATATATACATATGTATATATATATATATATTTATATTTATAAGAATGGTGTGTATGTGGATGTGTATGCGAGTATGTGCATATGTAAATGTATACATGCGTATGTGTATATACAATGCACATATATGGATGTATATTTCGTTAATCGGGCGAAACACATCAACTATGGTCGGTTCTGCCATAGAAATCAAATGGACGGGCGAACTTCAGATGGTGTGTTTGACCTGAATAAGCGTTATATAACGATACATATGTGTGTATATATATATACACACAATATATTTTATATTGTTTTCCCCGCCTGCCGGTTGTTCACAATAATTTCATACGCAGTCTCAGTTGAGGTATTTGCGGCACCTGCGCGAGCCGCAGGTACACGGAATCTTTATGTCCTCGAAAGGAAATTTGTAATCGTACGTTAGTTCTTCTCCTTGGACGATGCGACGTAGGGCAAAGATTAAAATGTGTTTCTTACCTAGGATGTCAACCACTCGGGAGTAGCAATTTGGCTGGAACATATAATTCTGTTAGGATAAGAGAGCACAATAAGGGAATTTTAGTTATCGAAATAGCTCGTAGCGTTACCGAAAATATTATTAATTTACGATTGTGAATGCCTCGTTTGCGAAATGTCTTATGTTAATTTACGAGGAGGCGCTGCATGCTAAAAAGGTTTGCGAATTTTTTGCTTTTGCCTATATGCTCTAACGTGCTCGACATCTGTTATAATATAGCCGTGTAAAGAAGCGAATATACCGAAAAAGTATTGCCAAAGTGAATTACCTCGCACGAGTGATTAATAAATCTCGCTGCATTTCCTTTCATGGTAGCATCGACAACTAGATGGTCGTCAATTTTGAACATGTAACATCCAATGTTTTTGCTGTCATAATATTTTTCACGTTTGTCTGTCAAGGAGGCTCGAATAACCTGAAATTATTAAAACGTGATGTAATTCAAATACCATCGTCAACTTTACGTTCGTTTTACTGAATGATATTATAATGAGAATAAAGTATACCGCTTTATCAATCTACTTGTTACGGGAGACACGTTATTTCGACTCACCTCTCCAGCATACTCGATGACCATCTCGCCAGCCTCGATGTCCCTCAGACAAAACAGACCTCTTCCATGAATATGTGAATGATAAACGCCAACTGATTCTTTGGAAGTTTCCTTTAGTATCCTAAATCTCATTGCCATAGGTAAATTCGTGCTAGCAGCTCTCCTAGGGAAATAAATTAAGGGACTCAGGTTACAGTAGACAAAGTAAAGTCAGATGAGAAATCGTACCTGGATTCTGTTTCTGAGATGGAGATCATCTTAGGTTGTTGTCTGTGCCTGGAAGCCAACCAGCTGAACATGTCGTGAACTTTCCGTTCCTTGAAGGATTCGGCACGGGCTGCACCGCTGTCGCATTCCGCCAGCAAATCATTGTCCACTTCACCGGGTTTCGGTGGCGTTGGATTGTGAAACTTGGGTTTATACTTGGTGCATCTATTGACACCAGGCAACTGCTCGACTAGGTACACCGTGGCATTGTTCTCCAATCCCAGATTCTCTGTGAGTGGATTGTGTGGCAAAGGTGGCAAGTTAAGGGCTTTGCGCGCATTCTGAACAGCTTCAAAGACTTTGTCCCAGACCTCAGACATTGACGATGCTGTGTGCGTGAAGCCGTCCTGAGATTTGATCTCGTACATGAGACTAGGACCTGTTAAACATTTCTTTTGTACACTTAGACTCGGTGGATCGCCCTTTGAAGGTCTTATTGATTTGGTTATGATCCTAGGCTGCTTGACAGCAACAGGTGGTGGCTTTGGCTTGAATAGATTCATCTTATCCATCGACTTTGATTTCTCTTCGATTTTATTAGTCTTCAGGGTGAACGTTTTGATCGGCAACAATTGCAAGGAAGTTATCTGCGGCGCTTGCTTCGGCGGCAATATCTCAACGGATGTGACCTGCGGTGACTTCTTATTCTGAGAGACCGGTTTCATATTATGCGTGATCTTGTAAGAACCATCTTGTAGCTGCTTTTGCAGAACAATCTTTAATGGCGTATTATTCTGCGATTTCTTCATGTCCAAGTCCAACTTGAAGTTTTCCTTAACTTTGTCTATACACTCTGTATCTAATTGTACAGTGTCAGGCGTTACGTCGTTTCCTTTTATATCAGATTTTTTCACTGGTTCTATCATATCAATTATTTGCTTCTCGGATTGCTCCAGTTCTGGCTTCGCCAGTTTGATCAGAGGTTTGGTCAGTTCCTCGATGCCGATTTCCGGTTTCTCAACACTCTTCGCCAGTTCTTGCTTCGGCGTGACAGCTTGCATCGGCAGAACTCGATTCATCGGACGACTGGTCGGAGTGTTGCTCGTGGGCATCGTAATTTTATTAGGGACGCTAGGACTTACCAAAACCGGGCTACTATTGTTTACACTTACGTTAATATTATTAGCATTCGATATCGCGTTACTATAACTATTATGCACATTATTTACATCGTGATTCAACTTATTTACAATAATATTCCTTTGCGTTATGCAATGATTCGGCAATGGGGGCATTTTTGATGATATGCTTGACTTTATCATACTCGTGTTCTCGGACACGTGCTTCGAGTCGAAGTACGGCCTCACGCTGTTACTGATCGGTTGTTCAGTTCCGAAAATCGGCTCTGTGATTTTCCACGGGCCTTGATGCGGCTGGATTAAAGTATGCGATGCTGGACTTGGTCTTACAGCCACTCTTGGGATTGTCGGTACGATCGGCTGAAGCGGCTTAGGCGATGACGTTACTCTACTTGTCGTAGTGACACGTGAGTCCATTGTACGCACCTTCGGAGTTTGAATGGGTCTGACTTGATCCACCGTAGGCTGGCAACGTGCAGCGGCAGGTGACATATGATTGCACGTGACAGGAGTATAGCCTTCCAGCTCGGGTGATACTGGAACGTTCATCTGTCGCGGCGCCATCGGTTCAGCTAAGGCTGCTGGCTGATTCACCACCACATAACTTCCATGTACTCCCGACATTCCTTGTACTGCTTGAACAGCAGGGACACTTGGTACTGTGGGTACGGAAGGAACTGCAGGTACCCCAGGTACAGTTGGGACTGTCGGTACTGCCTGGACGTCAACTATAGGTTCCATGAGCTTAGATGCTTGGAATACTTGAGTCGTTGTTTGATAGCTGCTTGCTAATACTTGCGGCACTGCGCCTGCCATAAATTGGCTGGAGGACATGACCGTGTTGCTCACGATAGTTTCAAGTCCGTAGTACATGGGCTGACTCGAGACGAACATGCTGCCCGTGGAGTCCGTGAACATTTCGAGTGCTGGCGTTGAGCTAAGTACCAGTTGCTCGGATGAAATTACACCGCATTGAATCGCACTAGGTTGCTGCTGGATGATAGTGCCTAATACAGTTGGTTGAGGTTGGGCAATCTGCACGCTTGGCAATACTGAAATTCCTCCATTTTGCAGAGTTAAAAGATTATCGGACGACGCTTGTATGTAGGCCCCAGGCACCAATTGATTGGCTGCTATAAACTGAGGCTTGAAGCCTGCCTCGTGCTGTCCCCCTATCGTTGCTATATACTGTAAATTCTGTCCAGACTGCTGCTGTAACGTTTCTACATAAGCTGACATAATATTCGGCGAAGCAACCTGCTGCAAGATGACCGTCGGTCCGGGAGGCCTCTGAGCCTGATGAATTTGAATAACAGGAGCGTTGTTTTGCATGGGCTGAAATCTCACGTGTCCCGCATGTGGTTGTATGGAGTTACGCAAAATGTGGGGCTTGATGCCCTTGGCTTTTGGTCTCGGAGCACGTGGTGATTTCGGCTTGGCGATTTTAACTGATGGCATATTCGGCTGAGACGTCTCGTTGATCATGGTTTGAACACCTGTAGATGAGAATGTCGGTGATATCTGCGGACTGGGGATCGTTTGTGAACTTGCACTATCCGGGGATGTTAACGGTATGTTTATCACGCTCTGACTAATACTGGAGTCGCTTGAAACTGAAGGTGGATCAGTTATTTCGGTAATCTGTACTGTACTCTCTTGAGGTAATACTGTAGCATTTGGTAGAGTTGTGGTTGTCCTAGTATACTGCGTTTGTACGATCATATCGTTAGATGTTAATACTGTTTGATGGACAGTCTCCACAGTAGCATGAGTATGAATCTGCGGCGTGATGATCGCCTGCGCTATTGGCTCGATCTGGATTCCAGGATGAGGTGACGGGACCGAAGCTTCTATAGGTGAAGTGGCTTGAATATCCGAATATTCGGACGAAAGTGTATGCCCCTCTGATGGTGACATCGTGATGAATTGGGGCGACATGGAACCAATGCTTGGTGAAAACCTGGAGTCAGGTGATGCCAGTTTATTATCCATGGTTTCTGAATCACTGTCACTCGTTGTCATGATATCGCATGTTCCCAAGTGTCTGTTATAGCTGTCCTGAGTTCTGTAGGTACATTGACATCTCTTGCATGTAACTGGCCCACCTGCGGGGTCCATTATGGGTGTATATTTTGGGATGGACATCATTCGCTCATCCGCTATGTGTTCCGGTGATATACACTCGTCGTCGCTTGAGATATCATCAGCGCCGTCTAATTGGGGAATTTTGAAGACGTATTTTGTTGCTGGATTCGTAGAGTCTTTGCTGTTGGGCCTTTTGCACTTGGAGTCAGTATTTTCTTTAAGGTTAATGTCAGTGTTGGAACTAGCGTCAAACAAGCCGTCATCACTCACGCCGTCTAACTGGGGAATCGTTGCACCTTCTGTCCTCCGTAGGGCGGGCAGCCTTTCTTCAGCGTTGTATTCTGGAGAGCTACATTCGCTGGCGCTGCTTGGATCAGCAGGTCCATCGACTTGTAAAATTCTTGGTTGTTGTCTTGTGTGCCATAAGAGTCTCTTGTGTTCCTTGGTATCGTCTCTTGGAGGAATAGCGCGCCGATTAATGCCATTAGTATCTTCAATGCAACATTTAAGTTCACGAACAGAATCTGAAAGAATGCCGGGTGTGTTGCTCCTGCCTACTGTGAGCATAATACTTTCTGGAATTCTTAGCTCGTGAAGCATCGACGTGCGATCGTTCTGGGAATCCATCATCATGACATTTTCAGCAGTTCTTGTAGGCAGTGAATTCCTTGGTAACTTTCTCCTTTTCACCGTAGGTCCATACGTGCCATCTAATTTGCAACTCCAAGTTAAACTGCAGGATCGTTGATGATGCCTTTGGCCACCGAGAATAACAGAACTATTGGATATTACCTCGGACTTTGATCTTTTTAATTCTCTGCCTCCAAGTTTTTGATTTTTCGAATTAAACAAGTCGTCCATTAGATCCTGAACTGAACTTTTAGTCTCTAGATGTAACCAAAAATCGTTTTGCGCTCCTAGTTCAGGCATAGATGGATCCATTTTCGCAACCTTATTTTCAGGAAGCTTTATGATCTCTTCGACTTCAGACGTTAGTATGTCGTCCTTTAAAAGATCCGAGCCAAAACTTGCATCATTTTTTAAATCCATAGCTAAGAAATCCTCATACGTAGTCTTCTGGAAGATATCCTGTATAGAGATATCATCCAGTAGACCATGGGGCAAATCCTCAAATATTGCTTCCTTCAATTCAGGCGGCAAAAGATCCGTGTTATTTTGTTCCGCCAAGTTTTCATCGACTTCTTTATTACACACAGAATCTATGAGCGCATCCAAAGTTTGCTTTACAGCCAATTGTTCTAACTTTTGACGGTCCAGTATTTCGTCTTCTCTTTCTCGTTCTTTGGAATGATCAATAGTAATGTTGTTTTCCAAATCGGGACTAACATCCGGCACGTAAACTTGCACGTACGTTCGTATATAATAACGTACAATTTTTAATGGGTTCACAGTGGACCAGTAAAGTCTTGTACATTTATAATCGCTGGGAATAATTTTGTCCACAGTGTCTGAAAATTCCGGTACTATCGTACCCAAGCAATCGATCGTCAGAGATCCAATCATTACTTTAGCTTTCTTAGGTTCTGCATATTTTTTCTTCTTACGATCAAGCTCAACATAAACCGGCCTCTTTAAGCCAAAGTCAATCTCGCTCTGTGGCGTCTTCTGCACGCAATTGGCTAAATGCAAGGAGCAAAATACTGTTTTGTCGTCATTGAACGCAAGTCCAATCGTTCTCGCGCACGGATAGTGAAAGGTACTATTGCAATTTTTTGAGCAGCATCCCACACTAGCACCTTTCTTGCCACACTCAGTGCAACGAATCAAACGACCTCTTGAAATAGCACTGTGAACGTTCTGCAAGGAGCCATCAATTTCTTCGAAGACCTCATTGGACCAAAGGGCACAATTCGAATGGACCCACTCGTTTTGTCCGCAATATAAGAGCCGACCTTCCTTCGTTTCCTGACCATCACCAAGCCCTTTACAAAGACAACACGATCTACTGTCCTCGACGTGTACGTTGTGGTATAAATTTCCAGTCTTGGCGGCGATAGCTTTAGGCGCCTTTAAAACTTCCTCCTTCCAGGTGTCCAAAATGGAATCATCGAGCTTCGTTACCGTCGTATCTAAGTCTTTGTACGTTTGTTTGGTTGGCGTTGACATTCCGCCAGTGCCTGAATTGATCTTAGAGTGTTTAGGGTCGAACCAAGGAAAAACTTCTTGTAAAGTTTTATGATAAGCCTCTATCAGGTCCTGACTTCCGGTTCGATTAATCACGTGCTCCATGTCACAGTGAAATTGCGACAGGGAACCATACTCATTACCGTTCACTTTTCGTTTTACTGACATTAACGTTGGGGATGGTCGAGCGATGATTTGCTGTTCTAAACAAAGGCACTCCTTAGTACTATCAGTAAGGTTTCCATTGAGAGATTCTTGATTGGGAGTATCCTTCCCCTCGATGTCATAACCGTCTTTAGGAATGCAATTTTTCACCCTAACAGAACACTCTTTTAGATGAAACTTTTGTCTGAGCCGTCTTAAACCTCTTCTTGGACCATCGGTTTGCTGTTCTTCCAATTCGAGGTCAGACTTACTCAATTGTTCCGTTTTCGAATTAACGCTTAAGTTAGACTCGTTGTCAATGAATTTTTCGCTATTGCAATCCTCAGACTCTTCGGGGTTACCATTTTCTTTACTATTCGCAACGCAAACTTCGAGCCTTTCATCAGAAAAATCCAACTTCCTAACACTGGTAATTGGCCTACAGAGACACTCCTTACGAGGGCTCCATTTTAACGCTGCGCAGGCTTTACGATTTTTACTGAGTGACTTTATTACCGCTATGAAACCAGCTTTCAGCTCAGACTCGATGGCGTTCCTCCAAAGGGAATTTGGATTTGGGGAACATTGGCGACAGGTGAACTCGATTGAATCCGGTAGATAACTGAGAATCTGATATCGTTCATCGGACAATCCTTCGCAACGAGCATGTACCCAACAGGAACAATCGTTACACTCCATCATCTGTAAAAAGATGATACCATACGAAACCTACGTAAGACAAATGATTACTGCAAACAAAATTCTAATAACGTTGTAAATTTTTGGTTAAAAAGTTATAAGTTATAATACTCTTGGTATTCTTACCTTAGTGTCGAAGTCATTTTCATTGTAACATCTCTGACAGAGGGGACAATAGTTTCCTTGTTGTCTTAGCTTAAAGCACATGGAGCACAGCGGTAAATTCCCCACGTGAACATTGACGCCCTCGCTGCCACAGCTCTTACACTTTACGCAACTCTGGCACACGTAAGGTCTGTCAGGACTGTATAGTCTCGCACTAACGCCAGACTTTGACAAGCACGAGTGATGAAAGGATTGACGACAGCGAATACAAGATAATTTTGGACCAGACCTAAGGTGGCATGATTGACAGATAGTACAGCGAGGACAGCACCAATTGGGTTGAGCACAAGCGTTCCATTCGCTGGGTTCCAAGCAGAAGGCATGATATGGTTCACAACAGCACTGACAATGGATTAGCTGAAAAAAAGGACCATAATTGCAATCTCGTGTATGTCTTAAGATACATTTCAATTGAATAGATTCAATGTAAATTTACCGGTTCTTTTCCAGCACTGCCACACAGATAGCAAATAGCAGGAATGTGAAAAAGTTCAGAGCCAATCAATGCAAAGCCTTTGGTTCCAACCTCTGCAGGATCATACTGTTCCCAAAAATCTATTGATATCGTATGAATAGTCTCCATGCTCGGCTTAGATAAAGAACGCGCCTAGTAATGAGAAAGGATTAATTATAATAAGTGACTTGTATATAAAATTATTGAAAAATAACAGCCCTAAACGATGCTTTACCATTGAGAGATTCGATGCTGAAACTATTTGCTGTGAGCCTGGCTTGCCTCTTTTTGGATAAGTCTGCTGAATCGTGCTATTAGCAATATTCGTATTATCCTCCTGATTAGCTAAGGTACCTTTAGGCAATTCTTTATCCTTCGCATTTTCATCTCTTTTATCCACCTTCTCTCCTTCCCTGGATGCTTTTGGAATGTTCTTACCGAGCTCGCTACTATCCTCTTTCCCATCGATAGAAGGAAAAGTCGCAACTGGTTGACCAAGAGCTACACTGGCACTTCTGCAGACGTGTTTAACACGAGGTCCCTTTAACTCAACTCTTTGTCTAGCAAATTGTGAGACTTGATTAATAAGTGACGGTACGACAGAAGGATTTTTCAGTTTCTTGCGAACCTTTATCCTATTATCTTTTTTTCTCTTCTTATTCGGTGATATAGGTATAGCGTAATCGACTGGAAAGTGGTAACAATATTATACTTTGATAGATTCCAACAGTATTCTACTTAAAGTATCAAATCGATAAACACTTGATGTCCTTACATTTGTCTAATTTGTTTCCTAACAGACCCACGGCGGTAGATTGATAACCTGGTTTTTGTCCTATATCAATACCACTCCAGCTTATGGCAGACTTAAATAAGTTTCGCTCTAAACTATCTTCGGCAGGCCAACCGATTTTGCAACCAGTCAGTTTTTGCCCCTGTCCATCGTTGTCCTCTTGACTTAGCGACAATGAAATTGTTATGGGATCTCTCATTAGCGGCGGTAACAGAGCATTCAAACCTGTTCTAAGTGACGAAGGCATATTGTAACACTTTAAACACATCTTGAGCCAGCATGCTGGACATCGCGCCTTGTACACGCATCTCATGAGATTCCACTGTTGACTTCTGACAACGGGTGGCACCAGACACAAGCCATCCCCTTTGTGACACTGAAGAATCGGGAGAGTACTGTTCGTCGACTTGGCACACGCTTGACGTTTTATCATTTTACTGATAAATTTTCTACAGGATTCACAGCTATGTATACCGAATTTGCGTGCCTGCTTCACAAATCGGTAAAAGCGTACTGCCCCGCAAACGCCACATTTCACGGTGCCCGCTAATCCTACAAAATGCATTTATATTCTAGGATATCGCAACATTATATTACAATTTATGTAGACTGCGAATGGTAGTAATTCATGATTTACTACATCTATTAGGTGCATACTGTAAGTGCATAAATAAAGGGTGATTCAATTGAATTCTGTGTAACGTACCCGGATTTGAATTTCCACTGGAACCATTGTGTGAATTAGTTGTTGAGAATGGTCCTTCTGTTCCTCCCAAGCTTTTGTTGTCCAGCTTCAACCTTGCCTTCCTCAAGATAACTTTACCTCCATTTAATTTCATTCCCGTCCATTCTGATTGTTCGTCCTCGGTGTGATCACTGTGTTCACTTCCACTTTCAGACAACGTGCTTTCCGTATCGAAGTTATCAAAATTGTTCGACGTGTTCACAGGTTCGTTAGTCTTGTCAATTTTATCATCAATGACTTCTTCGACAGTAGTACTTTCATGTAGTTTTTCATCCAGTTTATGTAACGCTTCGTTAGATTCTGGAGGAGATTCAGCGTTGTTCTGGACACTTAGGGAACTGGATGCTTCGCCGAGAGTTCCTGATCTTGTTTGAACTCTGGAAGACTCGGAAATCGGAACATTGGAATCCGGAAGAACTTTTATAGGAACAGGGATCTGTTTGTGGTTTGTGGGAATAAAGGATTTTGCGTGGCTTGTATTCTGAGACGTGGCAACCGAAGCTGCAACTTTTTGCGAGGCATCTCGATTCGCATAATTTGAACTGTGGCTCGTTTTATTTGCCGCTTTACCTTTATTCAGCAACTGTTGCGATTTTTTTGATTCGCTTTGTGCAATTGTAGATCCATGAGCAGAATTTATTGACTTTTCTATACAATTAGCGCTGGGACTTAGACCTTCGATATTCGGTATCATACTCTGAATGAGCTTTTTCGATTTTCTCGCTTCCTTTTCTGACAAATTAATGGTCAGCAGATTGGTGTTCTCTTCCTCGACTTTCGCGTCATGGCTGCCCAATTTTCCTGTAGCGATTTTCGCTTTTTTTGCATGCTTACCATTTTCATTCTCACTGTGTTCTAAGCCAACAGTCTGCTCTAGTTCCTCAATAAACCTTTTATTTGGTTTGATTACTCTCGAAGAATGCGCACTGCGTACTGGCAAAACAAACTTTCTTACAGCACCAGATTTATCACCAGATTTATCCGCAGATTGCACTGTAACGTTACGTGCATTACTACTGTTATTCGATTTTGCCCTCTGAAGTAATCTTTTTGCAGTACTGTTTCGCAATTGTCTAGTTCGTTGGTGACGATCTAATATATTGTTCACTGATTTTAACACTGGAGTTTTTACCAAATTCGAAGTCCCTACACTCTTGGTATGCTTATTGTCTCTAGCTCTAAGACCTTTAGTAGCCTCTTTAAGATTTACTATCGCTGCATTTTTTTTAGTAGCTTCAATTTTTATCAAATTAGTCTCATCATGGACATTGCTCTTGTTCTCAGCATCGGATGAGAAATTTTTAATATTTGCAGTCTCCTTTTTACTACTGCACTTGGAAGGCTGATTTTTATTTGCAGATGGGGGTAAATTAGCAACGGTATTCTCTGTATCACGTTGCTGTGTTTTTACATAAGATACAGAAAGTTTAGCCTCTTTACTGCTAAAACCATGGAATGGTGGATGTTCCTGAAAAAGTATAAGCTTGTATGGGTTTGCATTTACAAAACTTAATCAAAGTGCTACAAATAAATTGTATACACAGTAATAACTATTAACACCATGCAAAATTTCAATTAGACTAAAACAATAGTCTATTTCTGATACACTGTTTTATAAATCCATATTTTATTTTGAAATTTAATGGTTATTAGTTTCCACTATATGATTTATAATCAAAAGAGTAAAACATTCCCACAGTTGCATTGAATAGATTGTTGATAACTTGTAATTATTTAGAATGTAAATCTTTTTATATAAAATTTCAGAGTAGAAAATTGCGTAACAGGTAACAGTGGGAATAAACATTACAAAACTCAAGACATGTAATTCCCGATTTAATATTTGGATTATACATGTACATATAACTGCACATTGATACAATGTAAGTATTTAGAAAAAATATATTCAACATCAATCATGCATCAATTATTTCATTCATAATCTAGAGCATCTAAGTTTAGTACATTTGCTCATGTAGAAAATTATAAATTTAACTTATTTAAAAACCACTACTACATTCATCGAATGCAAACCAAGAGCTATCTCCATGTATATATTTTCTGAATGAAAATAAATATAAACTCTTTTGATACAGAGGTTAAAAATATCAGTATCTATCTTAGGTCAAAGGACGGACTATCCAGACTCTAAACTACAAGTCTATTACTATTTAGTCGTACTAAATTGCGCAGATGGCGTAGAGGTTATGATCCTTCAAAAGCATAAATTCGAAATGAAGAAAAAGGAGGTTCCATCGAGTCATTGACATTTGCCGGAGTTAAAATATGTCAGTACAGAGAGCACATATCCACCACTTCGAGACTGTAACTCCCTTCTAACGGGTTAACCTTCGTTAGACAGCCAAATCTCAATTTTTCTTGCAATCAAATCGGCGCCGTATGCGTCTCACGGATGCCCGCAAACACAAACAAACTGTCCAGCGAGTGAGAAAAAGTCACGCCAGGCTAGCACGTAAATGCTCGGGGCGTCCGCGAAACGCGCGAGCCGCAACGCAAGTGCGATTTACCTTTTCGTTGTCACCAAATGTTTCGTTGAACAGGGAAAGTCCGTAGTAGATGTTCTCGGCGACGGTTACCGAATCGCTTTGGGTTGGCTCAGGCCGACCGAGCACCTTGATTCGTTTCCTGGTGACCGTCTTTGGCGGCTTACCGGGGAATTTGGACCTTCCCATGTTCACTTCTCGTCAACGGCCAACCTTCACCTCGCAGCGAAATTCTGTTTCCATTTTACGCGATTTTGCCCAGCCGAGGCGCACCAACCGTACACCAACGAACACTCAACACACGGAACTTGCAAGACTTCGGTTAACTTCGGTAGGTCTCGCTTGGCTCCGCTGACGGCCGCGAAATACGCGCGTATTGTCAAACCCAAAGTGATCGTATGCTAGGTGGCTGCGCTCGCTTACCTAGACGCTTACGTACTGGTACTGGCGCACCGACCAACAAGCCGTAGCGACCACCGACTACTCTACTGCCAATCCGAGCACTCTCCGCCATTACGCTTCGATTACAAGCAATATCATTCCAGTTGTCTTTTTGCTTTCTTCTCAAAATCACCACTAGCGCTGTAACGTTCCTCCTCGTCTATATCAGCAATCGATCACCTACTCAACGTACTCGCCATTTATCCTCGCAGAAATGATGCAGCAAACATAACCTTTCATTACTGGATAATCATATCCATCATTTGATTTTCACCCTACGAATCGAACGGTATACTTTATATACCTCAGGTAAGCAGCATTAGAAAATTAATGCTTTTTTTTACTGCGACACCGCTCGAATAACCTTTTATTTCGATTTCTTAAAGCGTGCTAGACGCTTGTAGTACAGTATCTTAACAAGCAGCAGTATGTAGAGTTGTCGCATTATTTCTTTCTGGTATCCCCAACAGTAAGTATGCATATACTTCGACTGTACGCTGTGAGCAATATTAAATCTCATAGCATAAAATGCTGCTAGCGAAGAATCAGAAAGCAGCAATGTCGTGTGAATGCGCAAAATAGTCTGTGAGCGCGCCTAGTTTATTTTCATCGTGGCGAAAGGAAATTGAGCGGACATAGGCCATCAGCCGACAGCCGCGACAATCGCGCGCCAACCCAAGTTGGCCACCAGCTTGGGTTCACGGCCGAAAACTGGAGGAACTCATGACCGATGAGTAAGATTGCTAAGATCATCGATAAACTGTATACATAGTAGTACGTCGCAATATATGCATACTCGGAAACGAACACAGGTGTAAACTCCCCTCTCGTCGTCCAGCAATTATACTACGAAGCCACACAGCTTCGTGATCGGTAACCACTGTAAAACCGTACTCCATTATTTTCTTCTACACCGCTTAACCTCGTATTATTTTCTACAAGGTGTCTGGATATATGATGCTCAAAATAATTGTGGTTCTCGTGAATTTATTGTATATACGACGCGACGCCGACTGCTTCATCGCTATGCAACGTATGACTCATTCAAATAAGATTGGTCGCGCGAACTTGTAGAACCGGGAAACATTAAATTTAGCTACTTTTTTGATAGGCATTTTATAATTTGATTAAATATTTCCTTTAAGCATTGAAGTGGTTTATGGCGAACAACAAAAAGCTTTTGTGTAATAGTTATATGAATATATATTAGTGCTTTGGTTAGTTAAGATATTTTTAGAATTGCTATGTATAAGCACCTTCTCTACATGGAACATTGATGGAATTTTAGGTATATTTAGGAATGAACGAAGCAAATGAGGCGCAGCAGCGGCTTGGATCCAATGATGAAAAACTCGAAATGGGAAATGTAGAATTTAGCCACGAAGAACTTGTAAAGTTGACTAAGGAAGCTATTGACAAAATTATCGAGAGTGATCCATTATTATGTGGGCTACCACGAGATGTTACGGTTGAAGAGATCAAGGCCCAAACGGCGGTTACACAGGGTCAAGCAATAACGTTATATTTAAATCGTGGGGAACTGCCAAAACTTGCTATTGTGGTAATTATTATTCCGTCGGATATTAGTTACGTATCGTTAGATTTATACAGAAAGAATTCGCATTATTATTGACTTTTCGGCAGTGCCAATGTCCTTAATTATTGACCTTTGAATGTTCCTCTTACTTATAATATAGGTACCCCCAAACAATACTACAGTCCTTGATTTGAAGAAGGCCATCAAACGGCATACCAATCTGGCACTGAGAAGGGAGCACGTGAAGAAAAAGATTAGTTGGAAACACATTTGGAAGAAATATCACATTTGTTTTCAAGATGTTAAATTAACTAATGATAACGAAAACATAAAGGCATATGGAATCAGCAATAAGATGGAATTGCATTATGTTAAGAGACATAGAGAAAAGAATAAGATACAATAAGTGTACTCTGAAAGATAGATTTTATACACATCTTCCTTATTTTTTAAATTACATCAGTGTGTTAAGTCAAAAGGAAATAGTCATTTAAATAATGTGGATTTTTATTTATGATTGAGAGCAAGAATGAACTGCATTGTTTTGTATGTGTAACAATTATTAATAAATAATATTTTCATAATACATCTTTTAATTGTCAATTTTATTACTATCGGCAGTCGATGAATCTTGAGGTTCAAGAATTTCACACTGTAAATCAGATTTCAATTCTTCTAACATCAAACATGTTAATTCAAATTCATCTGACATATCATTATTTGTCACTATTAACTTTTTTAGATGAGGCATTTTGTAGATTGCTATTAATCCTCTATGTGTAATTTTTTTACAATTAGAAATATCAAGATATTCTACGGTTGTAAGTAATGCAGTAATTCTATCCAAGCACCAGTCATCCAAATACTCGCAACCCTTAAAACTAATCCATTTAAGTGAGCCAAGATTACAAAAATTCATTAATCCATTATAACGAAGATTCATTCCACTGACATCTATCATTGTAACAACATATTTTGGATCAAAGTGTTTTGGTAAATTAACCAGACCATTTTCGTCCTTCTGGATCCAGTCGGTATCTCCTCGTAGCATTACTTTGCCACCACGGTGTACAATGAAATGAGCAACGGCTAAATTGCTACCAAGAATTTCATGCCTTTTTTCGATGAATTGCTGGTGTTCATTCTCGTAATTTTCTGATGTTTTATTATACCAATCTTTAACCTCCTTTATTCCAAATTTAATCGGTGTTGCCGCCCATTTGATTAATTCCATATTAGGTTCTGCCTTTCCCAGTAATAAAGAAGATATTGGACCTTGAGTTGGAGGTGATGGTTTAAACCAATTTTTGGGTGGTGATGTTTCCAGTTTCTTAGTTTTAGCTTCATCACTGTATGTATTTTTTATTAAAACGTACTGCACTTTTCCATGCTTAGTACATAGTGGTGTACTTCGTAAAATGATATTAGATTTTCGGCTGAACATGTTACTTTTGTAAATTAAGGTTATATTTTAGTTCTAAATATAGTTAATCGAGGGCGATTACTTGAAATGAAATAGTGTAACCTCACAATACATATCTTGACTTATGAAGAACAATTTTAATAAAATATGTTAAAATAAGACTCGATCACTGTTCGTACTTATTTGCCTAAATTAATTATAATATGTGAAAATTAAATAAAAGCGTTCGAACCGTTCATTCTGTTGTCGCCTGTTTTCGTAAAACATCGTGTACCATCGTGCGTCGATTTTACTATCCGTCAAAGTGCCGTGTACTGTACGTTTTTCTCTGAACGATATATTCGTTTTTCCAGAAAAATCGTATATTCTTTATAAAATAGAGTATACTTAGGAACATTAACCTATTCCAAAGTTTCAGTTTTGTTACTCGTTGTTGCGAAAATTCATTTGTATATATTTCAAGGTGTAAGTAAAGTAATTGTTCTGTACGAATTGATACGAATACCTCTTGCAACGAGTTGTCAGGCAATATTTCATTAACTTAAAAGGAACATCATTTAATTGGTACACGAATTATTTATATCTATCGTATATTCTTCACGATGGAGGACATGCAGGAAGAGGTAATGTAACATTTACAGTTATTCGAATTTTTTGAAGTTATCTTACTGATTTGTTTAAATGTCAAATGCTGAAATTAATATAAAATTTCTCATTAATTGTAATTATTTCCTTAAAATTATAGTAAAGATCTATTAATGTCAGTTATAGGTCCTTTGGATCAATATTCTACTATTATATTTTTTGTTTGAGAAACTGTCATAAACTTGAATTTTTAAAGCCTCTTATGGAATAAATGATAATAACTTTATTGTTAGAGAGTCGAACAAAGTGCATATGTGTGCTATTATGGTGTAAATCAGTATAAAGTATCAATCTTGACTTATACCTTTTCTTAGTATAATTATATTGGAAATTTATAATATTAGATTATAACGACACCAAAAAATCTGTCGAATGATAACAAGTTATAACATCAAGAGAATTAAGTATACAGGATTATTTGATTTGTTTGCTGGAATGATAAATAAAATTTTGATAGTTGGTAGCTTCGAATTGAACAATCCCATATAAAGGAATATGTAACTTTATGTTTTAGACTCAATTTGTAGTGGACGATGTGAGCAAAATCATCAAGGAAGCCATCGAGGTATCTATTGGGGGTAATGCATATCAACATAGCAAAGTAAATCAGTGGACATCGCATGTTGTGGAAGGTTGTTTGGGAAATCTTACTAAATTACAGAAGCCTTATAAATACATAGGTAAGAATTTAAATTGATTGCCTAATAGTTTTGTTCACATCCTGTGCAAATTGGGATGATTCTTCAATGTATTTACAAAATATAAGATCATTGACCTATATTCATAAAAGCATCACATAGTATATTAAAAGGCAATGTGGCCACTCCTTACTTAAGCTCATTAATATTCAGACATCATTCTTGCAAAAGCACATTTGCATATTTGAATCTTACAAAATATGGATGACATGTGCCTAAATAATATTTTAGAAAAAAGTTAGTTTTCTCATATTCAAAATTACATAAGCATATTCAGTAATTTCATTTCTCTTTGGCATTTACTATAATTAAAAATTTCTATTTTCAGTAACTTGTACAATTATGCAAAAGAATGGAGCAGGCCTTCATACCGCTAGCTCTTGCTTTTGGGATAATGCTACCGATGGAAGTTGCACTGTTCGCTGGGAAAACAAAACAATGTACTGCATAGTTTCAGTCTTTGGGCTGGCTATCTAAGTAGCTTTGAGAGAAAAGACCTAGTTTGCTAAAAATCAGATTGTTCAATGGTATCTTATGTTGCCTAATAATAATATTGTAACAGAAACAAATTAAGGAAAAGTGTCTTGTATTCGGGTACTAGATCAACTGGTATGAAGAGCGCTCACTAGGAATTATTAAAAATTATACATTAATTTTATCTATTTTTGAAATATATTCTTTTAATATTTTACGCTCTATGGTATCAGGTATGAATTGTGGAATGCTCCAATACATCATGTAAATCTGATAGATTTGCAGAAAATTCAATAAAAATAGTAGCACGGTTTTATCTCACAATGAGAGCATGAACATTAACATAACTGGCAGCAATCGTGGAAATAATCGCACTTATGAATTTAAATTATTTGAATTACATATATGTTTTTGGCTAATTAGTGAATCTGCATACTATAATTGATACAAAGAAGTTGATATATATCTAGGCCAACTTTAAGCAACAGAAGATGAGCAAAATTCAGACATGTCTAAAGAATTATATTAGCGAACACAGTGTAAGTTATGTAAAATCATATTTTATAAGTGATTAAATTGATTGTAAATAAATAAGATTTTGTGCACTTATACAAAGAAGTTAATTAATTTGATAGTGAGGTTTTATTTTAGTATTACATTATAGTTAATGTCCAAGATGAAATTCATTTATTTTTGACAGAGACATTAATACAATGATTCTAGTAACATTTCTTAAATCTAACATTAATAACGTATTACTTTTATTCATATAGACATAACGTAAATACTGTTTACGGCTGTAATTACAGAATAATGGTTTTTTTTTTGGTCACGTTGCTCTTTGGCATCTTAGGAACAAAAGATACCTTAATCTACTAAATTGTCCGGTCCTTTGAAAATAAAATTTTCTTTGATGAGCATTTTTTACCATAGATTTCTTACCAAGTTGTGATGAATTACAATGGGGTATTGGATCATCACATTTATTTTCGCAGAGAGCATTGTTATATTAATAAGGAACCACGAAAAGAGCACCCTTCACGTTAAGTTAATTTTGATCACACGTTCATATTAGATAGTATTACTCTCTACTCCAGGATTAATTATACAAATGATAAAAAATTAAAAAAGAAAACAAACTATTGCGTATAAGTCACTCAATAAAGAAATCACGCTTTTTAAAGCATTTATTGTAGGCTTTCGAATGCCTAATTAGTTTATAAAAAGAATTTTTTTTTAACTGTCTCGATAGCGGATTTAAATTTTCTCGATACTAGAAATTATAGTATCGTTATTTAATGTAAATAAAATTTTGTCAATTATCCACGTGAAATATAATTACGTATACACACATGGGTTTGATAAATTTAGTATCTCGGGTAGGAAATCATCGTCACGTCGTACTTCGTCATCCATAAGCACCATGTTGACACTCAATTTATCACCAAAATCATCATCAAAGTATATATCATCCGAAGGATTATGAGGAACATCCTATAACAAGGGGAAAAAGAAATCATCTGCTTTGGTTTTCTAATTCCCTTGTGGATTAAGCAAGTATTTTCTTGTGCGAAGCGCCCCTGATTCATTTATTCCTGGTGCTAAGCCACTACTCAAGGTAGAACAAGAAAGTACAAAGAACAAGAAAGTACAAAGAACTAGTATTTCTCCCGATTTTGAATATTTTTCATTTTTTAAATATTTTAGTTTTTTTTTCTACTCAAGAAGTTTCTAATTGCAATTAATTAAAAAGTTAACGTCATTGGCAAATGAAACTGATTTACATGAATAAACATCTTATCTCCTTTCTACAGTGCAAATAGCTTAATGTTTCTTGTATTAAACAATACAGAAAATTACTGTTCCTTTTTCTTGTTCTGCCTTTCAGTGTAACAGTTATAGCACGGTAGTACCTGTACAAAAAGAAGAATACTATAAAATAATAGAAACACATGCAAGGCAAATAGAATTTCGTGTCAGTTTAAGTCATTGGCATCATCAATTTCATTTGAATTGCATTACTATTGTGTTTTTACTGTAAAGAAAATTAATATAGTAAAATATACAATACTACGGGTGAGCATTTTAAGTTAACGGTGCAGGACCTCAATGATTAAATCATAATTTCAATACAAAAGCAAAGCGAATAAAGTGAACTGAATGGATGCGATGCAAAGCAGTGACGAATATTCCAAAGCACTATTAAATGATAAAACGGAAAGACATTTTAACTTACCACCTTACGGATGGGAAGCTTTCCCAGAGAATTGTTACTGTTTATTGTCTTGAGATGTCCTAAGCCAGCTGGCAGGGAACGTCTACGTGTCAGAGCATTTTTATTGTTACAAGACTGACATGCGTTTTCACGCGTCTTGTCAGTAATAAACAAAAAGGTGTAATTTGCCTCGTGTACAGACGGTTCGTTTGCACTCGATTCAGTTCTATCATCTCTACTATTAACCATTTGCGGAAGTGAAGTACTTATTGTTACAGTATTATCGGATTCTCCAGAGTTAGCGTTAGGTCGTTCCTCATTGCGGACTGAGCTGTCGTCCTCTAAAGAAGTCTCAGCAATTGATTCACATACAAAGTTAGTATTCGAATATTCATAAGATCCGCATTGTGCTGTCTCCTTGTCTGATAAGAAATTCTGATTGCCATCCTCATCCTTAGAAGATCCACTTGAATAGTCTTCAAGGGACGATGGTCTTGTGATAGACGTGAAGATTCTATTACCTTCGGTTTCTCTTTCGATACTTCTAATATCACTACTTGTATTGTCAAATGTCAATCTGTACATATCTTCGAACATGGCTTCGCGCGCTTTAACATCTTCCAGCGTAATTTCTGAACCGTTAAAGGTCTTTGTGGGTGAAAATCGACTAGTATCTTCAGGGTTTGAAGTTTCTGAAGAGACAATATGCGTTGCTCGATTCAGAGCATTCTTCAACGTTCGTATTGATTCATCTTTAGAGTTCGAATTTTCTAAAGAAACTTTTTCCATAAGATCATCGTATGCTAATGTAGAATTACCATTTAGAATTTGAGTTTCATTGGCTGTTTGTTCAATTGTTATGCTGTTGTTGATCGTGCATCTCTCGATACTCTTAGGGCATTCTAATCGCTTATTTGTTTTTTTATTATCCATGCCAGTGGGATTCTGTGTGAAGAACAAGAACTGCAAATATTATTAAATCTTATTGCATAAGAAAAGTCTAAGTAATAGATACAGAAGTAGTCTGAAAAATATAGGCTAGGAGTTAATATTATTTTTTCTTACTCGACTGCCATTGCCATGAGGTGGACTTGGACTCATCTTGGACAAACATATTAATTTTTCTTTTCGCCATAAAGATGATTCAAAGAAACTTTGAGAATCGGTATTCAGTGTCTGGGGTTGGAAGATAGATTCCTTGATGACTCTCGGAATGCACGAGTAAGGCGACTGTAATAGAAAATGTTTAACAATTATAACTGCATTCAAAAGAGTAAATTCGTTTTGCTCAGGTCCCAAATAATTTGTTTGAATGACCTTTTGATTTTTATGATTGACTGGTTTGCTCGGAACTGATTCGATCGTGGTTGGCGATTTGTTCATTTTAAGTTCCAAGCTTGTCTTATGACTGGCAGGTTTGTGTGGTTCGCAATCCTTATTTTTTGCATCCTCTAGGATCTTAATTCTCATTGTAGGACCTAATACATTGAAAATTGAGTAAATATATCAACAAAGTTTGATATTCTAAGAATAACCAAATAATACATACTGATAGTCTCAGGAATTGATATCTGCGACGCATTGTTTCCATAAAAGAAATTTTCTCTCTTGCTAGCCAAAGATTCCTTTAACTTTTTCAAAGCGGATTGCGCATCCTCCTCAGCAGAGTTGATTGCGCCTGTAAAAGTCGAAGCCACAGAAGAGCTACTGTCACAACCGACAATACTATATGTTTCATTGACATTCTTGCCATCAGCTTCAATTGTTTCAGTCAAACTCCATCCTCGAACATCCTCGTTATCATTATGTCTCTGCAGGTCACCGGCAACATTCAGATTCCCTCTTGGAGTGTTCACCTCTTTATTGTTTTTCTGCGCTTCCGCGAACATGTTAGTGATCTTATGACCTTGTTCAGTACCACGACCATTTCTTACGTCAAGGAATAGATTTACTCGGCCTGGATGTGATTTTTTGTTTGACGGCGAGTCTCTAAGCCGATTACTCATGATTTTCTCGGGGTTACGCTGTTTCCTGATCCTTGAAGTCTTAGGCGTACCACCTCCAGTGTATTTGGCACTCCATGATACATTCGTGGCACTAGACCCTGAACCAGGCTTATTTTGTCCTTTTAATCGTTGATCGTTGCTGTTGTTATTGTTCGTGTAATTGTCGATATACATAGCATCTTCAGCCTCATATTGCAACTGAAATTTTTGTTTATATAAAAAATTGTAAAAAAGAATGTATAATTAGATACAAATCAAATCTCACCTCTAGCCTCTGCAAAAATCTTCGCATTCTATTCATGTCAAGGGTTCTCTTGGTGACATCCACTTGGAGACCCGCTTCTAACAGATTATTAAGTAGTGGCGGCAAGTTATACAAATCTGTCATTACTCCACGGTCCCAATGTACAAACTGCCGCTTGATGTCCGGTTCGCTGAAATCGTTCCATGGCATACGCACTGGACATCAACAATACACGTTTAATTCAATCGAGTCTACCAAACCCTTTCTATGGTAGACATATAATGTTCAGAGTTTAAACATGCGTCTCTTGGCTACTTACTAGTACACATTTCCCAGATTAATAATGCTAGTCCGTAAACATCGCTTTGTTTGGACGGTGCATATCCACGAAATAGTTCAGGCGCCTGCCATCTGAAGATCTCAGCTCTTAGGCGGCTTTCATATTCGCGGTCAGGTCTCGTCTGCACAAATTAGATATAAAAAAATGATAAAAGTTCGAATAATTTATGTATAAATTTTAATTACATCAGATATAATTATGACGGATTTTTAAATAATTCGATCATTTATTTATGTTTCATAGAAACCGCACCTGTATCCGTGCCAATTTCCATCGTTTGCATTACAAGACCAAACAGTTATTCAGGAGAGGCTAGTATCGGAGACAATGCGAACAAAGCCAGTTTTGTAGCCCAATTTCCTGCGTTTTGGAATGCTATGCTCCCAGCATTACGTATACACAAAAATCGCTTAAGTAACGGTTTTGAACATTGACGGGTCACTTGTACCGAACCCGTTTTCAATTACAGCGACGAGGAACCGGTGCTGTTTAAATCATGCGATATATACAATAAGATATAAGAATCATATAACAGATTTCTTGATTCGTGAGGAAACTTTAACATGTACGTTAAATTAGGTAGACAAAATGTATCATTTAGGCTGTTATACGTGAAATTGCCGATGAGTACAATTAAATTACCTATAGACTTTCAAAGTTCATTTACATCTTGTATGAGCAATTCGCTGTGACAAGAACACCGGCGTTTTATATAATGATTTACTTTCTACACGGACCCTTGGGAATTTCGCGTTTTAAGAAAAATCTGTTGACTTTAATAGCTGCTATACAGCATGATAAAATCATCCTGCGAAATTACCGAATAAATAGTTCTTGATAGTTTACGCAGTCTTGCCTTTTCTTGTTACTGGGTGAAACCCATGTACGTATTACTGTTTTTTAAGAAATGAAAAAAGTAGCATTCAATCGAGAGCGACAAGATAACGTTTGTATATGTTGGACATTAGTCCTTTACGAATGTTTCGTCAACCATGAAAATTCGGTACTTATGTGTATAGGTTTCGGTTATAACGGAAACAACTTTTTTTTTCTTTCTCTCTTTTTTTTGTTGTTGTCAACCCAACAATTACGAGGAAACAACCGCGAGTCACGTTCGGTTTTCGGGCACTTTAAAGCGGATGAGTAATGTTTGCCGTTAGTTGTGAACACTTTTTGGGTCAACGACAAAGAGATAAAGAGATCGTGAAATTTATAAAGCTTGCGAGAGACAAGTAAAAATTAAGGCTTAAGATACACCGAGTTGGAAAGCTTGAATGTCCGATAATTTAATAATAAATAGCTGCGGACAGTGAAATCTCGTTTCCTCTTAATGCAACGAGTACAATTTATCAACTTGTTAAGGATATGGAAATAAAAATTTTTAAAAGTTTCTTGGAAATCAACTTTTTCAAAAATCTGAAAACTTTCATTTTTGGACGTCAATGGAGATTCATTAATTATACGCTTATTATATGGGAATTTGTTTCCTTACAAAAAGTGTCGAAACAGAATGGAAAAAATGAGGTGAAAAGTATCACAAGAAATATTATTTTCCCGTAGAAAACAATAAAAGTTGATAAACTCTTCGTTATCGGTAACAAAGGATTACTTGTTAACAATTTCACAGATTGCGTGGTCGACGAAAAATTTTTTGTTTCTTTTTCTTTATGTTATTACACGCCGGAGAAAAGAAAAGGACCTATGGAGAAACTGCTACGAAGACAATGTGCCGAAAGAGTTATGGGATTGTTAATGCGATCTTCATTTTCTCGCCCGTGGCATTACGACTGTTTGACCCAATTAATTGGAAAGCATTTCAAGTCACCGTATTTTCAACGGGAAACGTGAATAAAATAATTATAAGAATTCCTAGGTAAAATCTTGAACTTTTCAACGCCACTCTACATACAGAATTCAATCTCTGCCCACGCGATATAAATTACCGTTCGCTCTTCGACGTCCAGGACGTCGTAGTTCATTGTGAACGCTTGGATCACTTTCGCTTTATCACGAGCACCTTTATAGACGTAACCCTTGACAGCGAGGAACTTTCTCTGGCAATCAGAAGTCACGACACGGCCTGTGCCACGTTCTGGGAAACGCAGACCTGCGTGAAGTGAATCTTCCTAAAGGTTTAACGGTGGAAGCCGCCATCAGACTATCTATTGGTACCATTTCTAAGGAACGCTATGTGTGAACTATGATAAAACATAGACAAAGGAATAGTGGAGAATTGAACCTGAGAAGATCTTTAGGTCATCCGAAATTTGACAACGTGCAGTCACCTTGAATTTTTCAATTATGCTAATAAATAATTAAACGATTTTCACGAGTACATAATCTATTGTACAAAGATCGATTGTATCGATGATCGATATAAAAATATTGAAGTAGCTTACGTTATCCTCGGTAACAGATAACTCCCATCCACCGAGTTTGACATTTCCGCCAGAAGCCAAATAAACGCAATGAGAACTCAGGGCGCCGTGAATGTATCCTCGCATATGAGCGTGCCTCAATGCATCCGCAAGTTTTCCGCTGCATTTTGCTGCACTCTGTACGGAAATGCGTTCGCCTTGTTCGTGAATATAATTGTACAGAGTGCAATCTACAGGTTCGAGGATAGCGACGAGGCCGTGATCATCGGTTTGGGTTGTTGCCATCAGTAGTAGAATATTTGGATGACGTATTTCTCTGTAATGAATAGATCATTTATTTTTTTTTGCGAAATATTTTTGAAGCAGAAATACTCACGTAAGGACTTTCAAATCCGCTTTGATAGCATTTTGACATTCAGGATGTGTATGTCTTTTGAGAGAAACTCTGGTATTTTGCCATTCGGCGAATATTAGCTCCAGGTAACGATCTTCAGTACCTGCCACCCAGCCGATTTCGAAGACTTCCGGTGCTGGGATATGCGGAACTCCAGGAATAGTAATACTGTCATCTTTTTTCTCGTTGCTTGTGTTATTTGTATTTTTTATGAAAATGTCGAGTCTTGCCTTTTCTGGGCTATCCAAAGTTATACCTCTCGATTCATTAGGATTTCGTCGACGATCTATAAATGCTTGCAGAGCATTGCGATATGCCTCACTGAAAAAAAAAGTATCATAAACCTGGTAAAATAATTTATACAAACTATGATACCGATTTACTGTAAAGTTGTGCCGATAATAAACTTGTAAGTCCAAGATGCTGTTCAAAGAACAATTAAAAATTATATTCATCTATTTGAAAGTTACATCTGTACATTTTTATTGTATTTTGAACGCGCAATCAATTGCATAAAACAAAGTAAAATAAAATCGAACTCCATTTAGAAATTGTCAAGCCGAAAAACGTTAAAGATATTGCCAAGTGTTGTCGATATCGATCTCGTAATGGTATAAGAAAAAACGACTATTAAAAATGTCAATTTCATTTATAACCATTGTTACATCAATAAGAGTAATCGAAACTTTTAAATCTGTGCTACATTCTGCGTAAATCGTAGATATCTCTTCGCAATATATATTGTAATGCATTAGTTCGATAGATCCACGTGTCTCCTGGCAGAGTGATAACAGTAAGCCCACCGTCCGTGAAGGTGGGGGGAATCTTGAAATAGTTATAGATATTCAGTATTGAAAGCCATACTAAAGTAGCCAAAGTTAAACGTGTCAATATATGAACATAGTGATTTTCTAATTAAAAGTTATAAATGAATCGATTGAAATGCAGAATGTACACTGTGCCTAAGTGCACCCTACATTATAATTATCCATTCAATCACACACGACTACTTTATCATTACCTTGATCGAACGTTTATCCATCGACTGTAGCAGCGCATTGTCGGTAATACCGCTTAGTCGTTAACATAGTACACTGAAGATAACTGTCACAACAAATGTGATAAAATACTGTTAGAAAACTAACGACACTTCTCACAATTTGATACAGTGATCCATTCTAGTGTCTGAGTACAGTTATAACGAGTGACTTTTGATAAAAAGCAAGAAGTTAGAAATTATCCTAAGAGAAATGGCGCAACGAGCGTGAGTATTCCGTAAAGACACTCGATTATTTTATCTAACAAGAAAGGAGATTGCGATTGTTTCCTTTCGTACTAAAACTGTCACCGGTGTTAATCACGCAAAGCGTCACAAATTTTAACCGGCGTCACGCGAAGCTTCAATGAGGTTATGGCATTGTCAACCGCGATAATATTTTTCTAACACCTTTCGTTATACCTTGCATTGTTAAACTCCTTCGCGTGAAAGTCCATCGTCTGAAATTTACGGCTTTATTTATTTGTTGTACTTGTCGAAGATTTTACGGGACTCTAAATCATACGACAATTATCACAGTACGTATTCAGTTGTGCGACCCGCTTCTACTATTGACTAGCGCTGGCGCATGCGCATGAAGAACGGAAGTACTTGTACCAATTTTTAAATCAATTCTAGTACTTAGATCAAACTTGATTTCCTAAAATCAAATGTAATTTAAAATATTTGTAGTAGTGAATTTTGCAGCAATAAAATTAAAAGTATGTAAGAAAGAATGTAATTTATTTTTCTATTGTCAACGGTCAATTGACTAATTTTTTTACTGTTCAACCATTCCAGCATCTTGTTAGCAGTGAAGTTTCACGTATTCTCACTTACTTATTGAGATCATTGTTCTCCGGTGGCAAGTTCCGCCGATTTCGGTCTCGTAGCACAATATCTCTGTAAAATAGAATCGATTCCCTCATTATACTAGTGCACTTTTATATGGTCGTTTAATCATTTCCCGCCACACAACGTTTCAATGTTAATGTCGAAAGATATTCGCTCGCACTGAGCCATTCAATGGCGGCTAGACCATAGCTGCTCGTTCACTGTGTATTCCTGTTAGAGTATGATGTCATGCAGGTAGCAAATCGTCCTAAGGTTCTCACTACGAAAAAAAATGTGTATCTGTCCCCATGCCGTATGTATAAAGAACCTGTGACCACAGTGGCGGGGAATGTTTTCAATGAATTACCTGTTACAAATGGCTGCTTCAATTTCGTAACAGTGTTATAAAAATTGTTTTAACTATTTACGTCCTTGGCTCATTACATTGAGAAATAATGATGAGGTTTGCAACAATACATTGGCTGGATATACACTGCTATTCACTGCAAATGGAATACATCATAGGGGCTTCCGAAATGAATTATGATGCATCGCCATTAATCAAAGTTTACCCATAATATAATTGTAAGTACTTTTTTAATTTATTTTCTCTCTTTTGGGCAATTTGGGAACCACTGTTATTGACGTAAGCTCGTCCCGTGCCAACGAACTAGTGTACCCGGTATTTACTTATCATTTACGTCCGCATATACTTTATTATGAAGTTGGAAGACTTTCGCAAAGGAGATGGACCTTGTAAATCTGACGTTAAAAAGTTGTTAAAACTATTGTAAGAATATGCTATTCACATTAATGATACCCTTGGGTCGATGCCGTATTTTTCATACTCTTCTGATTAATCTTATTCAATTTGCATTAAATGAATTATTTTAATTTTACTATTTCGTTTACAGTTATTGTTTTCGTTTTTAGATTTCAACATTTTTTATTCCTGGTTTGCAACATAGCACTTGAGTTCCCAGGTTTTCACACGGTGCACATCCCAGGTACGTACAGTGTGTTATTTTTTCTGAGTGCATTAAGCATTACTGTATTCCACACTAGTGTATTATTCTTCATGCTGTTCCCTCGTGCGAACTTCCTGTATGACGATGACGTTATTGCAGGTATATATACGGAATGTACATTCACCCGCGGAATTGAAATGATTATAAATAGCGAATAAATGGATGTTTATTTTTTTTATGCAAAATTAACACTTAGATTGCCAGGAAGTAAAAATTTTTTTAGTGGCTCCAAGTATAAATAATGTTGCACATATACTCAAGGGCATACGTTTCCCTTTTTAAGCTTATAACAATTGAACATTTATTCGCAAAATTCACATTGACTTCATCATAATGCGAAAGGAGTGCGTGATGATGTCACACCATGATACTATCATAGAATGATCTCAGAAACGAATGCACGAAATAGCGGCATTAAAAATATTTAAATTAGTATACAGTACGGTAATCGCACAAGGATGGATTGAAATAATAAATGGAAAATTCATTGAGCAAAAACTCGTCTACGATAAATACATATTGATAATCATACGCTTATAAACAATAGTACAAGACATTCGTAATGATTACTGATATGAAAGTGTACTAACTTAGTGATCCGTGAACCGTCTGATGAAAATTCAATTTTACCAGGAAAACGTCGATTCATCGGTTATTTAAATAAAGAAATCAAGAAGTCCCAGCAATCAATCTCGACCCGAGGATTCTCTGATGCTTCGTAATAAATTGGAATTAACGTGATTAGAAAGCGTGCAACGTGGCCTGCTGTCATAAGTCATTGTTTCACGCGTGCAATCTCTTTAGCCGCGGCTAGGTGCGTGATCTAATTGCACGGAATAGTTATGCAATTAGTACACAGCTTAGCGGATCGGTTACCGCGATTAGATTCACAGCAAGTAACACTTGTTTCATTGACAATCAGGTAAATTTCTTACATTACGCACGATTATGTTTGCGACAAATTATAATTGGTGTTAAATCATCATACATTGAATATATACGATAATAATTTTCGCTTATCATAATCTTGAAGTCGATGACTTATCAGCTTTACTTGTGTCAATGATCCAGATCTTTTTACAGGTATGGATAGTATTTTCGATCATTAAAGATTATTCATGATTCAAAGTTCACGTCTCAGATTACAGATAATAAGCACGTATTTCTCAATTGTATTTGAAAGTAGCCGCAAGTTAGAGGATAATTCGTTACCCTAGTGAATCTCCTATTCAAAATACTTATATTGATCATTATCGATACTGAAAACGGTTCTCCGAGTCGTTACAGAAAAATGACACGGTACAGTCTCATTTCCCACGATCATCAAGCGTATCCAGAAAACAAATAGAAATATCGCTCTTGTGAACGTTCAGTAATCGTTGTTCGAGTTTCGTGGGACGATGCTTAAGAACGGTTAGACCAAAGGCAAAGTGCCGGCTAATCCCAAAGTAAAAGTACTAATTCGTAATTATCGTTCCGAATATTCCAGTGCCGCCATTACAGAAGCAAGAGCCGTGACGGTGCTCCGAATCATCCAAATGGCCAATCATTACAAGAAGGAAGGCCCCGTTGTTTTTGAAATGCTTCAACTATAATCTAATAACGTTATCGAATCAGCAAAAAGATCAAGGAGTTTGCTTTTAATTTGATTAAAAGCAATGAAGGATCAGGTTCATTAAAATACTTTGCAATTTATGTATCGATCATTATAATCTCCAGCGAATCATTGTATCTCGATCGCGATTAATTTTCAAGCTTTACTTTACTGATGCACTTTCTCCGACGTTGCACGTCCCTGTCAACTAGACTAAAATATTTCCTATCGACACCCAAATATTATTTCTGTAATCTGCATTCATCTGGCAGCACTGTAGAATTAATTCTCGAACATATCTACAGATGGTAAGATTTGCTAAAAAAAAAGTTTTATTTCGTTTCCGACTCCTACCAGCTCGTTAAAAGTTATAGTTACACCAACCGGTTTCGTTCCTGGTCCCTTGTTCAATTAGCATTGATTAGCTTATTGTCATGTAATTAAAACACCTCAACCTACTCCTCCCCACATGCTCAGCAAAGTCAGCGTAAACTTCTATTTCCACGTGTCCCAGAAGATCAGCAACTCGTAAAAGGTATATACCGTACAGCGTACCGTGGCTAATTTCATCCGAATGGCTTTTGCTTAATTAAGATAAGTAGATCAGATGCGTTTCCTTAGCGAAACAAAGCGGCCACCCTGACTTGCTGAGTGCTTCCTTATTTTTATTTCTTTTTTTTTTTCATCACTTTTTCCACTGTTAGAATACATTTCGTTCTCGAGGACGCGCCTCGAAAGAGCTTTTTGCTTACTGATAAACAATTATTTACAATTCTAATGTCAATGTTAGCGCAAGACTGTTTCGCCGTGTACAACGATCATTATCACAGGTTGCATTGATAATGATAATATGAACAGTATCAAGAAGCATTAGTATTCCATAGAAATCTTTCTTGGACCGATACCAAAACAGGTCAGCCTACGCGTTCCACCTTCCGTTTGGTGGTCACGATTTTCATTCAGTGTTATTGCATACAGTTAGAAATGTTTTCACATCGTACTCATCGGTAGTGTAAAGTGAATAAAATTCAAGTGAGGAATCGAATATACGAAAAGACAATTCAAAGAGTGGATATCAGTGACGAAATCGTAATGGAAACTCCAAAGGAAAGTCCGAAGAGTGAGAGCGACTTAATTTCGGTGATTTCTGTTTTTAAAGACAATTACATAGTAGAGTCCCCTCCTGTCACTTAAAAGACAATGGACTGTAGAATCCATCATAGCTCTGCCATAGTTCTAGCGAAACGGGTATAACTGCATTACTATTATTAAATAATAATTATTAATTAATCACTGCATTAAGGTCACCCCTCGCTATATGTATAATGAAAATGAGGTTTCACATTTTCATTCTGTTTGTAGTTTAACCCTTGAAACATTTCACAGCTACTTTTTTTTCTGGCTAATAATTCTTGTTGTTCCCAGGTAAGACCAGCCTTAACGGTTTCCATTGTACTGTAGAAGAGTCTGTAGACTACCTTGCTGCAATGACCATGGGCAATATTAAAGTCTGCTATAGAAACCGAAAGGAATTTTCCTTGGAGGTAGGAAAAATTTACGAGCATCAATAATTATTATGGATGAACGGTACTTAGGGGTAATCAATATACTGGTAAATAGAATAACTGGTAATCTAAGCTTCGTCCGAGATTCGCCTATTTTGTATAGGTAAATCGTTTGATTTGAAGCAATGATATATCAGAGGAATGGACGAGCTTGTTACTTTCTGTTTTTGATTTTAATCTATCTCTTGAATCTGATTGGCTTTGAACTTTGAACGACAGTGACCTTCGCTTATGGTATGACTGATAACTCAAAGGGGACGACACAGCTGTGTCGTATACGTTATAAGTTTATCCGTATCACGAACCCAACTTTGATAGTAATTTTAAAGTATTGTAATGGTCTTACACAATTTAAAAATTATGCAAATACATTTATTTGTGCGATTGCACTAGGCATGTCCGGAAACTCTCAGCAATTTCTCTCGATCGTAGTGTCATTGAAAATATAATTAAAATAGCGTACGAATACACGAGAGGCCAGATAAAGCCAATTTTTCATGCTGCTGTTGCAATGATCATTGAGCAAGCTATCTAGTCAATTAGTTATGTAATTATAATGCTAGAGCTTGCTCGGATTATATCTTTCTGTCTAAGAGAGTGGATGGATACAGAAGCCAGTTGTGGGATAATTTGCAGTAGTGAATTTCTACGACTAACGACCTATCGATATTGTCACGGACCTTATATAGAGCACTGTAGCGTTTAAGCCGAGAAAATTCGAAAAAAACATATTACTAGCGTTTTTTACTAATATATTAAATTATAGCATTGATAAAAATTCGTTATTGATACCGAAGAAGTGTATCAGGAAAAATGTTCAGGCAAACTTTTCAAACTGATTAGAACGCACGCAATTAGATGTACAAGATATTCATAGCTATTTAGAACGATAATTTCTCTTTCTAATCAAAGGTCATTATACAGCACTGATTTTAAAAAAAAATTTCTTCTCTGTCAACAAGCGATCAACACGAACTTCGTCAGTAGCGCGTCATGCCGATTGTATCTCGTTCATTTATTTTCATCGGCCGGCAAACGTGTGACAAATTTTCGATGGACGTACAGTGGATAATTTTGACATAGAAAATTAAAGTAACGCGTCACTTACTTTTTGAGCCACTTAAACATTCCCATTATACATGAAGCACAGCGGTGAACAACTCGTAGGTAGTAGAACTTGAGGACAAGTGCCGGTAACGTTAAAATATTTATGTGCAGTCCTCGAACGTACGATCCTCTTTCACGGGTTGAAATGGTACCAGTACGATTCCTCGTGACGGCTCGACCCCCCATTCGTGCCATTCGACTAAGCGGACGGTCCCCACTCTGCGCTGCGGTATTATTATGGCCCCCTTGGTGGGCGCACGGTATTTTCTTGAAATTTAAGTAAAAATTGTCTTCAGTGTCTTGGGCTTCTTTACTTGAATTTAAATAAAAATATCATCCAGGGAACTGAACGATTGATTGCTTATAGATAGTTAAAATTCAGGTCAACAAGAAACTAGAAATCTAAATTAGCAGATTTTCTTTTACCTGATTCAAAACTTTTCAGTAGAGCGTGAAGTGTTAATTGAAATGTTTGCCGTAAGTTGAAGTATGATTAATTAAAATAACGTAGAAATTGATTGAATGATTTTAGATTGAATTGAATTAATATGGATAAAATTCACACAAATTTTAGACAATTGACAAAACTGCTCGTAGACATTTACATTATCACACTGTTGACAAAAACTAATAGGAAATTTAATTCACTAAGTCATTGCGATACGTTGACTGCTAATCATTTGGGACGGTATAATTTCACGTGGATTAGTCGATTCATTTTTAATTCCGTCTTCGTCAGCTACTAACTGACTTGTATGATGTTTCTTGACAAGAAACTGGTCATTACTGCCCTTTGAAATCCTGGCTACTAGTCAACAAACCCTTTTTTCTTATTCTATTAGAACGCTCGGCACTTTGTGTTCCGTTGCGGGAAGTCGGTTTATTTATTTGTTGTTTTTCTCATATTTACTTTTAATAGGCGCACTAGTTTAAACTACCTATACGCCGTTAGGATTTTCATACGAGGTCCGCGGTTTCCTTTCGCTGTACAATTTCCCGTTTATCAGGTTGCCATTTATTATTCAACCCGTCAAGAGTTTCCATGCATTTCTAACGGATACCGGAACACTTTCTTTTCAAGCGCTCGATTACCTCGCAAAAATAATATGTCATTTCTTAACTACCATGTTTCAGACGGTAGGTAGTAATTTCAGTCCATATATATGGAGTATAAACTCCCGGAAAGCAATTACGCAATTTCTTATCGGTCCAGGAACCAGGAATGGTTTGAAACTATTTTAAAAGTGTCATAGAATGCAACGTTGATTTGTAAGATGCTTTGACTTTTTTTTACAGCGGCATCCTTTGTGAAACTGCCAGACAGTAATCAGCGCAATGAATGATAAGAAACAGTAATTACATGATACAATTTCAACCAACAAGATAACACTAGGCCAATGTTACTCTGCGTAGGATGTTGTCTGCGAAGGGTTAGTATATCAAATTAACATTTACAATTTCATCCTAAGGTTATAATTATTGGACTGCGGATGGCATTGATTAATTAGGAAGAAAATGACTTGTCGATCCAACAATTAATATATTAGAATTTTATAGCTTTACAATGCCAACGAAGCATCATTCTTAACTATCAATCATATTTTTATACAATAATTACAATAGTAGTAATAAATTACTTAAGTAAGGCGCAATCGTATTCTTATACTTTTGCAAGTACTTTGGGACGTCTTGGTCAAGTGATGTTCATAGGTACATTTGTAGAAAGCTGTAATTATCTCACTTAGTTACTTTCATATTTAATGCTACTAGTTTTTATTAATTCTAATTAAATTCTGATCACTATATCATCTATCACACTAAACGCTATCATCACAAGTTTTGATTGTAATTTCATGATGCTGCGAGAAAATTATGAGTGCATAAAAACGTTACAGATTTTATTTAGTATAATCGCACAAAGGAGGTAAGAAAATTTTTGTTAATGTATTTAAGTAGTTGTAATTCTTGGTGCCAAGGCTGCGTCCAGTCGTATCATTTAATTCATGGTGCCTTCATCTCTTGTTTCACGCAGTACTTGAAGGCCTCCCAACCTTCGCTTCTTGTTTGAGACTAAAAAGAAAAATAATAAAATACCACTTATTAACGTTCAGTTAGAACAAAAGAAAAAAAAATACTAGTATGAAATACATTTCTTGCATTGAAAAAAAATGAAGTTTCCCTGTATATCATCTAATACCATGGTCTATCATAACGGCCTAGAAATATACTAATTTATTTTAACAAGTACAACTATCAACGTTTTTCGTTATGTAGATTACTCCTATAATATTTGTGTCTTCACACTGCCATATAACTCGGGGCTCCCATACTCTGTTTTCAGGCATTTTGAACAAAATTGAAACCTCGTTTGTCCAGGTGTATGAAATATGCGCCTGGACAGTAGCAACACCTTATACAGAGAATTACGAAACACTGTGTAAAGTATTGAACAGGCGCATATGAATTGCGCCTGACTAACCGCAACCGCCTACACAGCAACGTTGCAACGGTGCTATTGATACTTAAAAGATGACAAACGAAGTCGTTACCTTAAATCCTCTGTGGAGTCTGTCCTTCATGATTGCAATAAATTCTTTGTAAGACAACTGACCATCGCCGTCGACATCAAATATCGCAAAAACGGTGTCTATGATGTGACTCGATAAATTAGTTCCAGTGCATATCTTAACAGCTCGCAAAAATTCATCTGAAAATAATAATGAAATCATAAATATAAACGTATCGTTTCCAAATGATAATCAGTGAAGTAAATTAGCTTAGCCATAACTGGTATTTGGTACCAAGATACCTAAAAATATTGACAGAATGTTAATACAGTCTGTCGAAATTTTTATTTTCATTGTAGCTCCAAGGCGATCAACTTATTTATTAATTAGCCAAAGTGATCAGTCATTTATAGCGATACGCTTGACACCTTTAGTCGACAGTCCGTAAAGAGTCGTACGTACGTCACAATATACTGAATACGAATAATCTATCTGTATACCTGACTCCAATAACGAGTCAATATTATCAGTCCTTTAGCGCAATCTCAAAGTCCTCCAGATATATCAGGAGACGAATTTGGAGTATAAACGAAACTGTCTAAAAAAAACCGTACCTTTGGATATCGGATGATCGGCAAGAGTGTACATTCTCATTGCTATCGCAAAATCATCAAGACTATTCAGGAACTGATAGAATACACGGAATTCGTCGAAGGTAATGCCGGTCTGTAGTTCCGAGCGATCTATGAGCCTGTCCAAGTACTTGTCGTACCTGAGAAGCGATATCAGGTAAAAAATTAAAAACATCAACCAGCCAATGTCGCAATGGGATTTCCTATCTCAAGTGAAAAATGTTAACCCACTCCTCGGTATCTAGATACGTGTATCTCAAAAGGATCTTGGCAAAGTCCAATTCGGAGATGGTGTCGCGTCCTTTGCTAAATTCATGAAATTCCAATTCGAGGACCTCGTGCTGAAGATTTTCCATGAACTGCCGAAAACCGTCGTACTGCAGCTCGTCGGAGCCATCCTTGCCAAAGAAGTGTATCATAAGGGTCGTGTCGACCGCGTGACGTCGTTGCAGACCCTGGAGGTAAATAAATCAAGTGAGAACGGTTAATTTTAAATTCAAGTAAAAGCGTTTGAATTAACGAATATAACGGTTCTGCATAAATTACTTGATCATCGTCGATGAACTGTGTTTGGACTTCCTCTGGGCTTTTTTCTCGCTCGTTTAGCCTCGCCGTTTCTTCGTTGGGCTTCTCGACGCCGTGACGGTCCCTCCAAGCGTGACTAAAAATTTTCTCCATCTAAATCACACACACATACACATACAGTTGGATGGTTATTGACTTGATTCTTAGAAGAAATGCCGCGAATAGATTGCGCAGTAATAATTATGCAAATAGTGCGATACAGTGAGCAATGACGACAATGAATACAGTATCCAAGACCGATGCGTCTGAAATAAATGATGATGTTAATACGGCTGTACGGTTAGGTTAGGTTAGTACATCCAGTGCATTGCGATGGCCTTCTCCGATATGGATGACAATAATTAACGATGCATCTTATTCACGTTGAAACGACAGCAGATTCGCATGGTGGTTACACGATCGAAAATTCTTGATAATCGAAGACGACATGGGCGTTGATTCTTGCACTGTGTAAATCCTTGGCCGTAGATCTATAAATCCGTCAAGTATATTTTGTACCTTTTGGCGAGATGGAAGACATTAGTGCGTGTAACGTGAAACGGGAAAGATGTATAATCAGTATATCGTTGATATAATTGTATACGATAATCCTTTAGACGTGTATGTATTGACAGCTGCGTTTAATTATTTATTGAATTTTAATCACGAGCATGATTAATTATAATAGGTCGCGTGAATTTCTATACTCATTTTGGCTCAGATAATTAATCGTTACGTTGTGTGCGCGGTGTAATTATTTACTTGCTGATTAACTTTAACTGACAATTTTTCCTAATACACGGCAATCGGTGCAAACTTACGTAGGAATTGGAGATGATTTCGTTCGTCTCGGACAATTGGGCTTCACGAAGTTTTGTCTTGGCGGCCAAAGCCTCTTCGCTCGGAGCAAGTATGGAACGTAACTAATATTTCGAAATAAACAAGAAAATTAATTCTCCTGGCTGCAACGTTTTTTTTTTGATAATGCCAAACGCAAACAATCAGAATTCAACTCAATGATTAATATAAATAATATAAAGCTGTATGTGCACGTACACAAGTCACGTTAGAATAGTGCATCCGGAAATAAAAATTAAACAAAAATTCTATTCACAGTCGAAAGACGGTAACGTAACGGTAACAAAAAAAAAACATTAGAAAATTAAAAAAACAAAGAAAAAATACAGTACGACAATAGTAATGATTCAAATCGATACGAAATCCCCACGCATTCCGTACACTCTAAAGTGGTACTATGAACTATTCGCGTATACGTTTCGCGAAGTTTCATAGCGACTTAAAATTCTGAAAATGATATTTCTAAAGAGAGAAGGAAAAAAAAGGAAACGTATTAAAGCAAAAATAAATAATGCACTTGCTACTCGAGCTACGTAGAAATGAATTAATTTACAAGACAGCACTGCAGACCCTCGAAGCTTACTTCGATCATGGCTATCTATTAATCTACATATATGTATATCTATCCATCTATGATAGCTGTACCTTCTAATTATCATCTAATATTAATCTACACAATACAACTGACTGATATCGGAACTCGACTAAATCGCACCTTGGGAAAACGATCGAAGTAAGCGAATAATGGGGACGATTAGTGAGCACGGTCGACGGCGCGTCGAACGCACACGGCACAAGATCAGCCTTTGGTTAGAGATTAGGCGTAGAGGCCGTCATACGTGAAGACAGTATACGCCTGCAAGCAAGAGCGAGTAATGATTGGTGTATGCGAAAGTTAGACAGAAGAATAGTGGATCGGAGGTTTTAACCTCAAAATCAAGAGCTGCGAAAACTCACGGCACGCTTAGTGGCTTCGTCGAGTTCACGTTCCTTCATTCTACCGCCCAGTAGTCGCCGAATCTGTGGAAATGGCATGCGAAACGATAACGAAATTCATATCAAGAGGCTGACGCTCTTCTTTGAAGGACGCTAAAATTCAGTGGATGTACTATAGAGAGAGAGAGAGAGAGAGAGAGAGAGAGAGAGAGAGAGAGAGAGAGAGAGAGAGAGAGAGAGAGAGAGAGAG
>JASANN010000233.1:2596124-2626565 GCA_031762395.1 Calameuta pygmaea | reverse complement strand
AAATTCTTTATATAACCCAATATTGAATATTATCAAAACGCTATATTTTATAAATATATTAATATATTCCCGCAGTGGTTCTCAACAAATCTTATACATATAATATCATTCTGATCTCATCCCTCTGCCTGCTCGTAATTAATCCTCAATGCAATAAAATGACCAACACCTATACTAGATACCAGCGAGTATTATCTTATCTTATTCAAAATTCTTTATATAACCCAATATTGAATATTATCAAAACGCTATATTTTATAAATATATTAATATATTCCCGCAGTGACTCTCAACGAATCTTATATAATATCATTTTGATCTCATCCCTCCGCTCGTAATTTATCCTCAAGGTAGTAAAATGACCAACACCTATACGAGATACCGGCGAGTATTATCGTATGTTATTGCCCTATAGATTTCTCTTTTGCATAGAGGATACCCGGTGCACCTGTCAGTGCATCCCAGTAAGGGCATATTTACGATTGCCTACAGACCGGGTCCCATAGCAAGGCTAATTGCCGTTCCGCACGATTCCCAGGATTTTTGAGAGTCCACGTCCCGAGACTTCAGTCAGGACGTTGAGAACATTTAAAGGATCCCGCCATAAGGAACGGTAGCGAGTCCCATGGCAGGGTGGTTCTTCACTGGTCTCTATCACAGAGCGCAATCGGTAACTTCGAGGATCGAGATGCGTATCCGCGTGCCGCAACCTGAGGGCGATAAAACAAGAGCGCAGCATCTCCGCGATAGCGATTGCGCCTAGCAGTAGGTCGTAGGATGTGATTTATGGGATCAAGGGAAATCAAGAATATGGTCCCGGTGGGCGAGCGTACAGAATAACACGTAGAACTGGATAAACTCCTGTACTGAAGACTCGTGCGGAATTACAACGCGCGCAATACGTTTCTGTTAGCCACGTTTCCGGTAGGTTTCAGCCGAGCGAAATTACACTCGATATCCGTTAAGCCCCGGTACGTCGAGTCGCGTGGCGACTTTGAGTGACAGGCGTAAAAGCAGCAGAGACCGCCTTTATCTACGGAGTCTCCTCTGCGATCGGATAGAGATAGAAAATTTCCTTGGCAATTTGCTCGCACAGCGCGAACCGAATTAATCGCTTTGGTATGCATGATTAATGGCGGAAGCGCTACGACTCACAAATTAAGAGTACCTCACGGCTTGATTTAAGATTTAATTAACGGCTGCGGGCCCGACGCGATCAAACGTACATGTATACAGGGTTATTGATTATATATCGATTATTAGTTTAATTTGACAGCTGTCATGAGATTCTATCGTATAAACGTTACTTCAAAAGGTATTATACAATAACAATGTAAAAGATACAGGTTGACCAGGCAATGTTGCCAATATTGTTGAAATAAAATTATGAGATTTATTGTACGTATTAAATTACATATATATATTCGCATAATTAGCAAGTGAAAACAATTGATTTTCACGGTGAACCGATGAGTTACGCTAATGAGATACAGTAACGGTCGCAATTCGTCTAAATTAATTATCGTTCTATCCCAAAGCACCGTGAAATTAGCGAGAGCGCGATGGGGCGTGTGTATATATAAAAAAAAAAAAAAAAAAAAAAATACGAAAAAGAAGAAAAGCGTTTGCGTGTTACTACGCTATGTATCAAGGGGTAGAACAATGCCAGTAATTGAATATTTGAGATTATGATTTAAGAATCGCCCACAGCGTAGCTCGCCCGGGATAGCCTGCGCCCTTATACGCAACACTGTGCGTAATGCAATAAATAACAATTTCGCCGAGACCCGGCCCAACCTAGCTCATACTCGATGCTAATATTCAATTAATCCACCTTACCGGAGAGCTACAAAAAAAACCGCAAAATACTCAAGCAAGCGGATCTCCATTACCACGGCCTCTCGACTCCACACCGTAAAGGTTCAAATTTTCCATAATTTTGAGATTCTTCCAAAAGTTAACAACGCATCGAAGCCGTTTAATAAGACGTTACCGAAGGTGAATTCGGCCAAAGATATTCGCGAGTAACACGCGATACTCGTATGAGAATTCGTTTCCCGTGACATTACGTATTCGAAAGTGGCACTATATTCCTCGGAGGAATATTTGCCAGCGCGAGTTTAAATTCCGTTAGCTTATCAAGGAAGAGTGCACGTTAAGTATTACCGCACGTAAGGCATATTACACGTGAGGAATTATATCGGGAGCTATAAATATATAGTGAAGCATACACGTACTTACGTAGTTAGAGGATTGAAAATCATTGGGATATATCATAATTGCATAATATTACTTGGTTCAATAAGATTTGTTACGTATCGCCGACTCTACGTCGCGTGTATACGAGATCGATCAGTCATATGATAACGAGTGATAGCACAGCCGTCAGTACGGTGTATGCATTGTCGATGCACCTCTACGAAAAAAAAGTTTGAACCCCATTAGTCAGTGCACCCGCTCGTCACAGAAGTGCATCCGTAATGCACGACTGATAACGTCCGAGTGTCTTGGACAATAATGCGTAATGCACTGGATGGTTTATGCGCACGTAGCGATGACTTTGAAAGTCGGTACAAGTGATATTATAAATAAATATACCCATTTCGTAGATAAATTATTGATAGTAAAAAAAAATGACGTAGGCAGTATCCTTTGTCGTTTACACCTACTCTTGCACGATATATTTATGGTTATACGTTTATCTTTTGGGTATTCTAGATGTCATCGTCTCCTATTGTCATTTTGATTCTCCTCAACCCACACCATGCGGATAGCACGCTGTCAGACTGCATCGTTATTTCTGACTAAGATCGTTTTCGTTCGATGCAAAACTAGTGCAATTCTCTAAAGGGTGTCGTGGCTGCTCGCTATGCTCGTTACTTACTCGTGTAATATCGTGCTGGGAGTAATATGCAATGACTGCCGGAAAGTGGAGGACGTTCGTCCAGTCTTACAATGAGGAATGTGAGTTGCAGTGAGCTCGATGACGCGTTAGCATGCTGAGAATCATTGTATCGGGTACTGTCGTCAAATCGTTTCGTGTAAACGTGCCCACGCGATATTTCAAAGTTTTTATTAAATCTTGTTGTATATTTCACTGGGTTGATTCGCGTAGTGGACATTCGCCTAGCTTCAGTATTATTTGGTTTAGGAACTGACGTGATTCGGACTCATTAACGTCACTCGACCGCTTGATGAACTTGTGATGAGTTCAGATATGACAGAGGACGAAGGAAATTTTAAAAATTGTAATAAATAAATATTATTATAAGATTTTAATTTTTTTTTTAATTATTCAATGGTTTATTCGTGTCAAGTTCATTCCACATTCCACATTCCTTATTTATATACTGCTATTTTCCACTTTAACGTATTGGTACTCAGAGTTAAGTTTAAGAGCGACACACCTTTCAGCATCCCACGCGACTCTCGCGATATATTGAAGAAGTTCTATTTCCTGTACAGGAACCAAATCAATTCAGTCACGACGGGTGATAATGTGCAATGGATGATAAGGAGTGCAGCGGGTTCTATTATGGCGGAGCCAAGGAATGAGAAGGAGAAGAGGTTCTGTGGAATGAAAATGGAATCTTGGAAAGTAATAGTCGAGTAGAATTAAACGATCCGTTTAGACCTGAAGTTCTCATATGTTTTCTGGCACGTAGAAGCTGTCCTACGTACCTACATGTTTCTTGTCCTTGAGTTGCAAGGAACTTCGGGAAACCGGTCGCAAGGTCCCCGGGAATTTCTGGACGCCTTGAAAAGAAATCACTTTCATTGACCCGTCGCTCCTCGACGTACAACAAAGTTACCGACGCGAGGACTTCGTCTGCAGGAAGTGGATCGAGCAGGTGTCTCGAGATGGTCGGAATGTGCAGGAGTCGGGAAAGACGTGCAAAAAGGGAGATAAAAGAAAGCCCCAGAGAGTGCAGGTATACAAGCTGCTATTGCAGTCGGGCTTCATTATTGTCTTGTTTGAAAGAGGCTTAAATGGAGACTAAGAGGGAGAAGACGATACGGGTGGAAGAAAGAGAGGAAGAGGCTTGAACAGGGAGGAGCTCGAGGACGAAGTACGAAAGAAGAATGAACCGCCCTGGGCAACAAAAACTGGTACGAACGATACCGAAGTTGAAGCTTGAAGGAAAGAAAAAAAATGAACTGGTACATCCCTGAATATGGTATAGGAAACGTCTCAGTCTGGTCTACCTTTATATCTGACTCATTGCTGATAAAAAATCCAGGAACGTCAGGACAAATCCTTCTGCAGGATGTGTTCCTGGTCCGATATGGTACAGTAGGGCTATACATAACTGTTATAAGGATGCTGCTATCGGGATTCGTATTTAAGACACTTCCTGAAAACGACTTTTTTCTGGAATCAGGATGAGACTAAACACTTGGGGCTGATTTCGATTAGATTTGTTCAAGAGAAATTTAATTTTTGAGGCTTTATATTATTTTAACATTCGTCAAGGTTTCGTATGTTATTTAATCCACTTGGGGTAGGTAAACTGTTTTTATTCCTTGCATCTCAGCAGATAGTACCAATCTTATCAGGCCTGACAACACAGTCGATTCAACAGGATACGAAAGCCATGCCAACGAACCCTGTATAAAGTTTTTTCTGAAAGTCTACAGGATAAAGGTAGGTAGGAAGGAATACTTGAAAAAAAGAAGTCAGAAAAGATTCTTGATAAATTCCTTCGGATCGAAGTGGCTATAGTGTCTTGGCATAATAAAAAAAAAAAGTTCAACATTTGTTAGGATGGTTTGTTGCACGATCGTTTATCGCAGATCGAGACGTAGTGCAGACTTCACTTTTTGAAAGTGCAACACGACTGCCGGCGGATTAGCATTAAAGAGGCCGACGGATTTTCGGTAAACAAGAGACTCGCGAAATTGCAATGCGAAGACTGCGTCAGGAACGTGGAAGAATATTAACTGTCAGGACGAACGAACCGAATTTACATTTAGGCTCGGAGTGTCCAGAATGACTTATGTGTTAATACAAATTTTTTTTTTCCCCACAGCTAATTATTATAGTTAGACTTTTCAAAAGAAATCTTAGGCTCAGTTTGTCTACGTCATTTCCAAGGGTACCAGTTAACCAACGAAGTCTAGATTCTATGGGAGTTTCACAGGTACAGATTCGTCCATAGGTTATACGATTGACGCCTTCCACTTCTTCGTAAGGGCAATAAGATGCATCTCTATTAGAGTTCGCGTCGATCGCCTATGGCGCCACTATCTTTGCCTTGTAATTATACAACATGCTTTATCGTCGAATTCGACCCACGCGTTCTGCGATTTGGACTTTTTATTCGGCTCGTCCAACCAGAGATAACGGCCCTTCTTTCCAGATCGTTTCGATTCGCTAGCAAGGGATACGTTTACCTATACATATATCTAACGAACGTTAACGTAACTGTATCCTGTTCGGTTCGGTGCGCCACGCGCAATTTTTTCTTTCATCTTTGCCGCGATAACGTTTTCCTACGTCACGTGTACCACTAGCAATGCTTCCTTTGTTCCTGATCGCTGCTTGGAGTCTATATGACTTATTGCGTTTTCTCAGAAAATCTTTCTTCACGATAAGACGTTTTTTTTTATTTTACAACATACTTTTATTAAATATGTGATATCACGTTAGATTTAATAGAAATTAAAAATTATTTTTTCTTTTATTCATACTTGCTGCTTGAACGGGACGCGCAGGTATCGTATTTTTGGTGAACCACAATTTTGCGATCTGTCATAACTTGGTCAGGGATTGGTGAAACGTAAGACGTACCTACCTGTAAGGCAGGATTACTTATCTCGGTAGAAGCCTACCAAAAAGATTTTTTGAGATAAATTATCACCCTGACTTATTCGTCGCTACGATCTTCAGTCCTTATCTTCTGTTGTTTTTCGTAAAAAAAAAAACTATATAAAAAATCTGCTTTTCTCCAGTGGCGATTCAATTTACCGTTTAGCGAATGAGGATACGTGAGTTTGGCGCACCCTTGCCTCGAATAAGTTATTCTCGTCCTGTAGAAGCAAAGGTGCAATCAGCCGATTACGGGAATCGTAGGAGTGCGTGCCGTGACAAAATGTCGCGAGGAGAATAGTGTTAATTCCTGAGGATGCGTGGTAGTTCGTTGGACAGTGGTATGGCAATGATTATGTAATTTATTGCACGACAAACTTTTGGAATATATTTAGATACGACACTACTTGAAGAAAGTTTCATTTTACTTATCACATAGAAAACTTATTGGATAATATTATATATGTATATAATACAACTAATTGGATATATGTGAAAATTTTCTCTCGTCGTATATAATTATATGTAAAATGTTTTTTTATCACGAAATATTTGGACACCTCAAAATTATGAATTATGAAACCTAAGTTATTTTTTTTAATATTATTGACATAGTCAATAGTCTCAATTTATATGTATATGTAGTTACAAGGTAGGATGGGTTTTCAAATTATTGCTTGCTTACGAAGAGACATTGAGATACCATTAAAATCATAAATGCAGGCATATTCTATGACTTCTTGATTGTTCAATGAGCCCGACTGTAACTTACGAATTATTACACTGACATTCATAAGCATTTTTTAGGTGTACTTTAATAGTACGGTTGATCATAACAAAAATGTCATATTGAAAGTTTTATATGTACGTAAGGTATCTTGTATGAGAAAAAAAATAAAATTTCTATGGCCATTGTCAAGAATGACAATTATCGGGAGTAAATGTCACAGGTTGAGCATATTTATTGATAAATTTCTAAAAATTTATGGAATTAATGATTTTGATTGGTGGGAGTTCCATAATAAATTACATAAGGCAAAAATCCTCCAGGGACGATACGAATGATCAAGTTGGTGTCACTTCCGGTTGTTATAGAAAACCCGTAAAACTATATGGGACCATGCGACAGACTGGCGTCGCGTTCAGACGGTTTGAGCCGTGAGAGTTTCCACCCTTAACTCTTTCGTCGCGGGTCGCTAGACCAGCCTTCAGGCTGTCACATAAAGTTGCGCGCGACACAGCACGTTTTGAGGCATTTCTCGTGTACGCTGGGTCAGGAATCCCAAAACCATGGGACCGATACTCGTGTCTTTCGGGGGACAATGGGTCCGTGAAAGGTGATTAGGGTTATAAACTGGGTTAATAGTTAGTGTAAAACACCGGACACTGTATAATTACTGTACGAGGAGCAGTCATAAAGAAATTGGTGTCCATTTGAAAACCGACTGAACCCGTTTGGGGAATTCGATGAGATCGACGATAACAAAAATTTAGATCAATTCCAAAAAAAGAACAATCGACCTTTAGGAAAAAAAATTATTGGCAACAACGATAAAATTAAAAAAAAATTCTTTTTTTTACAAAAGGAAAATAATTTAGCTAAGCAGTGAACTGACCACCCAAATAGAAGTATTAAAATTTATTCATGATCAGTCCTAACGGAATTAAACCATTTACATTCCCTTGTAGGACCGATGCTTTGTATTTCGGTATTTTATTGTGTTTTCAGAAAAAAAAAGATACCCGTGTGTTTACCGCTGCATAGACAATCGCCAGAGGTGTTCCATTTAAGGGATAATTTCATATGGTACAATTTCAATCTGTATGTATACAGTATCGTATCTGGACCTATAATGTCCTGTAGGACACGCGGTCAAATAAGCCGCATGCATAAACATAGGGAGTATTAAACCTACCTTGGGTTATATACATAGTGAAAAACATAGAAGGGCAAGACTCAACCCACCCACTATGGTACATCGGCTACTTTATGGAGTTGCCCTTAAATGCTGCAGCGACACACAGTGCACGTATGGGCTACGTTAAGGATGCGTATGCGAGACTGAGCATAAGACAGTCTATAAAGGCCCCGCGGGAATGCTTGTAACCCCACGTGTCCCGGACTGTAGCCACATGTGGAGAAATTATGGATTTTATTTTTTTTAACTTTGGTAATTAAGTCGTTACAGGTCCAAGATAATCGATGACTGTTTGGGCCCTTGTAATTTTCCGGGAGGACTGGTCAGCTTCTGGTCAGCGTTATACCCTGTGTTATCTACGAGTTGTAGATTGAGATCTAAAATTCTAAATGTACCTGTAGTCGATTAAAAATGTATGGAGTATTAATTAATTCCATCATAGTTTCAGAACGGTATTACATAAGCGACTACTATGGTGGTCAGCCTGATACAGCTACAGAGTAAATCGACGGTAAAGTGGACAATAAATTTTCTTAAATTTTTTTGGGGTAGTTTTCTGTACGTGGCAACAAATCGAAATGCGAGTATCCACCCTTAGTCGGTACTCGCAGGCACTTGGTCGCAGACCAGCCCGATTCCTCGGGTCGTTTCTTTAATCCCTTGAGGTTTCTAGGATTTGATGGTATTTTTATGGAGTACCCTAATTGAAGCAGGTCATTACCAAAAGTTATAGCGGGTCTTGTGTTGACGTGGCCAACCCCGCTGGCAGTCGAAATACCAAAAGACGTTAAGGGATGAAATGAAAGTGTGGGAAGAACGATGCAGCTTCGTTATAACAGGGAGGATTCCTGAAAAGGATACCGACCGAAAATTCATATGTAAAACTGGCTTAAGGTATCCCAGGAGTCGCAAGACTGTTTCTTAATTTTTCACAGCCGTTTAATCGGATCCCCCCCCTGTGAATACCATAAATACTTACAATCAGCCGACCGTACGAGTTTCCAAAGGACGTTTGACAATCGGTACAAAATATTTCCGAGTAAACCAGAGCGCGATAGTACGTAGAACAAATATATCTTGTCAGAACGTTTCCTGACATTATCTAATGAATTACAATGAGTACGTGGACGTATGTGCAGATATCGAAATGTTGCTGATTTGTAACACGCATCGGTACGGCAATATAATTCAAAGTGACTCGAGCATGAAATATAGGTTAACAGGTAGAGCATACAGTATACAGTCTAGAAGTAGGTCATGGTCACGACGGAGGTGTGAAACTCGCCCAAGCTCTATATATCGATAAAACACGTGTCTAACATAATAAACAAAAAAATTCCTTCATGAAATAAACAAGCCCATCAAACCCCTTAAGTATCGAGAAAAAAAAATTTTTTTTTTACCAAAAGTGATTCCAAACAAAAATTTATTGCATTTTTATTAAAAATGCATCTTAAGAGTCCTGAATTATTTTCGTAGAAACAATTTTCTTCCAAGTGCACATATATGCCTCAGTGACATTCAGCGGGTTAAAAAACATTGTATGTTGAAAGCTGCTACGACGATTCAAAGAATCTACAGTCTCTTCGCTGTATTATTTCCCACTGGATTATGATGGCTCCCCACGTCAGGACGGGAATCATCAAAGTGTCTTGATATATTTAATCTCAAACGTGCTCTCTCATTACAAGTAATTCGAGTAATCGATCGGCCAGTGGCGGTGCCACATTTCACGCCGAAAACTTGGCAGCCATTTATAGACACATTCGTGTACCGTGAACGTATCTGATATACACATATATAAACGGTCGACATACGAATAAGCCACACGCAGCTACACTCGGTTCGTCGTAACAACCAGGTTCGTTTGCCAGTTTAACCCAAACTCGAGGATCTTTGTATCCCGAGGCAGTCACGCAAAACGAGCCGCTTTTAATCAACGCGCAACGATAGAAGCCTGGCTAACTGAATCGCATCACTCTTTAGCGACTCCTCCCACGTTCTTAGCCGTCATCTTAGGTGGGTGATTAACACAAATCAGAGGATCCTCTCATGATTTTATAATCCTACTGAATTTCAATGGATGGTTCATTCATTAAATAAATCTATAGAAAATCATTAATCAGGCACAGTGTAGGACCGAGTTACTTATTAATAAAAAAATAAATTATAACAATCTTCAAAGTATTTTCTGACCATTGACAGTGTAACTTCCTCAAGGATTATAATGATAGCCAAGAATTATTTTCTAGTTATTTAACGAACGCCGAGTCCGTTCTCGAAACACCAGGAGTTGGCCCACCCTGGCTGCCGTTAGGGATCACGTAAAGAGCCTGCCCGTAGGCCACCGGAGTTGTTTCTCTTTAAACGGGTCATTAGCCATTTAAATGTAACGAATTGCGATAACTGTCTAGGCGCCACTCACCAGCCTGATTGATAGGACGTAAGCCCTATTAACTTGCAATTAACGTCTCGCAGGCTCAATTTGAAAACATCATGGTGAATCCACAATGATCTTTGCGACCGTAACCGGAAAGTTTGTTAAATTGATTGTACTTTCAAACTCGTTCAAATAACTCAAACAACTATCTCATGCACGTGCTTTACTACTGGTCTAACGGAGACGGGCGAGTATCGCGTGTTACAACATTCGATTATCGTATAGTAATGTTAATAGGATTCCGCAATGAGCATTGTGAGAACTGAAAAGTGCATAACTCCAGGATGCAGACTGTAACATAAATTGAAAATTTAAATATCGCGTGCGCAGCTTTAAATCTTTTATCCTCTTGCACGTTAAGCCGGCAGCCTTTGCCGCGGCCACATATACAGATATACTTAGTAGAATCTTTTACCAAAAATTATAAAATATTGTTAACGGAGGCGGAACAGATACGAAATTTATTAGTGGCGCGGAGTAGCGGAGTCCATGATTTAATGCGTTCTTATCATACGCACTTGAATTGCATGCGGTATAGCATTTATATTAGCCACGTTTATAAACCGGTATGCGCTTACGTTTATAGTTATAGGTATTCCTAAGGAATGTAAATTCAGCTTTTTTTTTCACTATTTCATCGTGCCATTGTTATAGGAGACAAAAGTATTGTCATAAACAATTAAGACGTCTCTCTCGGGTGAAAAATTGTTACACGTAAAAAAAAAAAAAAAAAGTGAGTGATTTAACGACACGGGGATGCTAAAGGTATACCCGATACTTTATCACTCACTACAGAGACTGTACAATGCCTAACAATGCAATATGCAACGCAATATTTTACTTACTGACAAGACCTATTTGTGAGTTGAAGCTAACAAGGACTTTTATTGAAAATATATCCGTACAGGGTTTTTCGAAAAAATTAATCCTTAATTTTTATATTTTCAATGCATTGGTATTCACTAATTCTTCGTCAATTCATTCGATTGATTTATTACTGAGTTTGCTAATCGCTGCACTTAACTGTGTATAAAACGATGCTTTTCAGCTGTATAGAGTTGTTGCATCGTTGCATCGTTGCACCGTTGCACCGTACAGAAGGGGGGACTTTCCGCTAATTATACCGTGTTGTACCTGTACACACCTTGCATGTATCATTCGTTAGCGCAGAATCGGATACGATATAGGAACAGGTTTGGCAGGAAGGACCGACGCAGGAATAGCGTAACTGAGGCGAATGCATTTCGCAGGGCGTAGGTAAGTAGGGAGTGCATCGTGTATTCAGGCAAGTGCGTATATACACGTGGATACTTAAGTTAGCACTGTAAAAGATGCATCGCTCGTTACCCACGCGTCGAAAGGGTGTGGCGAAGACTCGACGGAGGCAGCTTGTTTGCTGTCTTGTTTATTCGATTGTTTATTTCGTTATTTACGCATCTACCTGCGATATTATAGGCGCACTCTTATTACGTGTCGGTATGACCTAGCGCCAGTTTCGTGAGCCAAATTCCCGGTTACGTAACAGATAACGATTTACCGATGACGATTTTTGATTAGAAATTTATGCTTTGGCGTGGATTAGAATCTCTTACGAAAGACATTCTATAAATACATTAGGTTGCTATTGACGTTTAGGTAAGTGACATGTTTTTGGGACGGTTCATTCCTTGGGATGCTGGGTGAGCGGGGATTAATATTATTTTTTATTTTTCGAAGTCATCGAGATTTAGTTTTCTTATCAGTTTGATAGATTGGAAAAAAAATTTTATACGCTCAAATGTGAGGCTCGAGCTCGTCACCTTGAGATTTAGGGTCTTATGTTTCCATCAAATTTTTTTTAATTTATTTATTTTAACGGCAGAAACGCCACAATTTTTAAGGGGGATTCGACCCTCTCATTACTATAGGAAAATTTAAACGAAAATTGGAAATAGGATTTTTTACAGATTCTTTCCCACGTACGACTTGAGAGAATATTTTGCATGGTTAATAATAATTTTGTAATTACTTTCGGAATAATTCACCCGAAAATCAAAGAGTAATCGGAACCAAAAATTTCGATGTGAATATGAAACGTGACAAATTTTCGGTCTTATCGAGAACCTGCTAACCCTAGATGTAAAATGGTCTTTCTTCAATTTTACTTCTAATTGATATAACTATCGTATGCTAATATAGAGGTTAAGTTTGTTCCTAAATATTCTATTATATTTTTTTATATGAAGTTACAATCTTTTTGTCGTTCCTCGATATGTAAGATTTTGTTACTTGTATCCAAGTATCTTTCATTTCGATCTGGACATTTGTAAGGCATATTTGTTAGAGCTTCTTTTTTATTCGGAGCTCAACAGATGACCCATGTGAATTTATACCAACCATATGGAGGATAAATGTACCAATAACTGTGTCAAGCAGTCTACTTGAGTTCGGTAGTAAAAAATGGGTCTGTAAACAGGTGAATTATGTGTATTCTTGTCTTTTTTCAAAATATCAATTACTTCAGTCATTTTTCAACAGCTAGAAAAATACGGGTCATTTAACAGATTTTATGACCATATTACGTATCTCAATAGTCTTTTTGGCAATACTTTTAGCTACTACTTTAGTCATGCTGGTGAAATCGCTATTTAATTCTCTCAAGTCGTTGATAAAAATTTTAATTTTCCCCATTTCAGATTTAATTATTTCAAGATGATGTTAACTAAATTGATCTTCTATCAAATTTAATTTCTTAAGGGACTGTTTTAAATCTTAATACACTTAACTTATTACGCGAGGGTCTCTAATCTAATTTGAACAGCTTTTAGTTTTGTCACGAGGAATTATTAGTTTTTCAATGCCTCAACTTTCCCTTGCGTCTGAGCAAACTGTTAATTATGTGAAAACATCTCTGTTCTTTTCACGAGACGTTATTCATTCTTCCCTGTCACATCGGAGAGATGATCTGTCTTAAGGTCTTCTTTCTTTTATTTCACAGATCTTAATAAGGATCTTCGTTCCTTTACATCCTCTCATTCCCCCCCTCTTTAATCCTGTATATTTTATCGATTTCAGTTGACAAGAAATTTTGTATTTTCGTAATTTCTTGAAATACGCAGTAAGAACAATATCTGACGTTTGAAAAACATCAATTCTTTATGTCTAGGCGTGACTTTATCTATTGCTTTTTCAATACCCTCGGTCATAGAAAAAAAAAGGTATCATTCAATTCCACCGTTAGTTCATCATCTGTAATATGGAATTATTCATTTTGTAGAATCTTATAAAATTTAGTCTTGGTTTTTAGTCAGAAATTATTATTATTTAGTAACATCTTAATTTTCGTCTTCAAATTTTCCAAAATTATTTTCACCATCTTTTCCCTAGATTGTTTAGTACGTTTCGAGATATTTGCACTGCTCGCGTTACGAAGGTGAAAAACCTTCTTGCAGGATACGTAGCACGTGAAGTAATTCTATATAAATGCCTGTCAGAAATCTTCTCTCGTTATTAATGGATACACATGCTGGTCGTAGAAAAGACACCATATTCGTATTATGGTGTCCCATGGCAAAACCCCATACGGAATCACAGCTTGCCGCTAAGTAGATGTCATTTGTCTGTCTCGTCTGATCAAAAGGGCGGTCCCGGTCCGACAGAATTCATGGTGAATATTGAATGAGCGACCGGTTGATTCATCACTGTCAAATTAGGGTATTGAGCGACGACGGGTAAAATGTGTTTTCACTTAAAAGTGCATCATCCGTCCCAAAACCCTCGAGATAGGTATAACTGAGCATTCGCAGGTTTTCACGTCAGAATATATGCGAAGCGATATATCATCTTCGATCGATCAATTCTGCATTTTCAATGCCTACGTCAATGACCCACTCGCCCTGAATGCTATCCGACATGACGAGACGTCCGACGAATAAATTACGAGATTCCAACGAAACGTCCACGAATTGCCAGAGATGAGCACGTAAAATTTTTAGCTTTGGTAGTGGAAATTATGGGGAAAAGAAGGAGAGAGAGAGAGAGAAAAAAAAGGAAGAAAACATTGAAACGAGGCGTGAAGCGTCTCTCACCCCGAGGTTGAAAATAATACAAAAACCTCGGCGAAAGGTCATAAGTCAACGGCGAAGGGTTTGCTCGCTTTCCACGGCTCTGGATCTTGCCTTTTTTTATCATCACGTTTCACGGTACGCACGGTCTATTACAGTCTTGTGGATGAGATTTCAAGCTTGGGGCGCCATCGCCTTTAATGAAGCCATTTGTTCTTTAAAATCTTCCCCCTATTTTTTTTATTCCTTCAGGATCATTAACAGCCCTCTGATATGAGGGTTAATAAAACGAAGCACTCAAGACCTCATTTCCTCTTCCGTACTCCTATACGCTGAAACTTGTATAACCATATTAAAAAAATTCATGTACAGAAACAGCTGGTATCACCATGCTCGATAACTATACTACGGATTAAGGTAGCTCAAGACAAAATTTATATGTACATTTTACGTAGCACTTAGATGTCTTCGGAGTGTCGAAAGACAATAAAATGTCACCGGAGAACGTTAAAGAGACTCGGTTTTAAAATAGGTACATTTTGAGTTTTATAAAGCTTCACATTGAATTCAGGCTTAAAAGATTTTTCCAGACGCAACTCGACATTAAGAAAATGAAAAAAAAAAAAAGAAGGTCTACGCCATTGAGTATGGGCACAATAGACTTGTTGGATTACGCTTATTAAGTCAAAGTCGTATCAACGATATGATCGGTGGTAGGGGCGCGAGAAAAGGGAGCGGCACCATTGAAGATTATTTGACACAAGGGCCGACCGCAACCCTTGCGGCCATGTTATTAACTCTGAGCGTGAACACTTGACCGGATGACCGATCGGGAGTAAGATCGTTCGAAGATTTTCGAAGTAGGTACTTGACTTTCGTGAAACCGAGACAGTGTGATGATCGTCTAGCGGCCGGCACGTTTCGTGCTTAACGTACCGACAGGGAAGCCAACACGACGCGCTTCGAAGGCGTCGAATTTTTTGGACCAGCCTCACCCAGTGCAATCCTTCTTATCGTTATGTTCGGAATGATTTTCTTAATCCGAAACTCAATTTTTTTTTTTCTTCACTCATGACGTCACTAGGTACCGATCGGAGTGGATACGGTGAATGTGAGAAATCGCTACCGATTTCTAATGCCATAGAAGCCACATTAGAGAGACTCGTTGCTAGTTGAAAATCTAGGGACTTTTTAACTGCTAGTAAGATCCTTATACGAGACTATGGTGGAAAACGAGTGATGCCTTACTGCTAATCAGATTTAAATTAATCACGACAATTAAGTACTTAATTACACTGGATTCCTGAATAATTGATGTAGGCTAGTAGTGTCGACGATTTTAAGCCCAGAAGTAGTAAATGCCCGAACTACCAAACTTGTACCATAAATTTATTCAACTACCGTGCACGGATTACAATTCTTTCGTCACGTAAACCGAAGTCGCTTGAATTTACCTTTAATCGACTCCACACCTTGTTTCAGTCTTATTACCAGCAGGGGTTCTTCGACTGGCTACTATGTAATCGTGAAACCGTAATTTTATCCCAATTAACTCGAACTCTCCGGCTTGTTCTATTCTCAGACAAGTTACTAATTTTAAGCATAATAATCGTACCTAACGCGATCTCGTTATGACCATTGCAAGCATTAACGACGCGATACCAAATATTTAATTACGAAGATTCCGCAATGCCGCCAATTAGCTCCGCTCCGCGGCTACTTTGCGAACTCGAGGATGGATGCGTAGGTTCGACCTAACTAACGTAACGACGACACTGTTGAAATAAAGATCGCGAGATATATTCTATTCGCTGGGTATAACATCTGCCTTAATTAACTCACTCGTGATGCCAATATAAGTTGGCGCTTTTACGACTTTTCAAAAAGAGACACGTGTCCTGGAGTTCAGATGGACAATGTCCCATAAGCGCTGGCACGAGTTGTTCTTTATTAATAGTAATGGCCGTCGTCTTATCAGTATCGCGGGGGATGCCCATAAGAAGGACAAAATATCTGAAGAGAGACTCGGCAGTGAGGAATCTGAAATTCGGTTGCCGTTCTGAACAACGGGAAAAATCTGTTGGTCGATCTCCCACCGAAGAGTTGAAAAAAAAAAATTCTTTGCGATGAAAGAAGAAAGCAATAAAAAGAGAAGAATGATAGGCTCGAGACGCCATTGACAAATCTTAGATCACGTCTAACGATCGAATCCCTTTCCTGCTCTGCTTCTATAAAACGTATTATTTGTAGTGTAACTCGAGTAGGGTTCATAAAGCGGTACCGATGCTATCGCACGGTTCTTGATCGTTTTCCGAACCCTTGCTATTTTAGTGCTGTTGTTCTCTGTGCCACGAAGCTTGTTCGCTGCTATGTTAACATGGGAATTGCCTCTTTTCGTTTACCTACAGCAAAGAAAGAGTTCTCTCTGCGTAGGATATCTCTTTATAAGATTACTCTGTCATCTTTAATGCATAGACTGGCAATTATTGGGACGTATCATTCGATGGGTATCGATTTCGAGTGAAGAGTGCGAATACTTTATAATTTTTTTGACATTCCTTAAAAAAGATATTGTTTTGAAAAAAAAGTTTGTTTTTGCAAAATTCATATTTTCTGATGAGCTGACGCAGGACGTTCCGATAAGAAGTAAATCTGCAAAGTCTATATGGACACTAGTAGTATATATATATATTAATAATCTCTTAAGAGAGAACGAATATGCCCATGTTATAAGATCTTCAGGATTCGAGTACCCAAATATAAAAGTCTATCTAAGATGGATCAGAATGAGGAAAATTGCTGTTAAATGGCGGTCCCGGTGAAAGGACAATATCAAAAACTGACATAGGAAATGAGGGGCGATCCTATCTAAGCTTGGATCGGCCTATAATTTTGCCAGGTTTATGGTGGCGCACAATGAAGGTGGTCCTCGCGGTAGGAATGCGGCAGGTTACGGGAAATGTAGACGTTCCTTCTAGGATAAAGCAGCTCACCATTATAAGGGTGCCCCGCGGCGGGTAAAAATATTGCGATCGAGATAGGCCGAAAGTGTGCGCATGCGCAAGAGGAAGAGCATTTTTGGAGGTGCCCGGGGGGGAGGGGGTGGTGCTTTAAATATACGGCAGTTTCTCAAGGTGCATTTGGTTATTTTTTTCGACAATTGATCGGTCTCATAATTATTATTGAAATCGAGACCTTCACGTGAGAGATACACGTGGTATAAAATTTGTATAGAAATGAAAATTTGGAATTTTTTTTTAATATAGACCCTATTAACATATTTATCGTATAGTTCGATTTTTCTATATTAAATTTCATGGTTTTGGTTGATACATCTTCGACCACAATCTTCTGGTCCCATTATGGGTTCGCCCTGTAATCATCCAATTGAGGAACCATAAATTCATGGCTAAACGGCTCCTTTTGGTCAGGGTTATGGGTAAAAGTTACATGGTTAATAGTTGACGCCGTTCGATGGAATCAAACGCCGCGGCGCGCGGCGTCCACAGATCTCGATAGAATCTTCAGTTTGAGCAACAAACATTCCTGTTTACCGTTTTCTGGAAAAGTAGCAGGCCTACGTAACCCACTTCTATATCGGTTCGGTCACCACGACTGTCTAAGAATTTTTTACATTTACTCGTTTCCAGGGCCGGCGGCGATGCACTTTTTTACGACTACCTAGCTACGGGCCCACTGTTTTCGGATCTGACTAAATCAAAACATATGTACGGCCTCGAGGCGTAACCATAAAAGAGACAAAATTCGAGACGTAAATTTAATATGGAATAACATATCGACATAAGGGCACCCCAGTAAGCACCCATAAATCAAGAGCATAGACACGACCCTGTTTTATGTCGGGTATTGAATCCTGTTTCATGTTCTGAGACATGCACATATGGATACCTGTAGATATATAAACATCATATGACAGCTGCCATATGAGCTCGTTCAGGTGGTCATTGACTTTTGAGTAGAAAGAAAGTATTTTGAAAAAGTCAAAGCCCTTTAAGTCCTATTTACAATTTATTTACAATTTATTTACAAAATACTCCTAAAATAGAAAACTTCTCTTATTTTTAGATAGAAAAAGAAATTTGTTATTAAGGAAATTAGTCGATAAATCATTAATTAGAATCTTTCCATTAGGAAATTTATATGTTGGTTCTAAGATTCCGTGATTTCGTCGTAAAAAATCACTGTAAATCGATGACTCTCGAATCGATATCCAATATATTGACGTCATTATTCAAGTATTTAGTAAACAATTTTTTCTGTTCAAGTTAAATTTTTCTTCCGCGTTATCTGTCTGTCAAATACTTTTTCTAATTCTATATTATAAGAATTCATTTCTTATCAGTACTGTTGCATCGTATATCCAAATGCATGGCGAAGTAATGCTCCCTATCCTCTCTACGGTAGTTACTTTTTGTACACTTAGAAGTGCATGTTCTTACTATTTTAATACACATAAATAACTCAGTGTGGCAGTGCTTTCGTTAGTAGTCACTATCAGAGAAAAGATAGGAAAAAAAAAAGTCACTTGGATTTGCATTACCTTCCAATCTGTCTCATGTGCTTGAAAAAGTGATAAGTGCACGACAGTTGCTAAATTATGAATAATACAAAAAGTGACGTTTCCAATGTCAATGGCTTTGAGAGACTTTTCGAAAAGTCTACAGATGCTACGTCTCATCAGTGACGTTACAAGAGTTTTCAAGAGTCTAGCGGGAGCCTGAGAATAAAAGAAAAAGAACGAAGGACCGACAGTCCCACCGCACTGTGGGTTACCGTGTCTCCAGTACACGTGGCCAGCAAAAAGTGCATCCCTACACCCAGAGGTGCAGGTAGCCCAGTAGGTAGCCTACAAACAAAAATGGAGCAGCGAACACGTGCGAGAATCTTCCCCACTGGCCTCTCAATAAGATTCCTATTAATGTCCCGACGATCAACAAGCAACTGAATTTTTCTATTTTCATACAAAACACTATTCTCGGGTCTGCCACGTAAAATACCAAGAACCCTAGACTGCTTCGTGCTGCCATGCCAGAGCGTGGGATCCTTTCGCCCAATAAATTAACACGAGGAACAGACTGCCGGAATGTTCCTTGCAAGGACAGGGTGTGGCGAAAATTGCATTTGGCAAATTCGCGAATCCTATTAAGCAGCAGACTGATACGTCCTGCATTGAGCCTTTATATCAGTTTGGAATTTATCATCTGACGTATCAATTCTCAGGAATAGCATGTGACTGCAATTTTGTCTTGCGAAAATTTTAGCGCACGTGATTCATCCTGCATGTACATATATGAATATGTATATACGGTACATAGATGACAGAAATTCTGACGAAAGGTTTTACGTTTGTTAACGTATCTCGAGGTCACAACTGACAGGTTCGGCTGAAGGCTGATTGTGAATTACTACGGTCTACGTGATTCCCGTCACACGCTCTCAACAAATCCTTTCCCGAGTTACATCAATGGTCGTTAACCTAGCCGTGACTTTGCACACGGCTGATTCCATGACGCGGTTCGGATATCGAGTAGCTGGGAGTCTGTGTTGAAAATCAGCCATGACAGGCTCGTCATAGTCGTTAGATATAATGGCAATAATAGTTAAAAACGCATCACCACAAATCATCGTTCTAATAGAACCTGCAGTCGGTCCACGAGTTCCATGTGATTTTTTGACAGATCAAAAACAATTTAGTCACTGGCAATTAACCAACACGTGGCAGTTATTACAAAGTACGCATGCGCATAATTTTTTTCTATCTTTGCATATGTTTCCAGAATTTTGTCTAAACTCACCTGTGATCTGTTAAAAATTACATTTTCTTTGTCAACTCTAAAAAAAAACACATTGGACTCGTAGACTGACTATACGTGTCATTGACGACACAATGTCTCTTTAACGTTATAAGATTAATTTTTCATTTCCAATAATACAGCATCTCCTAAAGACTTTCTCTGAGCCGAATCAAAGTAACCTTACAATTTTATGGGACAAATTGCTAAGGTTATTTAACCGCGCCAAAAGTCCAGCAATGTACCGACTTCTCCCTTGATTCGCACTGACCCATTTCCATGCTGATGGCACGAAGTAAAATTGCTATCGTAAACTGAAATTTTCTCCTCTCTAACGAGCGCGAAACGAGTCAGCTCGTATAGTACAACGTAAAAGGGCCGCCGTCATACAAGTGCATTGCCTTTAATTAACCCAGCAACTCATTCGCAACGATTACAAATGGGTTCGGCCTGACGCGTACACGCGATAGAAGATTAAGGCAGCCCACAGGACCTCGTGTAAATTCGTCGGGAGACCGTGAAACCGATGACTTCGATTCACAATCTCACACTGACATAATACATTAGATCATACCCGGGCATTACAATGATGCAATTTTTAATTTTAATAAAAAAAAAGAAAAATATCCCCGCTTGTAAGTCCCATGGACTTTGTACATATATTATATGCATATCTTATTCCTCGCACATACTATAGCTCAGTCCGTACCCTACTGTTACAATCGACTGTCATATATAGTTCACCAAGTGCACGAGAGTGCAGGGATGCAACGACGCTGCAGATGCAATGCGGCATGGACTCGCGACTCGGTAATGCCGAAACGATGATTTATACCTCGGGCCAATTAGGACGCAGCCGATTCTAAATCAGTGCAACACGTTTATTCCATTTCATTTCACGTACGTCCCCCTTGTGGATGTGCATCTCGGCTCTTTTCTTCTTCTTCTTCTTCTTCTTCTTCTTCGAGGCTTCATCACCTGAGTGGTTTTACGATCTTTACCACCCACACGCGACTGTCCATAGGCTTATGGATTGCATCCATTGAGATTTCATTTTTATTCGCATTTACATAAGTATCGCAATTGGCGATAATATCGCAAGCATTATGTCTCTCGTCTATAGACAATGACGCTAAACGGTTCGCGAGCGTCGGATGCAATTGCTTTTATAAGCAGAGACGCGTGGGAAGAGCGCACAGGAGTTCGCGGGAAATACTTGGCGACACGCGATAGCATTGACGTTCACGACATTAAGATCTTCAAAACGATGGGAATGACGTTACATGACTTCCTAGAATATTATCTGTGCTGCGTTTATACTGTTTCAAGGAATTATAATTAGGCTACTTTTTTTTTTTTTTTTTTAATTAGATCCGCTTATGGAGGAATGATTAAATTTTAAGCATGGATGAGACTTTTTTTTTTGAAAGCACAACTTTTTTTGTCTACAGGGTGTCCTATAGAATTTTAGGGTAAAAAACGTATAACTTGATTTTGACAACGTATAAAAATATTCAATTCTATTTAGAAAATAAAAAATATCTTTACGATAGACCATTAATGATTGTATAAGGAAATGCATGAATCAATATTTAAGATATGAATTTTTTTATTTTAATTTATCGCACTCCGAGTGTATACCGTACAGGGATATATTTAACAATAAAAATAGTCAATAAGTTAATTTCGAAGAGCGACCTTGTTTAATTAAGTTTGTTATCTAACGATAAGTGTTCCACGTGCTAGACTGCCAGCAGAGAAGAAGTAACGTGAAGTCTGAGAAATGCGTTTGCTCAGCAAGCCATTTCAAGAATTTCAGATACATCTCATTAAAGCGCATGGAGTAATTTCATTCGATTCAAGATAATCCAGACACTGCATTTACTCACAAGACCAAGATACTTTGTTCTTCATCTCTCACCATGGCTCGATTACACTGATTAACAATTTTATCAGATATCAATATTTCCAAGATCTCTGATCGTTCTACTCACATCCTATTAAACGATCTAGATATATAGATGCATAGCAGCGCATACGGGCAATTTTCAAGAGAAGTAAAAGAAGGAGAAAAAATATCGCAAACAAAAATTAGAGATCGCGACCCCCGTGAATCCCGAACATCGCTCCCGGGGTGGTCGATCTTTAAAAAAGTTTTGACAGGGCATAAAAAATGAGATATGCCTAAGTCGGCAAAACGTTTGGCCCAGCAGATGACTAAGGTAGGTAGATACATATATATATATACAATGCACATTAGTACACTGTGTAAGTATAACTATAGATACTATATCTAAAAAATCGTGAGGAGCCTTTTCTGATCTCTCGGTATACAGGGATGCTGCGAGTACGTTGATCCTTGCATGAGTAACCCTAAAGGTATTGTCACAATAGAGTCTAAGTTGTGTTTCTGTAGTTCTCCGGATATATTTCACGTTTCCCATATTCCACTCAGAGAGCAGAAACGCGAGAGGAGGGTCGAAGACGCGTTTATCTTTGCATTAGAGCCGCGTGTGGTCCACGATAGAGTGCTCAGTATTTCACGGAGTTATTGATAAGAATATTCCAAGATACATACAGAATGCATAGGTACTGATACACATGCGAGGGACTTCACGATAAATACTGGTAAGTATATGGAAATATTTTACTTGTATATATACAAAGTCTCCACGTTGTATCTCGCATGAGATTCTCTCCTGACAGCTATTCCGTCCCGATGGAAACCACGTACGAGGATATGCGCTGGATAGAGGAATTGCGCGAATCTCGTATGTGCGGCCCTGACGTGCAATTATCAATGTGCCAGGAACGTATCGGTATGATTTATTTAGCGACCTTGATAAATATATAGGTGTAGATATAGTCTAGGCATTTACGTTACTTATTTACGTAGCGTGTCAAGTGCGCAAGTTTACTCCATTATGGGGCAGGAAATTTCATGGGATCCCATATACTACCCTTCCCCATGCATATCTCGTAAATAAATTCTTGTATGAAGCCGTTCCCCAAAATTGTGCCTTTGCGTTCTGGACACGGGTGGTACGTTAATAAAAAAAAATTCTTGTATCGTGTGAGAGAGTGCACGAGTACGAAGAAAGTGGTGAGATGGAAGGAAAGGTGCCGACGCTATAGGGGGTCTGACCACTGTCCACGAGACGTTTCGAGAATTGTATACTAGGGATATTTATGGCGTTCGGCCCTTGAGAGACACCCTGTACATATTACATTAATTCATGCTGGAAGGTATCCACTCAGTGATTTCATATAATTAAGTTTCTAAAGGTGCAGGATTGGATGGATTTTGTCACACGTACAGGATGTCGAATTCATATTAAGATTTTGTGGATGAGATCAGAGGCTGGGGAGTATTAAATTTTTTTTGTCGTTATGAAGCTTCGATTTGGACACAGGGTATGTGGGAGGTGCTGATATGTATGCTTAAGTAAGGATATCTAGGAAGGAAAACAATGAACGGATAAAAATAATGTTGGTAGTTTCTTGGGCCCGTAGGACGAAATTTGGCTATGTGGTTTTGAGTTTACTACTTTGATTTTTCTAATTTATTATTTTTTTTCATATATGAGAATATCGCATGGGATTCGAAAAGTAACCTCGACATTGGTTCGACTGATTTATTTTTGACTCTGTTAGTTCTATTTTCGGTTTACAGTTTGATTTATGGAAGAAATTCTTCATTTTCAGGGGCAAACAATACGTCTAATATGGAAAGGATGTAAATTTAACTTGTTTGCTTTTCTGCACTTTATATGTGGGCTTTTGTATGGTGAAAAAATAAGCATCTGTTGCTGGACGATAAAATTCGAAGGCATTTATGACTTATCGGTAAGTCGTTTAAGAATTGCACTCTTAAACCAGGAGAGCGAAATTAAGTAAAAGGATAAATAGAAAAATGTCTTAAAGGTATATGGTAATCTTTTACTAGAAATCGAATTCCCATAAGAAACATTACACCAGTTATTATCTTGAGATCTAAGTCTATGCTAGGGTGTTGATGGTCCTCGGTGTTTTATTAAATTCAGATAAAATAAAATTAATGGTTTCCTTCAACCCCTGTATCTCACCGTAAAGCGACGAGGAGATGACTCCAAGAATAAGTTACAATCCTGTCCTAGTAAAAAAAAATACACCGAGCAGACATAACAACGTGTGTAAAGCCGCGCAGTGTATACTTTTTCGAAAATGCGCCTGATGTCTGTTTAGTATTATAATTAAAGCTTTCATCGTTTTTGCGCGTTTTCTGTCTGATTTTCGTTAAATTTTAATATATCGAGATTGACCCTATATAATAAAAATTGAGTTTAAATTCTTCCTGTATGCTTATAAAAATAAATTCTAAGCTCCTTAGTTTGAGCAGTTTCGTTTCCATCAGCAGGAGCGCAGTCCTCCCTCGTAGCTTATAAATCAATACAGCAACTTCCGACGAAATATATACACAAGTAGCTCCCTCACCAAATTCATAACGAGCGTATCGCTGTAAGGTCATTCTTATCAAAATCAGGGTGGGATCTGTGCCTCACAGGAAAACACTGTGGTATCCAACAACGTGGTGTAAAAACCATTTCCAAAAACATTAGACCCATAATGCAGTAGTGTGTGCGCGGTTTAAACGGCGCAAGCCGAGACAGGCGCAAGGATGACAGTAAAGGTGCAGATTGGTGCAAAGTGTTGACTGAATAACTGTACACCGAGTAACTGTCATCCAATTTGTAGCCTGAATCAGAAGCTGACATTACAAAAGAAGGTTAACTACGTACCTTTCGTGTCTTCAAAGCGTGAACGGTATTCAGTCTTGAATACTTTTGTAGCAAAACGAAGGCTATCGAGCCCGTAAAGAGTAATCCAGCGCTAGTTCTCCATCTAGATAAACCACTGACACGAGCACGTGTACCGTAATTGCGTGCGACATTGCGAATATTTCGCGAAAATACAGAGAATTGCCTTGACAGACTCGCCAGAGCCGCCATTGCGGTGACGTCCAGACGTGCGGGCTGCGCACGCACGACGTTCGTAGCTTCGTTCGTTTATAAATAGACTGTAAATTTTTTTGCATCCCTTACCCGTACGAAAATAACTGACAATAGCTTTGACGACACTCCAAAGAGGATTCACTACCTGATATTATCGTGACTTTCATACAGACTACGTGAAATTTTCAGGTTCGAATATGTTCGCACTCGTGCGCGTCAGTGCACGTGGCTTAGCTTTCTACATATAGCTATTACGTAATGTGATGATTCAGAAATTCTGTAAAAGGAAGTCGGACTACCTCACGCAAATGATTATCGACGACTGAAGATTATACGTGTGTGTTTAAAATTTCAAGTTCTGTAATAAATTCGTTAACTGTCGGCTCGCTAGATGGTGCGCAAGCGTGCAAAATAAATATTAACGATATTATTATTCACGTGGTATAGGCCTTCTTGTTAATTTGGTTGTCTCGTGGCGCTGCTATTACGTAAGAAAGATTTCGGTCTGGTGAGTCTCGCTACTTGCCTGGGTGCCAAAGAAATTTAAAAAAAAAACAGAACGGAGCGTGATGGGAAGTTTCGTGAAAGAAGTAAAAACTGTTGCACGCTATTTGAGTAGCTGCACATTGGGAAAATTGTGCTTCGCTTGAATTTTTCAGTGCAAATGGACGCTGTACTTCATTGATCGTCTTGTGTTTATCTTGTGATGAGAATTTATATTGAGATAAAAGCGGAGGACGATACGACGGCGTATTTGGCTGCGTTAGGAATAAGAAGTAATCGAAGATCCTCCTTGTGGAATGTCTCACTTATCAACGCTCGCATCTTCTTCGTTTCTCATCTGAATACAATGCGGAATAAATCCCCGTGATACGTATAAGGTTACTGTGTAAATAGAAAATGGAGCATGTAGAGGGACTCACCTTTTAACATATAGTAGGTTATGTAACGAAATGCCGCATTGGATGCACTCGGCTGCATCTTGCGTTCGAGACAATACTGAAAAAATTGTATAAAAATAATATGGTAACCTGGTGTCCTCAGGTAAATATTTAATATTGACATATAAACTAGATATTATGCAAATACCGGCTAATGATCTGTGTTATCAAAGCCGCAAATAAAATGAAGAAAAAAAAATTACATGTATACATATATATAACGTATTTCAAAATTAGAAACGCATTATAGTAATGTTTAGATTAAATAAAAATGTCATAGGTACATGATAATTGAATTGATTAAGTTTTTGTATACTTGCAATTTTAAGCAATTGCTTGCACATATAAATTTAGCAGATTTATCCCGTGTCTAAGGTCTTCTAATATTATCAGTTAATTCTTGGAAGTGTTTAGCAGGAAAATTTTAAGTACACTTCGCGGTATTATTGTTAGAAGTTTTAACGACTCCAGTAAAGAAAAAATAAGTTGCACTCTTAAACAAGAGTTGGTACGCAAACCGCGTTCTTTTCGGGTTGAGTAAAAAAAAAAAAGGAAAAAATCATTTGACTCCATTTAAAAGACTAACATACCGCAGCTGCGGCCTGAAAATCTTAAACGTTCAAAGAGATCTAGAACATTACGTGATACACGAATGGGTCGCACTTTTCAAGACCACCGAAGTGCGTCGGCCGAGGACATCTCAACCCTATCGAGTTCTCGCATCTTTCGCTTATTTAAATAATTGAAAATTATCTCTCGAGCGCAGTCACGCGCCGCCCAGCATCCGAGATGGTACAGTCGAGACGAGACTTTATACTTGACTTTGCTCGACTTGAGGCAGATCTTGTCACTCGAATTGTTACATTATAACATAACAGCACAGAGGGTGTCAGCCCTCTTTGACGCGTAAAGAAAGGCAATTCTAAGTTTAAAGAAATGTAAAGCACGTAGGGCAGGGTAAGTGGGTAAAGCGAACGATCTGCCTTAGATGAAATCGCTAAACTTTTTCATGACAATTTTAACTGCCCGGGAAATGATTAAAAAAATTTTTTTAAATTAATTACATACATTTTTTATTACAAAATATAATTTTTTAAATATAGCACAAAATTATTTTTGGATTGTTATATACCACTAGTGACCAATTTGCATTTGTGTTACATAACTCTTATAAGCGTTATACCATACGAGCGTTGTCCTCACTTCGAATTAGTGCTGGGTCATCGTTTGATCTTGACACGTGTAATTGAACCGTGAGTGAATCCAACGATGCGAAATACGTCGTTTGATGAAAATTAATCTCAACGTCGTTAAGACGCCTCTGGGCTTTCTCTCAAGAAAGCGAACGACATTCGTGTGAAGTTCACGCGGAGATGCAGTCAGTCGCGACCAACTTCACATAATTGAAACGACACCTTATCTATCAGTGCGATCGACAATACAAATTGAATCGTTTTGTACGTAGACGATTCACTTATAATTTTTTTTTTTATCCTGGACATAATTTCTAAACTCTTCTCATTCACGAGAATATAGTGCGGTAAGAGATACTCAAAGAAATTTTTTTTATGAAACGTAAAGTAAGAATAAAACTCTCGTGCTTAATATTATACCGATAATGACAATGATAAATACATCGCAATGTATTATAATATTATTATATCAAGAATAAAATTATCCTAATGAAATTTCTAATCGTGATAATAAAATTTGAAAATTTATCTCTACAGCAATCTATCAATACGGTTATCACTTGATAATACATAACAGCATCCCAATATCCAAAAGCCATTCTATCCGTGAAAATACGTCGTGCAGTACCTGTAATTGATGATATCGCAACTAGTCGGCAGTCACGCGAGATAAATTACTGTACTAGGATCCTGATGAACGAGCAGCAGTCATAGTGATTGATTTCACGCGATAACCTCAGCATGGAAAACACTAGTGCGTTTAAATGTACATTTACTAGAGTAGAAGCTACCTGTAGTTACCTACCTGTCCATGTATAGATATAGATATATGTATATGTATATATATACCTGATACAAGAAGCTCCTATGGTTTGCGGTAACGAATGCAGGCAAGTCACTTCGTAAGTCATTTCCTGAGTGACTTCGTCAGTCACTTCGGCTTTCACATAGAATAATGTCGAAGCGTGCCTATGCTCGGTGGTCCTCGTTCACGGAATGACAGAAGGACTTTCCATGACGATTCGTCCTGGTGACTGGGCAGGAATCACCTGGACCACCTCGCCGCCAGATGAAATCTACCCTAAACTTTAGTGTGAGATTAGGGTGACTTCGGCTGATTTCATCCCGGTTAGGTTTACTGGTAGGTCGGCGGCTCTTTGAATTTTTCTAGGAGAATAAAAAACGTATAGAAATTTCTTAAAAAATAAATATGCTCTTCGTGGATATGGAATTTTTATTTTTTTATATCGTTGATAAAAAAATTTGACTATTTTTTTTTAATCAGGGTAAACTAGAACAGTATGCATAGTGTGCAAGTACTGGAGCTGTATAGGCAAGTTCAATTACAGTGTCTTACTGATAACTGTGCTATGCTGTGATTATTCGTACGTAAATGATAGCTTGATAGGAGCACGTATAAATTTAATTGTTAATGTAATTTCCATCGGCATGACTATCCGCGCGATGTTGACGTTACGTGCAAACTGAAGATTTCATTGGATGATTAAACGACGCCATGGGCTAACGTTACACAGGACCGACAAACAATTCGACCGTATCAGACCACTTTGAATATATAAAGTGATAGTTATCGCACCAAGAGCGTAGCTACCGTCGACTTGCTATTTTACATTCATCGAATAGGTTATCTTTATATTCATTTTTTTGTCTGACATACAAAAGTACGTAAGTGATATTAGAAAAAAAATTCCAGTGGCGCCAGCACAATTTTATTATCCAGAAAAATAATTAATTGTCAGAACAAATCTGGCATACTTACAAATTGAAATAAAATTAATTTCTTTTTTCAAAATTTTTTTTTTACATCACAAAACTTCGGGCAGAAATTTTTTTTCTTTATGCAAAGTCTAAAAGGAAAAATGCTATGTGCAATAAACACGAGTGACGTTCGTGATCGTACAATGAAATTAGACAATGTAAATATTCAAGTGCATCACACAGTTATTGTTAGGTGTATAAGATAATTTTTTAATTGTATCTTGGTTACTTACGCGACGGACTAATTTAATTAACACAATCTTCACAGCTCTATTTACACAATAGGCATTATCGTAATTGGCGAAATGTATGAGCATGTGTGTAAATGCGTAATGACATGTTTGACAGTGACGCAGGCATACGCGTAGACTACGCCAATGAATTTATAGAGAGCGGTATAATTTTTCGATGGTACACATGCGTAACGGCACGTACACTCTGCATACGTAACGTCACTGTATGACGTCGGGCAAGGTCGCGAGATTTCCAGGCTATAGGGGACGGCGTTTGCAAAAATAGAATTTCGCGTATGAAATTTCTTTCGCCTTTATGACAATCACTGTGGGACGTTTTAATACCACGAGGCCAGTATAGGGTATCGCGTTGCCTTCTCGAGTTTCTTGACGTTCACGAGCTTAAAGGACGGAACCGGGGCCGATCGTTTGCTGGGCTGTCGGGTCGATCGATTTGCAAGTCGCCAATGACATCAGACGCAAAACTTAATCGGATGAGACTAATAAATTCGGGAGAGTGAAATTTTGCAAGGGATACTTCGGCCGCGTTGGTCTACCATTGGTTCTTCGTTTGGAGACGTTGAACTGCATTCAAGGTCCCCTGTAACAGCATTGCGGATATATACCGAATAAATATATGCATACATAAGTAACGTTACATATTTAGTACTAAAATAGTAAATACTTGATATAGATATGATTAATTAGAAATCATTGATTATCTTAAGAATTTTAATTGAACAGGAAGCGAAGAGAAAATGAAAATTTTCTTTGATAACTTGACTCCTGCATGTTTTATGAACTTACAAATTTTTTTTACTTATTTTTAATTATGATAAATATTTGGCTAATTGTATTTATATGTATAAACATGTCGAAGTGTTTCGAGGACATGCGGCATTCATAACGGCAAGCCGATATATTTTTAAAAAATAATATTAAACCTTGGGACATGTTGCATTGAAATTCTAACCTAATCTAACGTAACGTATTACTTCTTAGCCTATTACAACTACGAGTGTCCAGTATGAAAATTTTTTTTGGAAAATTCAAACGGTCCTGGAAGTAAATGCATATAGGATTTTTCCAGGGCCACCTTGGAAACTGCCAATTGTCCTGGAAACTACCAATGCGCAAGAAAGAAGTCCTGGGAACTGCCTTCTGATATATTTATATGTATTGTGACGTGATTTTTCGAATCATGGTCACAAGGCGACTCCGGCTACTGATAAAGATAACGTTCTCGTTTCCGGCTCCCTTCGGGTCGCCACCCTGGTCAG
>JASANN010000233.1:2506927-2596024 GCA_031762395.1 Calameuta pygmaea | reverse complement strand
GTTCCCGGCCTTCGCGGATCAGCTGCACCAGCTCCGGTGAGTCCTTCCAATTTATTAATTGGTGAAGGGATTTCGATTTGTTACGTTCTCGATCAGCTGTTCTCTGTATCGCGCACTATTTAGACGCTTACTCCGACCCTCTCTACCGTAACCTAGCAGCCTGAGCGACCGTGCATTTCCGTTTCCGTCCGCTCCCGTTCGTGCCTCCAGTTGTGTTTGCTGATTTTACGCGACCCTAAAGATCAGCACCTACGGTTGCGTTTCTCGATTTCACGCGTCCCCAAAAATCCATAGGATCCGTTAAGCTACCGTCTTTCTGATAGTTTCCGTCAGAGCTCTCGTTTTGGTGGAGTTGGGCCTGTTCCACCCCAACTCCCAGTTCATACAGGCTCGTCGATTCCCGGTGAAACAAGAATTGGCTGGCGCCCGCCTGGCATGCGGATGCATGAACGAAGGCTGGACGAACGAAGGTAACGTAGGTTGGTTCTCGCAGATCGTCGTTCTCGGATTTTCCTATCGGTATCGGGTAAAGAAAAAATACGTTACAGTATACATATATATGTATACACTTATCATATCTAGTAGGTACTAGTTTGATTGAATTTCACGTCATTGGGACAGTTTTGCAATCGAAAGGATGTCATAAATTATAGAAGGACGGGTGAGAATGAAGCACATTGTTTCATGATATTCAATAATAATTCGTTTATTATTCCTAGAAATTATATGGCGACGATGTGGAGGGGTCTTTGATAGGGAGCTGGTCGATGATCGATGGGAAAGGATGGGACTTTCCGAGGAATTCTATACTGGCTCGCTTGTCAATTTTTCATCAATTTCGATTTTTCTTCTTAAATAAGAAACCAAGTAGTCCATCGCTTCCTCGGTATTCAATTACTTTTTTACAGAATATTCATGTACGCAGTCGTTATCTAATTTGCATAAACAACGTTAATCATATATTGTCGCAGGTTTTTTCCTCTCTTATACTATTTCTCCTTTTTTTTTTCACTCTGATATATTTTTTCTTCATTGACGTTTTTGGAATTCGTTTTCGAAATTTTTGTGGTAGGTTAACACACGAAGTAGGGGACAGATGGGGTATGAAATTACATAGGTAATTTTTTTTTTTTTTGATAATATCACAAAACAGTATTGAACATGGGCGGATGTTTGGTTTGAAAAAAAAGAAGAAACGATGAAATTAGAAAAAGTAAGACGATTCATCTCGAATTTCGAAATGTGTCAGAGCGTCTTGTATAGTATAGCCTTTTTCCCTGTTTTATCAATTTCTAATTAGTTACATTTCTAACTTTAATAGTTTCAGTCTATGAATTTAAATACAATGTCAAAATGGCAGTACTGCACTCTTTTACTTCTTCTCGACATTACGTCCTTGTGGTTCGTAGACGTTTTTGTGCTCTGGCGATGAATATACATTTCGCATTTTCGACCTTAAAATTCGCAATTGAAATTATATGACGAAACTTCAAAACGTAATTGCCAAATTACGTTAATATTGATAATACTGATGACGCTTATCCATACTATTTTTTTATAACCGTGTGATTGTTGCCGTCCCTCTTTATTTCCTGATAAAAAAAAAAAAGTACAAGGTGCCTTTGATAAAAGAAAAAGAAAAAAAAACACGTTCATACTCTAAACATACAATCAATCGTTAGATATTTAATAAATTTTTAATTTCTAGGAAAGAAAAGACCAAACAAAAATGTGTTGAAAATTGCGCGGAAAATTACGGCTCGATTGTTTGAAATTAGTAGAATTGATAATTTAATTTTTTTTTTCACCTAAATTTTCTAATACCTTTTTTCTCTCCATAACGCACAGACGTGCGTTGACGCACCTTACAAGCACAGAAACGCCTTTACAATACACTTAATACACCTTAGAGTATTTGCCTTTTAACCGTACAGCCTATGACAGTCGTCTTTTACTTCTACTGCTGCTCTGAGTCGTTCGCGAACTCATTCACCAAAGTACGCATACATCAACGAAATTCTAATAATTCGGAATTCACCAAAAATCCAAAAATCCCAGCGGCCACCTTGCGACTCGTTGCTAGGATTAGAAGCCACGACCGTGCGTAAACGGCCCGCGGCATTTTTGGCAAATTCGTGTACCTAAAAACAGACACAATGCGGAAGAACACAGAATTCAATGCAGATGATCGATGAATGATGATCGTAATTTATTTTTTTTTTTTTATTTACACGGAGTCGGTTGCTTTTCCTTTTTTTCTTTTTAATAATAAATAATTCGTTAAATCGTTCAATAAATAGGCTACTAGATTAATAGTTTGCTTACCGCGCGTGGCGACGCGGTATCGATGATCTTCGGACATCGACGGATTGGAAGATCGTTATTTATATCGTTACAAAAGGAGGATTCGAGGATGATGGAAAACAGAAGTAAAATGAGAGGAAACGTACAGTTTTGCATTGACCTCTTATCAGGCGGTATGTCTTCAATGTCAGAAAAGCCAATGATAAAAGTCAGTTTGGAAAATGCATAAATCGTGAATCGACAATCGTATAAAATTCTTATCGAAGAATATTATAGATATCGATCCGATCTATAAATTCAATGAATATAAAGGATAGAGAAAATCCAGACGCATTTGAATACTGACAAGCATCGCGTCACGTGAAAATCAACGTCAATGCCATTTATATAAGGTGTACGCGTTTTATGTCAATACTCAAAGGTCTATTTACAGAAATGCAATTGATTGCAGCTGCCATTATTGCCATAGTGAAAAATTTTTTTTTTTTCATTTTCTGAAAAGTCCGAACGCTATTGGCAGTAAGTACTAGATGGTTGGGACAATAGTAGCAGCAAAGATAATAGGATCAAAAATACTAGATAAAGGATATCATTGAAGGAGCATTAGTTCTGTACGTAATGAGCGATATGTCTGAGAAATAAATATAGTGCGTGAGCGACATATGAAATGTAACGTTTCGTGGCGAATGACGAGCTAAAAATGAACGACATTGTTACATACGAATGCAACCGATCTAAGATAAATTTGACTATCGGCGCGCAAGGCGATTTTCAATCTAATGAGAATAATAGAGATAGAGTATTAGGTAAGACCTAGCAATGATGATATTACAGCATCGATTCCTTTTGGCATTATTGTCTTGACCAGTGCATTCTTCGCATGCTACGATACCCTTAATCCTTATACCTAGATGGGTGATGGTGGGAAGGAGCTGCTCTCTATCGGTAAGGATGGGACATGGATCGTCATCAGAATATTCGAGAAAAGGACTTGAGCGCGATCGGCATACCGTGGTAAGCATTTTGCATATTTACAACGTGAGTGGGTGTCTGGGTGGTCAGTTTGGGTGCATCCCATCACGGGTTCTCGTTTCCTCATTACGTCATTCTCTCATTCTCCCCTCCCCTAACGCACTCTGCACCGTTCATTCTCATTCGGCGCCTCATTCATTCTCCTGACTCTCACTCTCATTGTCTGGCATACTGCACTCTCGGCACGCATTCTTTGCCAGATGCATTCTGCCATTCTGAAAAGGCGAACGAAGCGAGTCGTGTCAATAGGGAGCATCCTCAAACATGCTAAAGGCTGTTTCTCACATGGCCAGTCTCTCCGGGGGGAATGGCGTTCGAATGGCTTCATCCCTCTTCGCAGTTTCGGCTAAGCTCAAGCTCAGAGGGGTGTTAGGGTAACTGTAGTCGTCGTATCCGTCAGTGGAGTCCAAGTCGGTGGCAGGACTGGTCGAGTCCGCTAGGAGGGTCATGAGGTCCTCATCGGAAGCCGGGAAATCGGATGAAGGATCGTCACCGTTTTCAGTCGCAGACTCCAAGAAGGTAGTATAGTCGGGATGATCGTAAGGAAGCTCCGTGGTCGAGGCTAGGACCGTCTCGTCGTCCGTAGTATCTTGGTCTGTGGTAAGGATGGGGCTCTGGACAGTCGTCCTCAAGGATTTACGTCGATTCAGACCTAAGTATTTTCCTCGACGTGAATCCGGGTTCTGTTTGGGTTTAGTTGAGGGTTCCGTCACGTCGTTCAATGGGGATGGCGTTTTCAATCTTCTTCTAGGGAAAGCATCGTCCCCCGTTGATGGAGTTGTTGATACACCACGATACCAGGACAAGGATGACATCATTGAGCCAGAGCCTATGGGCAGCGTTGTTCTGGTGACCCTGCCAGATCCTTTCTTCCTGATGGCCACATGAGAGGAGTTCCTCTTCGGTCCTACACCCTTTCTCTTTCCATTTATTCCGTTAGGCTTTTTCTGCCCGTCGCCCGCGCCATTTGTTTTTTTCGAGTTTGGAGATTTCTTACCCTTGGGACCTTTACGCTGCTGCTGATGACGAGTGGCTGCGCGACCTGCCGTGCCATCCGTAGCCACGTTCTCCTCTATCCGCGACTTCCTCTTCTTCGACGGTGTGTTAAGCGCCTGTCTTCTGCAGGCTTCCTCGCTGGCTGCACCCTCGCACGATCTCTTCGACTGTGGCGGACCCTCCCCGCTACCGGAGTTATTATCGTAGTAACTATCTGCAGGAACTTCGCACTGTGGCCCGACTGTCTCGCCCTCTCTACATCTTCTCTTTTTCTTCTTCCGCTTTTTTCGCTTCCTGCACCTGAACCTGTCCCTGCCGTCTTTCTCTTGTGGCGGCAGGGGCGGGCACAGTGCCTGCTGCTGAAGATTGTGCAGACGATGGACGCCGTGCTGATGTCGAATATTGTGATGAGCCCCCATCATCCTCTTCTGCAAGGCGTCTACCCGTTCGGGTAGCGCAACCTGGGTAAGCACTCTCGCATAGGCCGACAGTCTACCCAGGTTATGACCTCGCGCCTGAACTCTTCTGGGCTGTCCACGTCGGTTCAGCCCAAGGTACAGCGTCTTTCGCGGTGTCGACCATCGCACCGAGCTGTACGTGTTGTAGTTGTGCTGCTCCAAGGTCTCGTTGAACACGCAGTCTTCCGTGTATTCGCGCTGCAACAGAAAAATCGAGAACCGTTTATACATGACTGCATCCTCCTGCGCATGTTTCGCGCGAATATAAATTTTATTTATCAATGCCTACTTGTCACCTCCCGATTATTATTATTATTATGGGATTGGTATTCGCGTCCGGTTTTCCAACGTACCCGACCGTACCTCGTAAGGACTTCAGTGCTCAACCAATGGATATACAAAGTTTATCACATAACCCAGTAGCACCACCGCTGACCCATGAACTTTTAGCCAAACGTTTTTCGCGAAGATTATTGTTCGCGAAAATATTTAGCACTGTCGGCTCACTTGGCTTTGCTTTATCTCGTACGGACACGCTACTTCGAGGAACCAGCGCAGCGGGACGACGAGGAAGCAGCACATATGGGATACGTGAACTAATCGCTGTGTTATTCGTTGTGTGTATCTTCGAATCGTTTAACGCTTTATTAATTCCTCGAAATTATAGGTCATTTGTCCGGTCCATGATTATCATCGAATTAACGACCCTCTCGATGAGACCCCTTAAATCAGTTTTAATTGTCTGAGAATAATTTTTCGTATTCTCAAAATTGATAAAAAAAAAAAAACAGAATGTAATCTTTATACACTTGTATCTTTATCACGTATTTTGAACTGTTCTAGGGTCAGACGAAGTCCTAATGATTTCGGTGTATCCTGTGTATGCTTTCATAATACTTTTAAGGCAGTGTACAACGAGACAGTACGATTTCATGAATGCGTGCACTATACTCGGCTATAAGGCTGGGAAGGAATGTCGCTTGCTCTAATACGGAACTGGGCGCGACGTCGACGTAGACGTGACGTAACGTAACGGTCTAGAGGACGTAGAAATATAGAGCGCGTGCGAGCTTTCCGTGGTGCTTTTGCTCTCTCTGACTCACGCGGCCAGAATCCTCAACTATATATATAGAACGCAGTGCTGAGAGAAGATCTGTCGAACTAAGATGCGCCTCAAAACCATTGACTCTATTGTGAACTCTTCGAGCGGGAATATTCTCTGTTCTTTGCTGAGCGCAGAAAGTCCGAGTTTACATTTTCTATTTATCCACCGTGCAAAAGACTTTACCTCGATAACGAAGGGTCGCGGGGTTAATATCTTCTAGAAATAGTTTATTTATTAGGATAGATTTCTACGGAATGATATAAAAAGAAATGGTAGTCAGTGCTTGCTACGACGATCTAGATCTCTAGCAGCGGGCTACACCTGAAGTTTATAAATAAAATCAGTCCGCGACGTATAATTGAAGTCGAGGATACGTTTGATAATAACAGAAGAATCTTCAATGAAAAGTTTTCTCTTCGTCAAACTTCCTTGAAGATTTTCAAGCATGCTCTTTCTCTTTAAATAAATTCGTCAAGCAATTAATAGGCTGACGTATTGACGACTAAGAGACAAAAAATTTATCATTTCCTGTCTCTTTCTCCGAGTACAGCATTTCTTATTAATTTCTTTAAGACGCACTGATCATCTCAAAACGCGGATGAAGACGTCAAAGTAACGCCTGTCGTTTGTCTCTCGGCGAAAGCAGTGAAAGTCATTGGGACTCAGGCAATTCGTTTATCGAGGTCAATTACCGTGACATTGACCCGTGAATTTTTTTAAGTCCCGGAAGCAAATGGTATGGACCTTCTCGAAGTAGAAACAGCAAAGACTCCAAAGATTTAGGACTTGGATCAAAATTCGGATACTCGACGCGCATTCCGAGGTCACCACGTAGAGATGCGGCGAGATTTTCTTCGCTAGTGTTTTTTATAAAAATATTATTAGCATTTCTCGCTGATCCAATGATAAGGGCTCTGCGTCGTTCCGTCAACTTGTCTCTAGACATTTCAATAAAAATTCATTAATTCCTCCTGGACATTAATAGCTGCGTTCATTGAACCAAGGATCGCATTACTACACAATTCGTTCACGTAACAACGACCATCTTTCTCGTGCGTGTATAACGCATATGGTGAATATATATATATATATACACGTATGTAACATGGTAGGTAGGCATGTGTTTACGTTACATGTGTGCACCCTTACGAGGATAAAGCGCCAACTACGTAACTTCCTAATGAGTCTCTTCCTCTGTCACACGGACTTCAATCGCGCTGTGCGTGTAACTATCGGTCATTTACGTACGCGTTTATATATGCATTTCGACGCTCACACGATCTTGACTCAGTATAGTATCAAGCATTGGCTGACCGGACAGTTCACATGAAGTCAAAGTCAATTGACACCCTATATATTATACTATAGGAAATAAACATGTATATATATATATATGTGACTTGTATAGTATATAGCATAATTGGGTCTGTTATAATTATAGGGTGAAGATAAATAGTTGAATAATTTCCTGCTGGGATATTTTTAGGATTCTTCACTGGCGCAATTAAGGCTGACATTTGACTAAATAACTTCCAAGTATTAGACACTGATGAGTGAACCTATTGTTTTGGTTGGTACGAGGCAAACGGAGAAATGTACTTTGAAATGTTTTTTTTTAATTCTGGAATTTTCGTTTTCTATCTGTTCCAGAAAATTGTGCATGGGTACTTTTTGGTTTACGAGGAGGGCGAGGGATTTGATAAACATCGTTAACGTTAAATTTACTTAGCGGTTCTTACGAGCAATTCCTTTTACTTCAGATGCGACTATTTTCTCTTCCTTCGTTTCTGTAAACGGTATCTATATATATACAATGTACATATATGTATATGGCGGTGTATCTTATAAGAGACAAGACACTTCAAAATATAACGGAGTCGATCGAACAGAGACGTTATTTTAAAGTGAATTGTCATATCTTATAGATGTCGTGTTGTTGGAATGCCGGAAGTATAATGATTGTTCGGAATTAATTATTAATGACGATTCGTGACGGAATCGAGAGAGTTAAGAATCGACAGATCTGTTTGTCCATCATACTGGTTTCTACTGCTTCAGTCATTTCACGTCTGCCATTTTCTCGAGGTAAATATTCATATTACTTTATGAGTGTTATTCAAGGTTTTGCTTTTACATCGACAACTACCAGAAGCACGCACGAGGTAATTTAGCGTAGATGCATTAACTGTTACTCGAAATTGACATCTGTCATGCGATCGATTTATTTAACATTTACAGTAAAACAAAAATATGTTTTATCACTGATCCTTTGCCAGTTTTCAAGCTGCTGATCAAATTCATCATTACTAACTTTTAATCTGAATAATTCAATTTGTCGGTGGACAATGTTTTTTAGACATAGTATAGCCTATATTCTCTATATTTGGTGGAATTTAGTGGTAAAAAAATATGGTAAACCATATTTTTTAGACACAGTATAGCCTATATTCTCTATATTTGCTGGAATGTAGTGGTAAAAAAATATGGTGAACCATATTTTTTAGACACAGTATAGCTCTATTCTAATAGGTATTTTTCGACACAGTATAGCCTATATTCGTAGCTCTATTCTAATAGGTATTAAAGAAAGACATAGTAATTATTCGTATAGGACCTGATCAATTTTAAAGACTCCGTTATTGTTTATCACACAACATCCTCGCAAAAAAAAAAGTATCTCCATCGTTCAAAGAATTTCAATTATTTTGTCGATCCGATGGCCAACGTGCTAGAGCATGGAGGCTGTGACCTCTGTACTTCGGCCGTTCAGCGATCGCGATCCTACGACTCGTCCTCGTCGTCGTTAATTCGATCTCCCCACGTCCAGCTCGATGATCGTAATCAGGATGAGTCGTAAGATGGCAATCAGCAGTGACATGAAATGACAGTCAATGACTAGGGCAACGACCTGAGTTTTCGTACAGCGCGTTTCTTTGCATATCGTGATAATTTAATCGGCGAATGAATTTAACGATTGCATAAATTTTCTCTCGCTGACATAATAATGAATTGTAACTAGTCTAAATTAATCCGTGACACGTGACTAAGATGTGCGCGCGCAGGTCTTTTCTTATCGGGACAGAAAATCGCATTCAATTAAGTTTCAATTAAATCGCGTAATTTCTCTTAATGACCGTCCGATCGATTGCCACGTGTTACTTTTATGACTTAACCTGAACTCGTTTTGATTTGTTTCTCTCTATTTACGTTAATCGTCAGGCAACAGGTTCGTACGTGCAACTATGTGTCATTTCGATTCTGCGCCCGATGCGTAAATACAATGCAGCTTTTACCGAAGCAGGTATGCGCTGAATAAAAGCAGAGTTGTCAACTTAGTGAATTTATTGGACACGTCGCGCGTGTGCCAATGTCTTTCGCAAAGTGCATATGTTCTATTCTAGTCTGGTGCAATTATGTCGTCTAGGCTCCATGCATCCGCTACTATATTAGCTAGAGTCCCATAGGCAATTTCTAGTTGCACTGGCTGCATGTCTATAACAGGATATCCTTGGTACTGTTGGGACTATACGTATACATGCAAAATTATTAATTGAAATTTTGTTTTACATATGGATTAATGCATGGAAATGTACTTCGTGTTTTTTTAATTAATCGAATGGCTGTCTTCGAGTAAAAAAAAATGTCCTTCGTTTCGCTAATTCATAGGTTACTGACTGTGCCTCATTTTTATTGGTGCTCGTTATTATTCGAGCGAATTACAAACGATGATACCAATGGCGAATGTTATACTTCTATGGTCCACTTGATGACTGTCAAGCATGAGAAATTGACATTGCTATATTTCATCGATGATTGCTCTCTAGAATAGACTGAACGCTCGAGAGACTCTCAAAGAGACTTCGGACGACCGTAGTCAATATAACGGTTGGCATTGTTTTAAGATGTTACGAGAATTCGTGCTATCTCGGTTTTGATAGTTGACGTTAACGCTTAGATATTAAAATAAAATATGACGTTGGTTTATTATGGTAACAATAATTGACAGTGGTATCAACAGATACTGTAGGTAATTATAATCAGTGATAATGCTGATGCGTTTCGTGCGGTATAAGACGTTATTTTTGGCCGAGTGAAGCGTGAGTCTTGATAAAAAATTAATTTTTCACGTTTTTCTCAGAAATTCAGATAAGTCGAGTAATTTTTTTTTGTATGGCATTGCATGGCTTTTATTTTTAATTTCATGCGCTTGGCTCTCGATGAGAACGCCCTTAAGATTTACGATGCTTTAACGAGCCCGCTAATTTGCTAGGTCCGACGCGAACAGCCAATTGAATTAAGGAATTAATTGGCGTATTAGTTGAGCAACCGAAGCGCGCGCCGTTCTGTCCAATGAATTTAATAGCCATAAATAATCCAATCAAAATTTAGAATTTCGATTAAGTCGAATAAGGTCGATTTAACGCTAATAAGAGAAACAACGTCCTTTGCACGCGGAATCGAAATTATATTTAATTCTCAACAAGGCAATGATTAACTTTTCTATGGATTATAAATATATTTACAGGAATTTTCGTTGAGTTCATAACGTGTAGGAGGAAGCAATTCTAACTCGGTCGCAAGTCTATTTCACTGGACGTGATTTACGATCAGAGACGAGTCTATACAGGGAGCAGTGGCCAAATTAATTTTACGAAAAAATCTCTAAGTACCACAGTGCCGATATAGACTTAGCTTAAAGTGAGCACCGAGATATTTCATTTTGTATAAAAAAGAATTTTCAAAATGTCTAAGGAAATTTTGTTAGCCAAAAATCAAAAACGAAAAGTCTAATAATATATTTCTTTCATACTGCCAACCATACAACAATACCTCTTGCATGATCTGAAAAAAGATCGACAGTCGCCTAAATTGATAACACGAACAATATCAAAGAACGACCGGTTCCTTGTATACAATAAATTACATACGATCTGTGGCAGATCGACGATTTCATTGCTCTATAAATTCTAAATAAATGGGTATTTTTAGGTTCAATTGTAGTTAAAATCGAAATGCCAGATTCTGACTAACAAGAATAAACTATAGTTCAGTAGCAACAAAATTTTTTTTCAAAAGTTGTAACATTTAAAAAAAATGTTAAATCTCCACCTCAAAGGAATATAGGTACCTGAAGAGAATAAAAAAAAAAAGAAAATACCGTCATAAGTTGCCAATCCTGAAAGATGTTATCATAATGTTACAAGCATTCGTTTCCTCGTTCCTGAATCTCTGGCTACAGTCAAGTTATTCACAGCAAAGATCTCATTCTCGAAAAATTCTATTTGTGTCTACATAGTATTCCGAGTTCTAAATTTTGCTTTTTATTTGCCACGACATTCAACGTACCTCCCGACTACGTCTTTCTGTCTTCTCGTAATTCGCCGCTTTGCGTCGGGTAGAAACATCATCGTCAGACACACGACGACCACCAGAGATACCGTAGCATCGTACGACATAAGAACTTTCAGAAGTAAGAAACATCAGTAACGATGGAAGCTGGTGAAACAACAGGAGCTATTTTTTCTTAGCACCTGCCACGTGCGTAAAGGACGTAAGACGATCCCGAGCCAATAAAGGCATACAGCTACCACGTGTAAATTATTTTTTCTTAAGGTCGCTCGCGCTGAAAGCGATAAGTTCAAGGTGACACTTGAAAATTTTGAAACCAGCCGCATTTATCCTTCGGTAAAATATTGCCGTTCTGAACTTTGCCAAGGCTCGATCTCTATCAGGCCTTACGACTCTATTCGAACAGACGATCGATACGCTAAGGCTCGACACGAAGCGAGAACGTAGCAAGTGCACTTTCGTTATGTCCCAAAAGAGCCGCGCGATCGTAAAGGCTATGAAATACGACTTTGAAAAGGTAGCCGGGTGCCGTCTTGAGCTACACAATGTTACTTCGTCCGAAGTCTCGTGCCGGTTAACGAGAAGTGTCAGTGGTTCTTAACCCTATCATTGAAATTAGTCTCGGTTACGGTCCTTTGAATTGGACCGTAAAGGATAAAGGTTCGTTAAGAAAATTCTTAAATTTTCAATTCTAAAAGATATCAAGTAACAGTGCATAACGCAGCTGCGTACAAGATAAGAGCAAAGTATTTTCGATAGTCCAGACGTAAAGCTACTTTATTCGTGCAAATAAAGTACCAGCCGAGTCTGGTGTCTCCTCGCATTACCATACCTCGCAGGACAGCCTATAGATATTCACGGTATCTCAACGATCCTATAACGAATTTACGCAATCGTGGGGGCTAAAATTTGAGAACCCTGGAAAGGATTAAAGTTACGGTCCCGAATGGAAGGCTCCTCAGGCAGGATTATTTAGGAGCATTCCTCTACGCCCACCATTCGCCTACAACCCGTGTTATCCTACGGGGTAGCTGAAAGGGAAGAGCGCGCGCGCGCGCGCGCTGCTGTGCTTTCATACCTACATGGTGACTGTCGAGGATCATCTATCATAATATTTGTGCTCGTGTCAACGGATTAAATTATGTTGTAACCTGGTACCGGGTATAGGAAGGATTCACGCGTGTGTTCCTTGACAAACGGCCTACCGAAGAAGCGTGTCGGATTTAACGAGAAACCTAGCTAGATCGGTACGATAAAACTTTTCGAGACTTCATTTAAGGAGGAAGCTGCCTCCTTTCCACAACTTTAGTTCATCAGTTGCATCTCTTGAAAATGACAATGAGAAAATACTGTGCTTGAATTTCATATTTAATCCCTTAGACCGATTATTAGTACCGATCTTGTCTCATTGTCCAGGCGCAAAAGATCCCTGGAATCTTTCCTGATGGAAAGTTCAAGACTTTCTCCCCCCCCCCCCCCCCCTCCAAACTCGGTTAGAATGGGAGGCCGAAGTATTTATGTGACACCCTCACCGATAAGGGACAGCCAATTAAACTGGAAACTATCCCAGTCCTCTAGGCGAGCAACCCCCTACTGCTTACCCCTGCGTTGACAACAACCGCCGAGGTTTTAGATCACCTCCGATGAGAATCGCCTGCTTTCTTTTCCATTTCTTTTTTTTTTCTTTCTCCCACTTGAATACGCCAGTCACTTCTCACCTTTGGCTTTTTTGAATTCTTACCACTGGACTATTGGGATCACGGGCGAACATCTTCTCTGTAGATACGTGTGTATTACGATTTTATTGTTAAGGGGTGCGATAGTGGCACAGACATGGTCCAGCTGCTGCTGTATTCTACGCACGTTTCGTTCGAAAGGGTTAATTGCGGCGATACATATACCCATAACCATATTTGATGTCGTTTGAATTATTAGTGATCCAGTACTCTTGGGTTTATTGAGCTGAATAAATTTCAGCGAGATGATGGGGAGCGAGCTGGGTTTAAGTTCTTCTCAATGTTCAGAGCTCTCTAACTGTTCCTACTATCTCGAAACTCGATCGTCTCCGCTTCTTAATTTACAACCGTCCGCCGCTCCTTACGATAAGTGAAGCACAGACTGAATCACGGCTCATCAAAGGGCACGAGCTCCGCATATCAATCGTGTGGGCGAGTCAAGGCTCGTGCAAGGACACTCGGAGGAATTTCGAAGTCAACTAAGTCTATCTGAGAATGAGGTATCGTATTGCAAAATGAGATAAGCTATCAGGGGGTGCCCACAGGTGATTTGGTTTTTTAACATGTTTGATAATTTGAAAAAAAATTATATTTAATATCATTTTTTTTTGCTATCTCGAGATAATAAAATTAGGGTAAGTTTTTACGTGGAACCAGTGTCTTTTCTTTTGTCATTGATACAAGAGCTAATTAACAGCGGGATTGATTGAAGTTAGACAAAAATAGATTAGGCATTTGTAAGCGTAGAAACCGGTGGGATAATCAATATTCATGAAATGAGGAATAAATATCTTGTGAAAATCATGCGTCAGTGTCATCCGGTTTGGATCCTGACCCAGTGGCCTGGATAATTAGCATTCGGTGCAATTAAGCCCGCTCTTATCTAATCTTCTTTTTGTCTGGATCTTATGCAATTTACCTACCTATACCTGGCGCTCCTGATCACCTCAGCGGCATTTGGCTCTCGCGGCATTGGGTCTTTGAGATTCTGGACAGGAAGGAGGAGAACGCGGGTTCTTAAGATGCCCGAGTACAAATTAAGTATTTAAGATAATTAGCTGATTATCGAACGTTTGTTTTTGGTGGAGAGCTAACGATCTTATCGTTACGGTGCCTCGGGGTTTGCTCATGAGGATTTCTCCTATCCCTTTCAACCCAAGATTTACCGTTGGCATAAAACAAAGCATTTCTGACCAACGGGTTCGGTATAAAATAAAAAATAGACAAAATTTGTCACGATATCAGTCATGACGTTTATAGTGGCGACGCTTTATACAGGGTGGTCATAAAGTAACTTTACTATTTACAAAATTCTATAATTTCCATACAGTTATTTGTGATCACCTTGTACATGGAACTACCCATAGGAATGCTTAAGTTTTTACTCTAAGAGCAGATATTCCAGTTAGCGGCAAGTGCGAGACATGAAAGACTATCAGGTCGAATTGTTATAATTAAAAATATAATCCATATGGATTTTTTTTTTATAATGATACATTTTTTAACGTACTTGTTAAAAAGTCAAACTGATACCTGTTATTCGCTCAGACATCGCCTTTCGGGGAAGCAACGGTATTTAGCATGTGCCTGGTAACAGGGCTGATATTTAAAGTATTCACCGATTCGTTACGATTTTCACTACAGTGCATTTTTTAGCTACGTTTCTAAATTCGTTACAGTCCACGTCGTACTCTAAGCAATGCAGCAGGGTTCGTTTAACTTCGAAATTGACCCCGATTTGAACCGTAAAACAAAGAAGTCTTGACACTCGGTCCGTCGAATTCTCTTCCTAGGTAGAACGAACAGGTTCTATAGGTTCATAAGAAAATGCACTTACTATAGTCTTTAAGAAATTTATTTACCATAAACACCACGTAATGGACTTCAATATTATTAATTCCTAATTCAACTAATTATAGTTATTGCAAAAACTTATATATTCTATAGAAATGATTTTCCGATACTATTAGCCAGAAAAACTAACCGTACTGACTGACACATCATACCTTGGCTGTGAAGGTGTCAATACTTGGCTGAGCCTGAATTATGTGACGTATATTTTTTATCATCGTAATTCTCGCAATCATAGTAGAAACTTTTTCCAAATTTATAATGAAACTATTTTCGTATATTAAAACTAATTACAAAACCGAGTGTTTTACTGATTTTATGCTTTGGAATGGTATCGTTTATATGACGAGCTTTTCGCACGTTAAATCAACGTATGACATCGGGTTCGTTTTTCTACCGAATCAATAGTCTTCATCTTGTCAACCCTTTGATAATATTCGAAACTGTTGAAATTTGCTCACTGGCATGACCATTAATTTATCCATCAAGTTAACCCGAGGACCATATTCGGGATACCAGATACTGTTCACCGGTGGAAATTTTATGCAATCCCAATTAACCCTTTTGATTACAGTTTATATTATACCAGATATTCATTGGCATGATTCAGGGCACTTTAACAAATCGACTCTTGGACCACATTCTGGAATCCAGTTACTGTTCCTCCACACGATTCTGTATCCCTAGTCTACCAGCACGATGTTAATGTTGCTACCGTGAATTACGGGGAGCTAAATTGATAATATTTATGTCATCAGGCAATTAGTAGTATCTAATAGGTTTATGTGTCCCGTTATCTTTCCGTTAACGTATTTATATTTTTTTACATGCAGCTTTAACACTAAATCTACCGACAATTTTTTATAAACGTATTTTTGGCTTTGAAACGGTCAAATGATCGCTCGATGGTACGTTTAGTGTTAACACTGTACTATCATAACTAATATTCAGCATCTTTAGGTTACCTTAAAAATCTCTGTATACCGTTTAGGACAAGATATTCTTTGGTTTCACTGCTTTGTAAAGAAAATCTTATTTTTATTTCTTTTTCCATTCATAACCGACATTGGCTCGGACACGTCTAACTTACACCGGCTGAAAAATCATCTCGTGTGAAATATAAAGGTTATACAGTTCTGCGTGTATTCTGATTAGCATACGTATTTGTATTATTAAAAAAAAATTATATTTTTTTTTTAGGTCGATACCACGTGGTATTTCTTCGCAATACCCACGGGGTATTTCTGTTATGTACAAGACTATGAAAAATGCACGTATAGTCGGCCCACGCGTAAAATAGCTTAAACTGACAGATGGGAATACGTATTTCGTGGTATGGATTTTCTTAGAAAAATTTATCAATTTCTAATACTCTTTTGCCAATGGTGATAAATGGTTTTAAATCGATTTTCATTGATTTAGCAGACGTTACTTTGGACAAAAAATCGTTGGCGATGGGAAATTTCGCTACTGGCTTCGTATCTTTCCCATCTGTGACTTTAAGCTGATTTACTTGTGAGCCGACTGTATGTATATCTTGGCAGTCGATCACTCGGGCACGTGCCGCTCTACGGTCTTCCCAGCAAAAAATATCAATTTTCTTCTCACAAAGTACCGGCGGATAAATAAATACAGGCCAAGTGGCTTCTCCGAGCACATTACACCGACCAGATCTTTACTTAATGATTACGTAAAGCTATCACAGCGACATCTGCTTCCTTGGGATAATCTTAACTTTCTTTTGAAGAAGCTAGAAAAAAAAAGTATCAGGCGGTATTTCGACTTTTTGGATTCACCGTGCGAGAAAAAGCCTCACAGGAGTTCGTTTTCCGTCGTTCATCCACCTGATTTTCGTGCTTTCTAAGTTCACAGAAATGTCCTGATCAACGGAGCCACTGGTTAGTCTCTAAAAATAGATAAGAAGTGACTACGTTAGGTACGGCTGTAATTCACCATGTGAAATGCTAATCGACGATCGCTCCTGCTTGGACATATTGTAAATCTTAGAGAATGCATTACCATTGCTTGCTTCTCGTTAGGGATGAGACGATCTAATTGAAAATAGAGAAACTAATTGGCATTCGCCTGGTGCTCGAGACTCGGAGTAGTCGAGTCCTCGCGTGTAATCCGATAATCGAGACTCTTCAGCACCAGAGGTCATTTAGGTACCGGTTAGAGTTGAAGTGTAACTTATTTGTTCCAAGGAAGCACTTACGGCTACGGCAAGATTTCCTGATAAAATTTCTTATTTATTACACTTGTAGCGGCATCGAGGTGGAGCTTTGCTTACAACATAGATAACGAACGGGTTGAGATAACTTCGATAATAAATTAAAGACACCTCCGCTTTTCCATTAATCACTGCACACGTTATATTTCAACTTCGCGATCGCTCGCGAATTCGTTTTGTCGGCATTTTGCATCAATGAAAGAGCATTTCGAAAATTATGTAATCAATGAAAAAAAAAATCTATAGCGCAATAAACCCTAAATATCTTAAAGATTCTTTTATATTTTATTATATCCTCTTTGATGAGTTTACAGAAAATATTGATATTACCAAATAGATGAAGTTCGATGTTAAAGTGGAAATTAATACTCAATATTTAATATCTAAAAGTAGCTGTCTCGGGTAGGATGGTTAACTGTATGAATAATGGAGTCGCGCCAAAAAGGATTTGTCCATAAGAACATTAGCGGCGGGTCGTCAAAGGATATAGAAATTGACAAAGGGATTGACGAAGGGACAGGTTTTGTATCCTTTTTCGATTTTGGAACAAGTATCGCTACTTAATTTTAATTAATTCCTGAATAATTAACACGAACGATATATACTCGTAAATTAATTGACAAATTGTAAAATTTACTTACGGAGCCATAAAGCAGACCGCAGGAGTCCATACACAGATATAAACAGGTGGCAACTCCTTGGATCCTTAATTGACCTCTCGACACCGAAGTCCTTTGAAAAATGGCTGAAACAAAAATGAGCAAATGTCAAATATGGCTGCAGTGAAATTTCAATGAAAATCAATATTCCCTAATTGGTTGGATAACCTTATCTTTATGTACGAGTGTTAATAAATATATATGTATATATGTAATACATATATTGCTTAAACAATTTGCAAATAATTTGCCAAACAAGTGTGGCTAATGTATTCAGAGATTTGGATTGGACGCTGCACCCTCGTGTCGTTCGTCGTTTCTCTTCCAGCATCTTCCTTGCTCGCTTATGCAATAACGCTCTCTCGTAGGATATCGTGTGTCTTGCCGCGTGCAGGGAGCCACTTCAGGATGCATGGAACCGTAAAGGCATCTCGTGCGATTTGATAAATGATCTACAGAGTGAGATGTTAAACGCTATGCCATTTAGTTCCTTGTTGTGCCACCAGAGTGACGTTTGGAGCTACTGTGTATACTTATTGTAGACAATCTTCATCAACCGAATTCATTTTGTTTCTAATTCGTTTAATTTATTTACTAAACAATTGTACGTACAAAATTACGTACATGACAGATACTAATCCGGTCAACGCGTGTCAGACTATAATTTCTCATAGATCATTTATTCAATCTAAAATCAATCGAGTGCTCTCATCTGAAATCAATTGATCTAACGGTACCAAGTAATCCCTTATTGATATTTCGGATTGATCCCAACGGGCCATGAAAATATCTTCGTGAAAATATTCTTTGATCTTTGAATCTCGATCAATTTCTATAATTTTATAAAGAACGATTTATATTTACCAGATAGATCACAGGAGCATTAAAGCAATCCTGGATCTGTCAGGATATCGAGTGTCTCGTGATAGCATCACGTGGACTCACGTTGACAGTCACTTGCATGAAGTCGAATTATCAGATAAGATTTTTATTTCTAAAATTATTATCCAGTCGACGCATTCACGCAAAAAAAATTTTTTTAATCGAAAAATCATTTGAATTTTAACAAGTGCACACACATTGAATTGTAATTGATCTATGACAAGTTACGTTATTCATTCGCCATTGTTTCTTTGAATATTATTTTCATAATGGAAACATGACAGATCGATATTATCCCTGTCGTAATATACTCGTAGAGATTTATCTCGAGTTAAAAAAAAAAATTGCCACATTGACAGCTAGTTGCTTAGTTGATACGTCAGCGATTTCTCAACCGAATCTCAGGATGTAAGCCAGAAGCATGTAAGTGGGTACTTCTTGCAGCTTCCATCTATGCAACGTCGGAGTGCAGTTAACGACCTCTCCTGTTAACGAACGTCAGCGCTCTAATTGAGTCTCAGGAATGTTTCGCACACCCTGTATATACATTTACGTATAGAGTATGTTAGGTGCACACCCAAGAGTCATTCATGGCTTTTGACTGCGCAAGGTGAGATCGGTTCGCGTGGGAGGACCATTTTTCGGGCCAATCTTTATACCCGGTCGTCTCATCGTCCTCCATGAGTTTCGTGTGATAACAAAAGTGCTATATGTATCTATAGTTTACTGCAGTTGATAATGAAGATCAAAATTATTTTTTTTTTTACAACCAGGAAAGAAACCCAAAAAGGAACTCCTCGTTGTTAAAATTTCAAAAATAATGACCGCTATCGAAGATTACGCAACGTCGAAGAACACGTTGTTACGATAGCAATGATGTTGACCATATGAAATTTTCCAAAAAATCGTCACACCTTATAATTCGTTTAGCGATGATTAGAATCTTTGATAAGAGTCGAAGTGCGTCTGTGATTATTTTCTTATTGCGTAATGATAAATAATGCATTGACTGGTGCGAGAATGTGTCAGTAATTACTAACAAGCATTAAGAGATACGGCTTTGCTGATGGGTTATCAGTAAATTACTAGTACCGAGAAGTATAATGGGACGTAATATTCATAACGGTAGATACACAGAGAATCGAGCAGTAGATGACACGTCAATCATGCAGGTTTTATTGCATGATGACTTTATCGATTATGCTTGCTCTTGCCGATTAAATATTTATCAGCAGCCAATCAGGAAGTTGCTAATCAGGAAAACGATATCCCAGATTCATTTTTACTTTTTTTTTTTTTTATTATCATTCATAATATCACCTGTTGATATCGCATGTTGACACTGACAGGTATAAAATATCGTATAGCGTAAATTCAGTGCATTAATTTAGATAGGCATTTATGCAAAGAAATGCGATAGAAAATTTTTTTAATTAGGCCAATCACTTGCTTCGTTTTAATATCGCGCGTCACGACCGTCGTACGGGTCCTAGTTTCTTACGTAATTAATAGGCGAGCGGAAGAAAGCTTAGTTCAGTGTTAAAGTCACCTGGCAAACTGATTGAAATCCTTAAATCTTTATGCGTTAAGCATATCACTGTTTTCGTGCCGATTTGCATGCGTTAAACGCGATGAAAAAAGTATTTCTTCGTAATTCGTGAACCATCGGTAGGATCTTCCGTAAATATGAGTATCATGAATCGTCATTCTAGTGTCCTTTTCATTGTCATGTTTGTTTGGAATTCCAGTACGACAAGACGTCAGATGCTTTAATCTTGATGGTGACGGAATTCGATTGACGCTACGTGCTACTTGACACGTTCGCTGAGATCGCTGGGATGAGTTATCGTGACGTGGTAATAAGGTGAAATATTTTATTAGGCTTTTTTCTTTTATCACTTTATATGCCAGTCATCAAGCATATACATGTATACATGTGTAATTTTTGTAGTCGTTTAAAGGATCAGTAAATATCGTGCATAACTCAGGAATTTCATGTGCGGAATTGCGTATGACGTATTCAAAGCTTGCTTTACGTTCCGTATTAAATTCCCGAACTTCAGGCACGTTGGGTTATATAGATCGATATATTAGGTGCATTGATGAGTATGTTTAACGCTAGGTTCACGGTACGCGTCATTTTGACGTAATTCGTATTTTACAAGGAAAATTACAGAAACCGTTTACATTTCTATTCTATTACTTATGCTGACTTTAATAAATGTAATTTTATATAATCTTAAGTATTATAAGTTAAGTTGCAGTTTGTTCACGGGTCAATTTGACGCGTGTCCATATAGATAGACGTACGTAGTATAAGAAACGTCCGTAAACCTAGTGTTAAATAATTCGAAAATATTATAATAATGTGCATGCGTATTTTTCCTGTACTTGAAGACTCTATTTTTGTAATTAAATAATGATAAATTTTGTATCGGTTTCTACGATGCGACATATTTTTAAACGTTAAAAAATATAGAAGCACGTATGCTGCTTTTGCGAATCAAAAATTACGCGGTTCAATTCCATAATGGTGATCTCAATTCCTTTTTATAGTGATTTGTAATCATTATTGATGAAATACCCGGATGATAAGTGATCATGGATCTTAGTGTTTGTTTATCCTAGAGGTAAGTCTTGTTTGCTGTTGCAGTACATCAAAGAATCCTAAATATTATTGTATACTCTGGGACGCCATTAATTATTTTAGGCTTATTAAAATAATTTCAAGTCTTTAGTCAATGGACCAGATGACGAACTAATGCAGCAGCGAGGTTATATTTTTGATTTTTGATTAAAGGTTTATTTGATTTTTTAAAGGGACTAACGACTTCTAATGGCCATTACGAAAGACATAAAAAACCAAAATTAATTCATTGCCTTCGTCGTAATTTAATTAATGCATATTTTATAAGTACTAAAGTTCGTAAGACATAATTAGTTATAAAAGACATAATAGGCTGTGAATGGCTGGATATAGAGAATCTACTTCATGACCACCCTATACATGTAACATTTTGTATCCGAGCGTAAAATGCGTCCCCTGTACGCACGTAATATACATTAAAAAAAATTGCATTGATTTAAAACTTTGATTTTTCAATTATTTCATGCAAAACTGTCATACAAATGATAATGCAGTATGTAAAAATGCACATAAGTCCCCGTTTCGCATAATAATTTATTATTACATTTTTATAAATTACGATATTCTCATTTTGAGGTTATACCACGCTCTTGAGTCTCTTTAAGATTGTATAGAGTTACAAGAATTTTGGGAATGACCAGTGACAGCAAGGGTTCTCATTCTTGGCAGTCGTAAAGGAAGTAATTTAGAAAAAAATAATTCAATCAATATTTTCATTAGATTTTAACAGCGTTCGTTTACGAGTACCCACGTGACTTGTCGCAAACTCATGAAATATCGGTCGAGTCAAGAAAATTATCAATATAGGTATAAATATGACTATTAATGACTAAATTGAAGCCTCGTGGAGAGGGCACTAACCCGGCGTTATGTCACGGCAACGAAGCAGCGGTTCGGCGTCATTCTCTGTCTCGAAAATAGAACGCGGTTGTCGTTTCGAGTACTCTGCCATAATAAACGGCGTCTTGGCTTTGTATTTCATCGTTAATGCTTGCGCATCACGAGAGAGTCTACTCGTGGTTGGCAATCTCGAGACAGAACCCCAGGTACGTATTCACATGACGTGGGAAGAAGACAGGGTGGTTGCGTGGCCATACGAAATTGAATGAACGTTAGAATATACAACGTGGGAAAGTAGCCAAGTGAATCTTGCAAAGAAACAAGGAAAAATCGTGATGAGTAGGGCCGATGGGGATTCGTATCTTTGGCATTTTTGTTTTATCAAAAGAATTTTATAATATCTTGCGTGCAACGTTAAATAAAAGAAAATCGTGAATTAACGTGGGAATTTGAAACAATGGTAAAAATTAATATGCGATATGGGATCCTTTGTGTACCTATAAGTTTTTTTTTCTTTGAAACAAAGAAAATAAAATAAATAAATAACCTTTCAGATATGATCGCCACGGGGATGAGTAATTTGCTTTGCTAAATGGATACACTTGCCTTGAAAATCTATCTTTTTTTTTTTTGGCTCCTTCGTACGAGGAGGACAGAAAGTGCGTCGCTCTCTATGTAAATGACGCGCGGTAATCTTTGAAGATTTTGGAAATAAAGGGGCGAACCGCGTCCTATAAAAATTCCAGACATCTTATTCTTCCGAGAAAGTGAATATATGATCCTGAAACGCAGCAGGTGGCTGCTGTCTACGTAACCGTGGTTAATACTGAAACAAAGGGGTGGTTGGGACGGTGGATATCCGTATATACGTAAATACACATATATAGTGATAATAAGAAAATAAAAAATAAAATGCATTCTCACAAGAGACTCGGAGGGGTCTTATGCTAATTGTAGGACCCAAAGCAGGCGCCGTTATAATCGTAAACCGGGATCCACGTAATAAACACTGATTTACAGGACGCATCGGTAGGTACCGTGCATAGGATCTTACCTATGACACATGGCGTCTGTGCTCTTACCAACTGGAGAGAACTGAGATTTTCAGTCACGGTGGGCGAGCGACTGTCGTGAAACTGAACACGAGCAATTACGACAGACTGATGAGATGCGTCGGCGTCGCTAATTAACCAGAGAATAAAAGGGGGACCGAGAATCATTGTCATACAGAGGTTACATACCCTGCTAAGATATAGGTACTGCACGATTCTTAGAAATACAAAAGGATACAGCCTGTAGATACCATCTCTCGAGTATACGTACTAAGAATTATATCTCGAAGCAGGTTTTTATCGTTCGAAATACTAAAATCGCATATTTTACTCATCGCCAAACTATCGCAGTGACGAGGGAAAATTTCGAATCGAAGATATAAAAAATAAGTCATTCGTACCATATGTCGTAAATGTCAGGTAAAAAACATAGCTTCCAAGAAAGAGAGTAACTTCGTCTCGCGATAGACGATATGGCTGCCTTTGCTTTATTTTCACATCTAACGTCTCTTTTGTACTTTACGAGACGACGATGCGGAGAGGTAACAGGACAGGAAGAGAGAGAGAGAGAGAGAGAGAGAGAGAGAGAGAGAGAGAGAGAGAGAGAGAGAGAGAGAGGGAGAAAGAGCGAGAGAGAAAGACTCTTTTTGTCGACTTACAAATCCTTACCCGACTCGATTCGAACGCTAATGACGACACTGCGTCAGTGAATTCCGAAGAATTTCATATACGAACTTGGTCACTGTTACGGTCAGTATGCGGTAGTGTGTGCGCACCTTTAGGAATGATGCACGGAGCATAGAGTAAAATCGATCTGATCCTTTTCTGTAATTTTAAATATTATGGACCACACACTGGCTGCTTTTATAATATATGATTTGGTAAGCGAAACGTTGATTAAACATAGCCGCTGATAATTAATTTATATGAAGACTCAAGCATTTGGCATAATGAAGCGTGCGTAGATCGTTCGCTCATAGATTTTCTTTCTACTCATTTTATTTGAATATCCTAACTACTCGTTAGATCGATCTCAGGCTCGGATAAGTGCATTATGATTTAATGCATTCGCACAAGCGTGGGCGATTGAGTCAGGAAGTTCAACGAGAACAGGTTGCGAAGATGAAAAAGTGGATGAAATGAAAAAAAATTCGATCGCTCGAATCAGAGTCCAGGAAGCTGAGATGGAATTTGAGGTCAGATGGATCAAGGTGTCAGATGAATAATTATATTCATTGGTAATCCAAAAATTTTATATTATTTATTTAATTCTTTTGCGATATGAGATAGTTGATAACGAAAGATCATTTATTTTCCTCGATGTCGTTATAGGATCTATAGTTATTTTGGTATGCATACCGATCTATGGATCAGATAGTCTTGTGATCTTGGTAGTGAATCGGTTCTATACCAAATTTGGTGATGGTTATTCATCGGATTAATTTTTTTGGTTCGAATACAACGAGACTCTCATTGTAAAATGTAACGATAAAGAATTTTGAATCGGATTTAAATCCGTTCCTGTTGCTGCGATCTTGTTCTCGATCTGTGATAAGAATTCCTTGGAGGTATGACATATGATATAAATTCATTAACGTTAGGTCGTGACACTTTAGATAAACGAAATAACTTGTATATTCATCCTGATATCGATTCGATTAATATTCTCTTCGATAAATCAATCGGTGGCAATCAACGTGCAAGTAGTAATTAATGTCACTTAATTAATTCGACTAATTAACAATCACTTAGCATCAGTAAGCTTATTCAAGTAGCACATCGTGGTAGTGATAACTATGGGTTGTTTAATATTAATTTGCGTTTAGACTTTTTTTTTTCGAGAAATATTAATTACCTTATCTAATGATAAATTGCTAATTGCATTGAATTCTCGATTGGACAATCACGATGACCAAGCTCGCTATACGAAAGCCATGTAATAGCATTAAGTTCATACGTTTAATACTGAATTTTGCTTCATGTGGTAAAGTTCTAAAGTTATAAGCAATCTATCAAAATCCATCGTAACGATACGGAGGAGGAAGGTATATTCGGTTAATGATAGCATTAAGTTAATACGTTTAATACTGAATTTTTTTTTATGTGGTAGAGTTCTAAAGTTATAAGAAATCTACCAAAATGCATCGTAACGATACGGAGGAGGAAAGTATATTCGGTTAATGCAAGACGAAAGCCAAGTGATAGCATTAATTTCATACTTTTAAAACTGAATTTTGTGTTATGCAGTAAAGTTATAAAGTTATAAAAAATCTACCAAAATGCATCGTAACGATACGAAGGAGAAAGGGTATAATCGGTTAATGCAAGAAACTACTTGCCCCATGGTTTCGAATATGGCTATGAAACCAAGAAGGAGCATGCACGTTGCGGACAGTAAAGAAAACAATTCATCAAAAACCAGTCGCGTAATGAACGTCTTGTACTGCGACTCTCATTGTCGAAAAAGAAGAGCGTCTGCATCCGCTTAACGGACCACTACCGTTTCGTATTCGCGGAACGAATAAATCGGAGATCGATTTGCCGATTCGCCACTCTTATGGAGACATCGTTACCTGCTTCTTTAACTTTTATTCCTTTACTCGTCCTTTCTCGTGTAACTGTGAAAAATCATACCTTCGCTTTCAACGTACGTACAAATTTCTTTGATCAGATGAGAATATTTGGCTTTCGATTTTCGATACCTCGTGGTACAAAGATAGCGGATGACGCTATAGGATATTGTTCCGAAATAATTTTTGTGCTTGGTATCGCAAGAAATTGCGCAGTGGGTATTGCGCGTTGCGCAGCTGTCGTTTCGTTGCTGTTGAACAAAACCGGAGTAAAATGAACGGAGCTTAAATGTAACGACGATGATGCGGTCAGTAGCGATTTTTCTTTTATCACTTCGTTCATCGGATTTGTGTCTGTTATTCTTGTATCTTTTTTCAGTTGGAAAATCTGTGGCAATTTCGAAATTGGATATTATCCAGGTGCGCTGCGATTTGGAAAAAAAAAAGCTGCAGATGCTGCAACCTCGTGAGTTGCGTTTTACGCAGGGATCGTGTGTAACAGTGCGACCCTTTGCTGTGGTGAAAAAGGGGAGAGGAAAAGGTGCAGCCACCCTTAGGAACGTGAAACACGAGAATCACACGTTGATCCGTGATGCATTTGGGTACAATGGAAACAAGGTAATACGAGAGATTTTTAGTTTTGCTCTTTGCCGTTTCGCTGTTTTGTGGTTTTTCAGGTTTTACAGGGAGGATAAATTCGATCTTTATCTCGACCCCGAAGTCCTTTCAATTCGTATACCTAATTACAGTCGTTGTTGATCTCCCTTTGTGCAACCTCAGTTTCGAGTATGAAACATCATTGTTATCCTATCTGAATTCAGTCAGAATGACCTAGATGAATTCTGACGAAATGATCGTATTTCAAAACGATCAATCCTATCGCCACGCTGCGGCTAATTCCCACGTTGATTTCACCGAGAAGAGTCCAAGGGAAACTAGGTGAAAAAAAGTCATGGAAAAGAATGTCTACAGCACAGATAAAAATTGACATACATTAATATTCTACTTTATCACCAGCCGACTCCATTCTCTCAGTGATAAGAAGAAATCTGGACCGAACCCGTTTAAAAAGGACAGCCCTTACGGATGAGATATTATTACATGATCAAAAGAAAAAAAAAAAAAAAAAAAATTCATTCATCCTTCTGATAAACTCAAACGTGTATCGTCGATAGACGACTGTTTAATTAATAGCGTATCGTTACACGCTTAATTATAATCGATGAAAATTAATAATAACGTAACTGACGCGAGTTCAAGGCCAATTAGATATCATCCCCCCTCCCCAGCCACGTGGCAAGTAATCTTCTGGAAATAAACGAATAAAATCAATCCATCTACTGACAACTCTCAGTTACTTATTCTGACGAGTAACAGCCACAAGCTATACCTATATACATATATTTATATTCATCCAAGTTTCATCTCTCGACAAATGGTTTCACCCTCGTTGCATACGATTAGCCCAGAGTTCACCAGGTCAAGGCTGTACACTTTGACATTGCGTCAGATGTAGACATCGGTGGTTAAAGATTCCCTATGTAATAACACGTCGTTCCGTGTCCCATACAATTTTCATGGGAAATGCAGCGCTGCTTTGCATTGTACTTTGCACTTATATGCCAAAGTATGGGTACCAACGTATCAACTGTGTGCCTTAAAAACCAGTCAGCCTCCCGTAACAGTGTTCCACGTGTTCCTAACCTGTTGCTTCTCTTTTCCCAACGGGCCGTTTCTTATGGCGTGGCAAAGCCGTAAACGACGTACATTCCAGACGGTACGTAATGTTTCAGAATATTCGCCGAGTATTGCCGTGAGGTAATGATGGCTTAAAGGAAGTTCACAAAGTAGCAGGAAAACGAAGCGATAATTATTTATGATTTAAGCCTTGAGATTTGGTGATGGACAGACAGTCGCATTGTTCTGATACAATAAATCCAAATCGAGAGGTTTTTTGAGTTCATAGGTTATCAAGGACGGTTTAATTTTTTTTTTCTGATTGGTAGCATAGGTATGGGATCAATGGGAAACGATATACATATGTCAAGGATCAAGGTTGAATTTATGTTCCTAGCTTGAAAATGACTTATCCGAAGTATGTAAATTGAAAGGCTCTGTAGATATTAGGGAGAAGCCTGGTTGCCCGTTGTTTAGCGATGGGGGAACGGACGGCTTAATCTTTATAATGAATGGCTTGTACGGGTCCGTGATTGGGAGGGATCCTTAATTATTTATTTTTAATATACAGATAGCTGGGGGTCCTTCTATCAATTCTGTATTTTTATTGGTATTATATTAATAGTCGACGCGTTTGACGTGACGGGGCATCACTGGTACGGTATTGCTTAATATATTTCTTCTTAAGAAAATAGATAAGCCATAATAAGGTAAGGATTGCTTTTTAAATATTTCCGATAAAGAAGTATCATAGCGATTGTCTTATTGTACCTGTTATCGAATGATCGATAATTCATTATGGAATAAAATTTATAAATGAGCTATGATAAGATTGAGAGCATTTTCGAAATTTTCCTCTAAATATTTTTCGTGTCTTTAATGCCTAGTTCAATGTTACGACATGGTGGGCTTAAAATTTTCAGTAAAACGATTCTATTGGCTTGATGGAAGCATCGTTATTCGAACTGCGTAAAGCACTGAAAATGCCAGGATTAGATACGGGCTTGTACGGCAGTGAGTGGAAGGTAGCGAAGAAACGACTTTAAAGTTACTCAGGACGTTTACCGTGTGTATAGGAAAAAAATGCCATCTTCGAAGCAGGAACAACGTTACCTTTTTGAGCCACTCGGTGCCTACGTATTTTACCGCATGTGAATGCTGGGATTCAAGAATGCGTGGAATATCCAGACTCCTGTTTTGAAGACGTTACCGACTGCCGAGATAATGCCGGTACCATAATAGAGCCACCCGCGGAGCAAAAGGGAGCGGAATTTACGAAGAAGGAAGAATCAAGTTGTCACGTCTGACTGCTCGTTATGCAGTTGCAGTCGTCCGGCAAATTTAACATTTCATTATACTGTCAGGAGGCAGGTGCACTTTGCGAACTAGAAATATTACAATAGTTTTCAAATAATCGTCCATTGTGTTCAAACATAATAGACAAATAATAACAATTTTTGAGGAAGTGTTTTACCCAAAAAAATTTTTTTAGATCGATCAGATACTGTCAACTAGACACTTCCGTTGCTGGTCTTTAAATGACGTCATAATTTTCTTTTATCCTTAACCCATTAACGTGCGATCGACTGTATAGGATGGTCGATTAGTTTTCTATCTGGAAAAAGAAATATTGACTAAGAATTTCCTTTCTGGAATGTCAAATGTTTCCTAGAAGATGTCAAAACATCTCCTTACCAAATTTCAGTTTCATTTTTCAAAATTAATCCTTTTTCGTTTCTTCTCCAGATAAAAAATAATCGAATTTTCCTATAGTCGATTGAGCGTTATTGTATTATATTTTTTAGTCCAGTGATAAAACCAATCGATTCATCAGAATCGAGTAAGTACGTTTAGTGAATTTCATTTTTACTATAACTTTTGATGGTCCAATAACTTTTGAACGTTGTTGTACTGTTAGTCACAGTCGACAGTGTACAAACCATAGTAAAATTTCTGTAGTACTACAGCTTGTACAATACGGTCTTCAATGAGGCTCATTGAACATTGCGTCACCGTTGGCTGATTTAAAATGTAGATCGAACTTTTCGCGCGGCTGATTATCCTCAAGGACGTGTCCAGTTTCACGGTAGAGTAAAAAAAAAAGTGATTTCTCTGTAAACTAAGTAAAGACTTAGCCTGTATATTATTCACACTGTAACATCGTTCATATTCAGGTACCTGATGAATCTCTATAAGCTGCCGCCTCCATTTGTGTCTCAGCTCAGAAGTCACCGTGCTGCGACGTATATTTAGTCACTGGTTATTTTGGGACACCCTGTAGCTTCATTACTATTCGGCAAGACATTTGTCATAGTGACGAGGGAAGCTAATAAAGTGACTTTAGATTTTACTGTCACCAGTAAGCCACCCTTTTCTCACAGGGTGGTCCAACGTCCCGAAATCTGTATTTCGATAAAAATTCACGAATTTTTCACAATTTCACTCAAAAGCCACGAAATTACAAAATAAAGGTAATTTTCCCAGTAAACCTAGTAAACGTCACGAGAACATAAATGAAGACATTAAAAATTCCTTCCCACAGATCACCTACGATCGGTAACTATAAGCATATGAAAAGTTCAATGCCTGGGCGTAGATATCGAATAACGTTCTCTTGATTATGATAATGAATCAGATGGATACCTTGAGTTAAGAGGTTCATTATTAATTACAAAAGGTCCGCCAACGTTCTCAGAACGAATGCATAGTAAATCAACAGCGAAGGAAGTGTTACGTGTGTGCACCCATGCAGGAAAGTCGGACACGTGTCACTACGTGGCATATAGAATCTTCGAAGCTACTTAGGCTCCCGTTACTATGAATATCTTCGTCAAAAAATTTGACAAGATTAATCGCGCTAATCACTAACCGATTACGAAAATTCGTGCCGTCCAATTTTATAGCCACGCTGGTCCTTAGTAATATACGTGAATACGATGATCGGTTCGGGATCAACAACGACTTAATTGGAGACGATTAACACGCGTCTGTTGTCGAAGTAGACGAGTCTATTTTATAATGAAAGCACGCGAGGGATCTTTATTGGCCCTAAAGATGCTTCCATTTAACCCAATTTTCTTCCTTTTACACAAGTGTTCGGTACATCGTGCAGCTTTTATCTCATGGTCGATCCGTGATGCCGCGTAAACCGTTTACGACGTGACGCGCGCTAATGAGTCCCTTGTACTTTGAACTTATCCTCGGACGTATCTTTCCTTTTGGTATAAGAGCATATCGATCCATCATGATTTCAAGAATGAAATATTAATTTTTCAAATGCAACGCGCTTCGGACCTTCATCGAAGTGTACAGCCATCTTGGGTAGGATGAACGAAAGGTAAATTTATACGGCTGATAAACAATTATTTGAAGTGTAAGAAATACGAGTAAAAAATTGATTTGATATTCATATTGTCGACATACGTCTTTTGACGCGCATCTCCTTGGATAAAATTTAAAATCAATCAATCGGCAGCTCTTCGTTTAGTATAGATAGAGGATGCCGATTGTTATCGGCCGATATAGACTAGACGCGCGATAGCCGTAACGTCATCTCGGTAGCCAAGGTCAATGAATTCATGCGGTGCACAATCATGCATTATTCAACGCGTCATTTTCAAGCTTCATCAGGCGCCGATCGGAAGCCAGGTTGATGCTCGAGGCCAATCACGATTCCGAGTAGCGTTAAGGCCAGGAGTATAGTTCGACATCGCGTAACGAGACTGACTTTCCTTTTCAATGAATTACTTTTAGTCACTGCCGATTTTCTGCTTGGTTGGTATAACGAGAGACACTTTTTTTTTTTTACAAACGGACAGTCTGCGACAATCAGAAGACAGAAGTCAGAAGTCTGCGGGGCTCCAACACACGTGGACGAAAGTTTCATTTTTAGCGGACGAGAATAGATAAGAAATAGTGTCTCACGAAGAGGTTATACGCCTACAGTGTTTCATTGCGTAATGGGAGACCTTGAAAACGTTATCCTTTCACCCTCCACCTACCTAATGTGAAAACGGGAAAACGATAACGTTGATAATTTAAAAAAAAAATTTGTACCGATCTAAAAACATACCTAATGACTTTACTGAGATTACACGTGAAATATGTTCCACGCCTGTTTCATCTGTAACATCCTCTGCACAGCTGCACCTGACTGACACGCATATTCAGTTAATATCCGTATTACGCAACGTGAAATTTAACGATGTTGAAATTTCGTGAAAAAAATAATGTCATATTTAGAAATTATCCTTCGACAAAGGACTTCGGTCTTTATTAGCGTCTTGAATGCCAAACATTTATCGAGTCTGATGAATCTTTGTCCGAAGTGACGGTCATTCCTATTTATTGGATTTTCTCAAATCGACCATTGGCTGTTACTCGGGTAAAGTCGACCATCCAGAAAACGGAGAACGATTCGGGTTTCGAAGAGGTAAAGAAAGCGAGCTATAGGTCAACTTAGAATAGAAGCCAAGAGTCTGTTGGGGCCGCGTTCCTTCGCGTCCGTACTGCTGAAATCCGTTCTGAGACTCGACCGAAGCATCTTTGGCAAGAAGCTAAGGTGCTTACTCGGCACGAGAGTCTTCCATTCATCGAGTGGGTTTCGGGTGCGTTTCCACTGCAATTATACCGAGTGGACTTTTATGGAGAGCCTGAATGATGAGAGCGCTGAATTGAATCAGTGATTATAGTAACAGTCGTAAAGCTCAATACTATACGTACAGGCGAATTCAGTGTATAAAGGAATGGTCGTACCTGCAGCAGTGCGACAAGGTCAATGAAAACGTGACTTGGTAACTTTCGCTACGTGCAAACGCACTCATGTCAAATCGTATCTTCCAGACCTTCGTAAATCGCACGAGAGTAGCGACGCAAAGCAGGAAGGAGAAACGACAAGTTTTTTTATATATATGGAAACTGTCTTAAGTTTTAGGCCGTCGCTATTGGTACTCGTGACTATAAATTTTCGTTGACCCTAGAAAGTCTCCTTTAGCTATTATACAATGTTTCTTTGTAACTATAAACCGCTTTTCGATAAAGATCATTTCTATTGATTTTTTTTTTAAATCCATTTACCTTGTACAGCTTTAACGGTTTCGGCGATGTTACGTTTATTACGACACGATTGTGTTACAGGTAGGTTTTTATCAATCCTCTGGTACAAGCACCTAGTTCGATATCACTATTTGAAAGAGTGAACCTAATAAAAGTTAGGTTAAGGTCATGTTCACTGCACTGCGTATCTTTACTATCCGATAACGAAAAGCAAAGACTTGTCGAGGATGCTTATAGGGAGAGAGAGAGAGAGAGAGAGAGAAAGAGAGAAAAAAGAAATCGATCCAAGCTCAATCGATCATACCGATCATGACCCTTAGGCCTCAGGTCATTTGGGGTTAAGATCAATCGATTCAGGATAGTTTGTTTCTCGGATAGGATCGCGCTAAGATCATCAGAGTACGTCGCTTGCGTTAACCTTTACTTTGGACTCCGAAGACCCCCCAGGGTGCGACACTGCTGTATCTTCCTGGACGTATCGTGGAGTCAGTGTTTCTAACGTTATCTAATGATCTGTGACAAATGTCAATCCAGGTATAGTCTATGACCTTGATCTTAATAAAATACAAATTGATCGTCCCTGTTACAACGAGAATAAATTTTTACAATTTTTTCAACATTTTTTGTAAAATCATTCTCGCAAGGCCTCCAAGTTCCACTGGAGTGACGCTTTTCGATGTCGTTGACCGAGTTAGATAGGACCCCGTCTGGTCCTCATGTTAGACTTTGAGGGCGACCGACCACCAAAAACTGGACAATCGAGTCCTAGGGAAATAAAAAGGCTTCGAATCTTGTCAATGGCGTGCTGATATTTTTACGAGGTCTCATTCCGTCGTGCTTTCAATACACGTCACGTGTCGAAGACTTGTACAGAATATTATTAAAAAATAAGAAAAAAAAAAAAAACAAGGATGGCCAAGCTTCAATACTTAGGGAACTGTGATAGAAATAATTGTACAGTTACCTAAAAAATGGGTGGAGTCTATGTCAGACCTAGAACGTTTTTCCAATATTAATTTTCCTAGCGCATAAGGGATCCTGGAATGAATAAGATTCGAAGAGAATTGATTTAGGCGGTTCCTTTGTATGAAAATTAAAATGAGACTGTAAGGTATTCCGACTATTTGGTTAGAGGTCAGTAAACTCTTGGAAGCTTCTAATCAGGATCAGGTCTCATTGGTGGTTCCCGATGCATTATCCCTTTATTATTGGATGATATATCGTGGTAATATTGAAAAATGGTCTCCACCTTCGGACACCCCCTCGACGACAGATCCAAAGATACATAATATATGAATCGTGTCGGTCCGAGCCGGCTTTTCGAAAGGATTATAAAAAGCCATAGGTACAGTCATCTTGTCCAAAAGTCTAGAACGAACGAATTAACATCATAGGTCTAGGAGAGTCGAGTCTCCTAAAAAAAACGAAACAGTAGACAGCCAGTCTGGTCGAATGAAAATAATAATTACCAAATAATATATTAGCTAATTAAAATACAGAATCCAGTTTTGAAACTGGTACGGGCCAGCAGCACGTATGATTCTTTTAAGTATATACAACTATATAAAGATTTAATTCTATCGCAGTACACGCGTAAGGTATATCTACATCGTGGGATCGGGCGACACTGAGACCATATCCGATGGCGCTAATCTCCAAAGAGATTCTAATCTGTCCGCCGATCTAGAAAGTAAAAACGTGAGGATTTGCAAAAAAGTTTCCGAAGGAACGAAGCGTCGGCGGCAGCTGGCAGAGTCACTCGGTATTGCGAGGCTCGAGGTAGGAGAAGGTAGTTAAGTAATTTCCATGTCGGATTATGAAGGAGAGATTAGGAAGAAGCGAGGTAGGATGCATTCGGTCCACGAAGATGGAACGACAGGAGGCGCGAGAATGACCAAAGTGAAAATAAAAATAATCAAGATTAAAGTGATTCAACAGGGATCTAAGCTTTTCGGTGTCTCGTATATAGTAGGCAGTCCCTTACAGGGCATCGTGAACGAGCAAAATCGGATTATTTCCGCGTGGCCAACCTGAGGAACGTTTCGTCGATCCCTCTCGGCTCTGTGGCGCCAACTTAAAGGGTTCAGAGTTCCTCCCGAGCGTCCTTCGGGACGCTTCAAGAATACAGCTTAAAAGGTTTATTAACCCCTTCGAAGATGCTGCGTCGAGATGCGACTCTCACATTCCTGAGGGTGTCAAGCGCGTAATACCCTGACTAACGATCTATCCCCCCCGGATAAAATATTCAACTAGTCGGAACACCTTCAAAGTGCGTTTAACAAGAGATGTCCATGTCCTGAGTCTGCTTCACGCTGTTGTCAATTTCTTCGAACTGCAAAGTTCCATCAGATCGATAACATATTTTTGATAATATTCAAATACTAAACCCTGCCACATTTCTAGGGTTATAGGCGTCGTGAAGCTAGTAAACGATGTCAATGTTTCTGATCAAGACCAGTTGGTACCATCGTCTATCATTGAGGCTCCTATGGATACTGGATGATCCCCTCTTTCTCGCAACCGAGTCGATGCGATCAAGGATGAAGGACGGGAGAGACTTGAGTGGAACTTGCAGCGAGCTGGAAGGTTCAATGACAGGAGAATCGAAGCGCAAGTGAACTGTTCGCTCCGTTCCAGGAGGAACTCATCCGTGTTACCAGTGTCGAATGCGGATGGGGTCAAGTGACTCTGTGGAATGACATCCTAAATCAACGAGATCGATTATTTACGATCAAACGAACGGCGACTAAAATCCAAAGAATAAACGTTACACAGCTTGAAAAGAAATATTTATAAATCAAACTACTGTCGGTAAAGAAATTTCTCGCTGAACCCAGCAGAATAATCGCTAGGTAATAACAAGAGGAAAAGGTTTTGATCCGATAGAGAAATCGGCGTGTGGGATTCCTCGAGCATAAGTACCAACGTCCACGTGTGGAACCACCTTAATCGTATAAAGGATTGCTACTGATTTATTCGCGAGCGATAAGTTCGGCTTAAGTTCCATATGGATAGGTGTATCCACGTAGGCGTGATTTAACCAGTTAAATAGAACTCACGTGTATCTCGCATTGCGCATCCACTCGGCTGGCTGGCTACTCACCCTTTATCTTCGGTTTGAGTTATCAATATACCGGCATGATTTCACTACTTACCTACAGCGCGCTTAAACGCTTAGCATTACTTACGGATAACGTAAAAATTTTCGTATTATCGGCAACGTGCTTGCTTATGCTCGAGTGCGTACTCTCAAAGTAATAGTCCTACAGGCTCTAGTGTAACGCTTATACAGTATCACGCTGCAGATCGATCAACCGCATTAAGTGGACAAAGTCTTTGCTGAGGATTATCACGATATTTATTATTATTGAACCATTGATAAGGCCTCGACCAATATTTATGATGGCTATGCGATTCGTCTCAATGTATCATCGATGACAGCAGTTTATTAGGCCTATCGTTTTGAGCCTCTAGCGATTCGATAATACACAACGTGTTGTACGAATCAAGCTCGCTCAAATCCATATTGCGATTCATTGTTCTTTTGAACAAAGTCCCATTGTGTTTCTAGCTCTCCAGTCGTCTGACTGTACCGGATATTTATAAGGCTTGAAAAAAAAAAAAAAAAAAAAAATGTCAATGAATGACATATATTGTCAATCCTAGACAGTGGCTCTGGACACGTGTATCAATCCGCCTATCGTTAAATCTTCGAGCTCTTCGTTCTCACAGGCTGCCTAGGTGAACGCAATGCGCGCTCTGTATGCTTTTATATGGTCTAACGACAAAGCCGTTGACATTCTCAGATCGTTTTGACTATGGGGATAAGTTTGTTTATACTCAGTGATATTGTTGCCGTATGTTCATTTATCTTCGCTACCATTGACCCGTCGGACACGAACATGATTTTGTTGACAGTCTGACAGAAGACCGCCGAGTACGTTATACGATACGCCGTACCATACAGTGCGTACGGTGAATGCAAGGTGACATCACTTGATAAGGGATTCATGGTAATTCGATTTTATTCCACCCACGAAGTATTTAGTGATAACGGATCTGTGCAGTGCGTACGTAATTATTTGACACGATCAGAGGAACCAATTAGTGTACCGCGGTGTAGTTAATATTGTGATAATAAAATTTTCGAAGAAGATGGACTGTTGCTGTCTCTTGGGTGAGTAATAAATTACGAAATTTTTTTTTAAGGAAATTAAAAATTAATTTATGACACTCACTAAGAGCCATGATTATTTGTTGATTGATGTAACGTGGACCCGTACGAGGCGGCTTCTTTTTTCGTATCAATTTCGTTCTGGGTACCACCTATACATGTCCCGGATATATCAATTACCGAGAGCTGGACCAATCTACGTCCCAATGTGCGTTTAACGATCGTGCATACGTGGTCAGCGAGAAGTAAAATTCGTGTATCGCAAAACTCGGTTACTTACGGTGATCTTGATGAGGATAATTGATTAATTAAAAAATATATAAAAGTTACAAGTGCCATTGTGATTCAATGGAAAATCATTCAGATCCATTTTCCGTCTATGGAAATGCGTCAATTTCGTAGAATCAATTATGATAGGGAGTGATAATTTGCATTGACGAACTTTTTCAGTCCCATAATATTCGAAGAAAAGTTATCTCTCACAGGGTATATATTGCTTCTACTGTTTTGCCATAATGTCTTGTTTACTCTTTGGGACCCATACACGAAGTACCTATACCTATGACGTAAAGGATTAATCGACCCAATTGATTCGACTTGTCTCGATGAAAACGGTACCTTAAGGTTAAACCACAACGGACGATCGCGTGACTGTCTCGATGAGCGTAACAGTCCCTAATAAAATTGGGCACAAGGCAAGTATTTCCATACGACAGTATTACGCGTTGATTTACATAGCTTGACGTATACAGTACAGGAAGGGGTCTTGCAGGGAATTACTTTTATAAGGATGAGTCCCGTTCAGTTGGGCCCTATCGAGATACTCCTACAACGTCTGACTAAGGGCCGAACTCGTAATGCCCTCCGCATTATATACGCGAGCGTATAAATATTTTCTGCTTAGGCGGAGAATCGCCTCGGGTGTCGATTTATTTGAAAAATTTGCATCGCACCGAATAGGGAGGTCCGTAAATTTGCTGGAATGAAATTGATTTAGTTGGCTGTATCGAGCGCTATGTAAATCATTATACCTATACGCCAATTGTGCTAACCCTTGTGTACAGAATAATTGGCATCGTCGTGCCCCCCCTTTTTTTTTGAATCTGCTGTATATTTTACGCATCGAAAAAGTTGGTGTATTCGGTACAAAAAAAAAGTGTCGCGAAAAGTCAGCCGCTCTACCTCGGGATAAATATGCTTGTTCGTAATCGATACGTGTGCGATGTGCCTTTATCAAGGCAACAGATTAGTCGGTATGTGTTGGCGTTATGTTTCGTGTGGGTCCGCCTGTTTGATTGTCGCGGTCGAAAATCCAGACAGTCGCTTACAATAACATTCTTTTTTTTTTAGTACAACGTTGCTGATAAAGTTTTTGAGTAGGAGTATCCAATACTTCGTGATAAGGGAATGATTTCGATGAAAGACGTGATTAGCTTGAAATCGTTATAGGCAATTAGATGTTAAGGCTGTTCAGTGAATGCGAACGCAAAAAAATATTCTAGATAATATTAACTTCGAGAGCGAGTAAATTTATACATTTATTATTCTATTTTGGTTTGTTTTTTTTTTCGGAAAATTCCTTTTCTTTATTTTTGCTACTTAATTCCGAAAAGGTCAAATCTTTTTTTTTTTGAAGGTTAATGACATTTCATTGATACGTTTTGGAGTTTCAATTTTTTTTTGTTGAGAGGATGCTATTCGCTCTTGCAATACAAACGGGACTGTGTACTTTAGTGAACACGTGTGGAAATGCACCTGGATTCTGTTAGCGACATCTATATTATTTGCTGTAAGTTCTCTATGGATATTTGTTCTAATACTTCCACGTACAGGGAGTGTATAAAACTGATTAGTACGTAGATAATGAATTACAAAATAAATTATGTAATTTTTTATCTATAAAACTACTAGAGAGCCCATCATTACGTCAAATTTACTTCAGTCCTCTAATTACTGCAATTGATTTTAAGCGTACCGGCCAGATTATTTTTCCGAAATAAAAGAGTGAAATTACCCAAAATTTGGTCGAAATTATCGAAAAACTTTACTAAAAAATCAAGACTTCTTCGTGCAAGTGAAAGCTAAAAATAATATATTCAAAAATGATTATTTAATTTTTTTCAAAAAATACAACGATACGTTATTCACGTATAAGTTAATCTAACGTATCTGTGATCGCTTTACCATCGAAATTCTATAGCTCCTTTGAATCGCTCTTATCGCTTTATACATATCACAGTTTTCTTATTATCATTGTTGAATTGGCAATAAGGAAACGCAATATCTTGACGGGAATAAATTTAACCCTCTGTACAGTTAACGTAATGTCGTATTAATGTTACGGTACGCGCACCTTGATTTACGTTTGGTCGAAGGGTTATTCTTACCAAGCCTTGGTGCATCCTTTGCCCTTTCATGACCATCGAGAACTAACGGGGGCATTTATAATGTCAATTTGTCACCGCAGAAAGATTTTGCACTTTGAGAAGCCGCAAATTGACCCTTTAGATTTTCGACTGCTCCTTTAAGATTTAGAGCCTAAGTACTACGACGTTAAGTGCCCTCATGGACGATTCCCGTGTGAACGCAGCCTTAACGCCGTTCCTTGGGACTCGTCACGGTATATTGGGGTGCTATGCTTTGCAATTAAAATTTTTGGCCAAGGACCAAGTGCACCTTGAGCATCGCGAGATAAGCCGACGTGTCTGGTCGGACTTGGTGAGTTTGAATTTAGCGCGACAAAATTTGCTACTACAAGTAGCAAATACGTACCAGGTTTAACGTGATCACTATGGTTAAAGCGGTTAGAACGTTCTGAATATTTCTACAGTGTACGTAGCTTTAATCAATAAAGCGATATATGTCTTCGTATACGATAAGAATCGCGTGCTAAAAAATTCCTAAAAAATTCACGATAAAAATTTACTGCTTGCGGTACGATAAAATGTACCAGAGATTGCAAAAGAAAATTATGACTATAATGATTTTCACAAATCATTTATGAAGTAAAATAATGTACGGTATGGTAAAATTTTACATCGATGTCAGACATTTTGACTGTTTATTTACACCTTTACATTTACAAGAGTAATAAAATCTTACTGAATTAGCTATATTTTAAAATACATTAAAATTTAAACGTACGACCTTCTACAGTTTAATGTTACCTACAGAATACTTCACTATGATTACATTATTATTTCTGATCTGAGTCTACTTTATAACACGGACTACAATTTTATGATATCCTATCATCATCGTGAGAGAGTAACTTTTAGCATAAGAGAATCCATACTCCGTTCATACTTATTCTTATCTAGTAGTGTCTCTGTCGGACTTTGATAATATTATCGGAGTAACAATGTATTTATAAACAGCAACTTAGTTGTAAAAGCATTGTTACAGAATTGTCCCTCGGGCATACGAGCTATACGAGCTCGTTAAAATTTCTTTACTCCGAGTAGATTAATCAGCTTGATTCTCAGGTAATTAACATAGGGCTGTCAAAATTTTCGAAATACTTTATAATCATTTACAATAACCTGCGGGCAGCGCCAGTGCATTTATTATACGGTTACATTCAGCTAGTCTTATCACTGACATTTTAACAACCACAATGTACGAAAATATCAGTTTTTAAATTAGATCGTTAAATCATAGGAATTCATATTTACTGATATTCTCGATAGACCGTATTTTCGGCGAATTGAATTTAGATATAATTAAATTTAAAAAAAAAAGCAAGCGTCATAGAGGTTATCCGGCATCCTTACGAGTTAACGCGCTACAATCGCGGCCTGAAGATTATGAACAGAGCATTAGTAAACTGGAAATAGTAACAGTGACAAATTTTTTTTTAATTAATAAAATTTAAACAGTCCTTATCATCTTCTGCCGATTTGATATTAATTTTTTAATCTGTTTCGTACAGTCGTCATGTATCCCTTCTGTGTTCAACATTGTGATATAATGATAGAAAGTCAAACAAAGCTTCATCTAATCCCTCGAGCCTATTTTCAAAGATAAATAAAACTCAGGCACACCGTTCTGGTATATATAATGGCATAGCAAGGCCCTCTATAATAATCTTTTGTCTATGTCGAGGCATTATAAAACGTAAATAAATCAAATAAAACAAAAGCAAACAGACTGGTAGCTCCTCCTTGCATATAATACGTGGTGCAACGACCCTAAGTTATGTTCTACGGAATATACCTCTATGCGCCATCAAAAAAGATCTCGAGCATAAGAGAGATCGGTACGTTTACTTTTTTGGTACAGCGAATCAATAAGATACCACGGAGATAATCCTTGGTCGATCAAGACGGTACCGATCGATCAAACCAAGACAAAATTCGCGATCGCACGTAGCACGTATTCCAATTGGCAAGACTGTCTGAAAAGATCAAAGGGCCCATTAATTAAACTGAAATAAATGCAGTACGAAGTGAATCGCTATGAAGCCTCGCAGAATATTCAGTATGGAATTTCGAATAGTTGACGATCTTCGCGATCCAAGGTGTTTCGAAACGTTTTTATGGTGGCCAAGTATCCCGGGAATGAATTCTCGATACTCGAGACGTCGTGTAGTCACTTAGTCAGCGTCTCTTTTCAAACGGATTTCGCGAATAACTGGATTCATTAAAGTTGTACTTATGGCCAGAAGACGGCGCCACGTGTGACTTATATACTTATATAGGTACTACGCAGGAAATGCAAAATGAATATTCTTTACGATCGATACTGAATATTCTGCATATTCAGGATATCGAAGTGCGCGAGGAGTCATTTGGGAGATCGATTAATTGATTGATGGTTATGTAAACCACAGGGTAAATTTGCATGGTTAATTTCATGTTTTATTCAGACGCTACGGCGGCTTTGAACGCTTTTCTCTCAAGCTGTGTGAAGTTAGCTCCCCTTTCTTAAATAATTAATAATTTAACGGTTGCTTCAATTTTATTCTGCATTTGTTACCGATTGCTCTGAAGTTGTACCATTAAAGTTAGGCTGTAATAATTGAAAAAAAAAGTCAAATAAGCTGCAACCCCCCCTTTTGTCGAAAATCGTAGTTTTGAAAATCTTTTCAGGCTGTTCTAGTTGTTTCTAATTGTAACGATTCACACAGAAAATTCAGAAAAAGGTTTATCGACAGCATGGTCGTTCAAAAGTAAACTACCCATCTGTATTCTGTTCTGAGAATTCTATTGGTTGTTGCAAGTTATTATCATTCCTGATAACTTCGTTTTAAAGTCTGACTAAGATATTTGCAAGGGTAAAAGAAATTTCATGATGCTGAAATTTTCTAATAGTATCTCGAGTCAGTAGTATATGAATTTGAACGATAAGTTTGTTGCAGGTGATGTTTAACGTTAGAATTATTCTTTTAAGGTTAACGATGTGTTCGATCAAAGATGAGCCGTATGAAGTAATTTGAGAAATCAATTGATTTGTGCAATTTCATTGGCGCTTCATTTTTCATATGGAAAAAGTCTTTGGAATTTTATCCCTCTAAAAGATTTTTACTCACAGATGGCACGTAATAATAAAAATGCCGCATAGTGGAAAAGTGATTAGAATAATTGAAATTATAAAATGCAGAGAGCATAGTTTAATGCGAATCGAATAGGTTAAGCAGAGGTGAAGGTGGCGACGAAAATAAAAATAAGCTGAGACGTTCAGATCACTGGACTTTTACGTATCTGATATACATAGAAAAATACACTAAATTATGGTAAAAAATAGCTGCAGATTTTTTAGGTTGATCTCTATATTATTAGTCATGCGCGTAAATGATTAATTAAACAAAATGATTAAAGATCTTAATTCAATGGCAACAAAACTTTAGAACAATGTTATTAAGAATTAGAACAACTTGAAACAATTAATGGAATTTTCAGAAGAAGAAATGGAAGGGTAATTTACTCTTGAGGGTAGACTGTGCCGGCTGATCTATATTGCACTTTTTGAATAAACTATTGCAAATATCTCGATCAAACCTTATAACAACGTTATTAGGAACGAGAAAAATTTGAAAAAACTAATAGAATTTTTAGAAGAAGAAACGGAAGGGTAATTTACTCTTGAGGGCCGACTCAAGTGCCAGCTGACTGTGCCAGCTGATATATATTGCACATTTTGCACAACGAGAATAATTTGAAACAACCAATAGAATTCTTGGAACAAGAAACAGAAGTAATTTTTTCTTGAACGGCCATACTTTCAATCAAAATTTTTCTGCGTTTTCTAGAAGAATGGTTACGCATATGACCGAGCCCTTTTGGAACAATATTAGGAACAACCAGAACAGCCTAGAAAAATTTTGAAAAATACGATTTTCGACAAAAGGAGGGTCGCTGCTTACTTGACTCTTTTCAATTATTACTGCCTCGAAATAAGTTTTTGTGGTAGAACGTTGGAATAATTTGAAAAAAATGTATAAAAAACTGAAAGAACCCTTAGATTTTTATTAAAAAAAAAAAAAGAAGGTTAACTTCACACGCGTTCTCTTACGGCATTAAATCTCAGCACGCTAATAAATCAACGGACCAAGTGCTAAAACTTGTCCCATCTGTGACAGACTCAAAAACGCAACACTCGACATCATTACAAGTACTAATCGTCCCTCGATAATAATTATTAATGGGATTCGTTCTTTTTGTTAGTCGTACAGCTGTGCTTTCTTAATCCTCGTTACGACGTCCACTAACCTTAGCGGTATACATATACATATACCCCGAAAAGTTATAAAAATTTTTTAAATAAAATACATAAAAATTAATATAATTTTGTTAAATATTGTTACGTACAAAAGTCACATTTCCGTACAGTCACGCGTGTTCTACGTTAATAAAGCTTTACGCAGTGCAGTCGCTTTACGAGAGACGTTTCACTACCGCGAGAGTTGAGGTAGGTCAATACTATCTCCTTGCAGAATGTGCACTTCTTATCTAAAATTAAACGTGGAGCACTATTTGCGATGATGTAACACGCGCCCGCGTCTTCGCCAGTCTACTGAGATTTGCAGGGATTAGAGCGAGTAGAATAAATGTTTGCACTGGACTGGACTGGGAGTCTCATTATCATTAATACAATCAGTAGATACAATTAGGAGAACGTGATCGTCGCGCGCACTTGATTTTAATTTGAGATCAGGTACGTGCTGGGAATAAGATTTTACCAGTGGACAAATTGCACTGCTATAATAAGACGTCTCGGGGATGATTTTCATATGTGGTTCACATATGTTAGTAGTATGCGCTTGGACGGCACCGTACGATTTAAGTACATGTGATACTCTGAACTTTCATATCATCTGTTTTATTCAGGTCATTGATTCACCGCGAAGCTTACATTATCGTGGAATTTTTTTTTATTTTTTTTAAATTTATTAAATATGTACGCTGCTGCTTCCCTTTATTCTCTTTCCTCTTGTTTGATCGTAAAAGACGTTACGCGACCATTACACGAGCAGTTTCGGCTGGAATGCCAGTGGACTACTTTTCTTGATAGGGACTCTCGGATGAGTTAGGGATCAAATAATTATACTGTACGCTCATTACGTCTTCCATTTAGCATCCTGCGTGAATGGGGATCAATTAATTTTCGATATTATCCTGACAATATTGAATCAGTTTAACATCGAGTACCGTATGGTCCTTAAGTACTTCCTATCCGAAATGCCTATCTGTTCCCCTGATGGCGTTTAAGTATTAATCATCTAATAATATTTAATTGGAAGTTACGATATGGATGAATTCCTGTGTCATCAATCTTCATTGATTCTTATCGCTTTAATATATAGGGTCAAAATGTACATATATATCTGGATTAAAAATTTCGAACTGCGATCGTTACATGGTTAAACGTCGTTTGGCAATATTTTACGTTTAGCTGAACTTGGTTGAATTTTATTATATCGATACGTCAAATCGTTTAAATGATGTGACATTTAAAATTGGCGCGAATTTGAAAAAATTTCGCTTCTTTCTTTCTTCTACGCATGTAAATTCACATAAGTATATCTCCCTCGGTCTTGTAGCGTGTATAGAGAACCAATAAATATTTTAAGTATATTTAGCGCTATTGATATCGATTAATAAAACTTTTAATCCACAGATCAATATCCGAAAGCATCCCACGTTTTTGGATTAAAAAAAAAGAAGCAAAATTGATTGTTAATTAAAGTCATATCTCGATAGCTGTCAAATGCGAGTTATACATTTGATTCGAATAATGTTCTGTAAGATCGATTAATCAAAATAGTTACTATTGACAAATAAGGTTATTCGAATGATTTGAATCAGAAGAACGAAAGCTTTGAAAATTCAATTTCATAGTGAGTAAACCGATTTATTTAAATATATGAATCAATATGAAAAGCGTCGATCAATAAAGTGAATAAAGTTCGATTTTTTTTCGAACGTTTAGTGGTTGCCTAAAAGCAAACGTAAATTTCGCGAAGGTCAAAGTGATCCAATTAATGGCGTGGAGAAAGGCGTACAAGGAAGAGCGTATTCTTGGCTCGTGCAATAGCCCGGAATTTGATTGCGTTCACTCGTTAAATGCAACCATGTCTCTGACGTATGACGTAGGAGTCATTCAAACTGGTAGCGAAGCCCGATATGATTTTTACGATCGTCATAAACTCCCTATCTAGTTCTATGTATATGAGAAATAGTCGATGACGAAAGACGCCTCGTGTCACGGGTCGCATGACGATAATGAAGCAAAAGCGAAATGGAAAAATATACTGGCGGCTCTACCGATAGTTGAAGCTATCGACATGCTCATATTAACATTAAAAATGCGAAGTAAATTGTATCTGTTACTCACTATAGTCGGATGTATCGTCGTTAGATCCATTGACCGTACCATCGGGCAAAATCTGCAAATGCCGATTTTTAATGTACATCTGTATCTTCCGTGATGCTCCCGTAATATGGGAGAGATTAGCCGATCTCTCGGCCCTTATGGCGGCGTCGCCGATCAGATCGATCGGCGCCGTTTTCACTACACCAACAATGGTTCCTATAGTTAAAGCACTGAAACCAGCCCGAAATTTCGCATTTAAAGGTATCACGTTTGACCTGAAAAGTCCACTTTGTCCAAATATAAGAAGGAATACGATGAACGCCAACTGACAAAAATAGGAACGAGTTGCAGGACATCTTCTTGGTCCTTTCGAAGTGGCAAACAGTCCTGAACTTGCGCCGGGAACATCATCCTCCCGATCCTGGCACACCCTATCATCCTGATCGTGCCATCGAATTCTCAGCTCCTCGAGGGACTGGTTCCTCCTCTTCTGGATACTCCTCGTAGCGTAGGAGGATTCGACGACATCCTCGAGGAGATTCGACGAGTTTTCTCGATCCTGTTCAACGGAAGAACCGGTGCTCGAATGACTAGAGATCAGAGATTTTTTGTACCTGGCCGTATCGCCAGGTAACGTCTCTCGAGAATTGGCAAAGGGACACGTGGCAATGGATAACGGAGACTCCGCTGATCTTTTCACCGAGTCCTCTTCACTTTCACTATCGTTCGCCGTCGCCAGACGTGTCTGGTGCGGGCGTCGAACGGGAATCCCTAAGATCCTGCAAGCAGGAACCCATTGAACTCGACACTTCCCTGAATCCCCGCACGAGGATACATCCCTCAGTGGGATATCCTTCGAGAGATCCAGAGTCCTATCGGACGAATGGTCCACGAGGATGCTGGAGGAAGTCTCGTTGCTCGTGTCGCGGGAACAATTAAATAAAGTCGATCTTGAGATCTCATCCGAATGTCTTCGCGATCTTCGACGGCCGACACGATTCTTGCGTTCCTGGAATCTAGCGACATTCCGGCCCGAAGGGCGACGAGTTGTTACGGGACTTTGCCCGTCGTTGGATGCTGCGATGGGACAGCTCGTCCTCTGGAGAAGGTTACGGTCACTGATCCAGCATCCATCCGAGGATTCACCTAGGCGAGAATTCTGCTCCGGCCGATGCTTCACGGTTCCAGGGGCATCTGACTCGATCGGTATCGAGCAGTCGGCACTACGGTAATCACAGTGCAGCACCCATGGCCCGTCCGTGTCGACCTCAGCGGGCATGACGGTCTCATCCACGCTCTCGACCTATGCCCCGCTATTCGCACGTTTCCTCTCTGCTCTCGCTTATCAGGCTCCCTGGCTCTCTTTTTTCTCTTCCCCCTTTTGCTTCTCCTCTTCTTCTTCCTCTTCCTCCGCCCGTTCCTCTCCACCTCGGCTTCTTGGCGCCTCTTTCGTCAATCTCTAAAACGATGTGCGTTACGTTGCACTCCCAATTGCTCGTTCCGCGCCCACTAATTCAGAATGAACCCATAATCACTTTCACTCGCGTGGAGTCCCCGCGCACGGTCGATGCACGCGTTCGAATAATACCGTCCAGGTACGGCACTTTCGGTACTCTCGCATTTTATTGCACTTTGCCGAGGCAGTTCGGCTTCTACGTTCGGCTAAAATGAACGATCTCCTCGCGTACGGTACGTGCAAAGTCGCGGATGCCGAAGGGCGCGCGCGCACGCGCAATCGAGTCAGAACGGCTTGTTCGCAAAGATCGGGAACCAGGGAATGCGCTTTCCAGGTGGCATCGGTCTGCCTCTTCGTGGAACAAGTCTTCCCACGTTTGGGAAGGTTCTCTTCAAATGGTAACGCACGAGCGATCAATTGATGAGAGTCGACGGGCTGTGCTTTGATCGCAAACTTTAAAAGTATATTCTCGTTCGTTTTATGTTTCGATTTCGTTTTATTCTCAGCAGCCTAGATCATACCTAGACTGTAATATGTTCGTTTTGTCACTCGTATAATTGATTGGCATCGATCACGTGTCCACACATACGTTGCGACAGAAACTTCAAAGGGAGTAAATTATTACGATCCTTGGGTTCGCTTTGAAAGCTTTTTTCTCAGACAGAAGACGACAGGAACTTCCAACTTTACTGACTTTCGTGAGTGACCGAATCTCCTTGACATCTCTTGACCAGCTTCTCTTCCTCCAACAGCAACGATATCTACGGTACACTGCTCCACAGCTTATGGAGATTCGTCCCGTGAAGATACACGATTACCGGTAACCGGGCAATAAACTTCTATAAACAATCGTAAACAACTGTCAACAGAGCGCGAACTGGTCTTGAGTAAAGTATGCCGATTTGCGTACTTGTCTCGCAGATGAGATTGTTCAGTAGCCATGTGCTACGTGTGAGCCATCGGTGGCTACCACGAGGTGGACCGCGAGGACAAGCACGAAGATTGCTTCATGATTTCGTGCAGTCTCTCCCACTTTATCTCCCTCTATCTTTCTCTCTCTCATACGCACATTCACATTCACCCATACACACTCTCTCTCTCTCTCTCTCTCTCCCCCCCGTTTTTTTCCCTTCTTTTCTTTATCCTTCTCTTTGAAAAGTCCTCTCCAAAAATTAGCAATGCTCCCTCTCCAAACACGGCGCGACTTTCTTTCTCTTTTTTTTTCTTTCTTTTCTCCGTGCCGGCTTCTTTATAATTCCAGTAGAGTCGATTTTCTCCCGTAGGTGTGTTTCAACTTTAGATGAGCGTACTTGCTCGCCGTATATAGGGGTAGCTGGAGAGCGTGGGGTTATCTCGTAGGTCGGATGGTGCCGGTGCGGCGTCCGAGAAACTACTGAACGAGTGTGCCGCGGTTCTCTTGGCTCGGTTCGGTACTTCGGTTCGCTCTCGTAGAGACGTACACAGACTCACCGAGTGCCGAGAGTGAAACCAACACTAGCGTACGGAGATCGACTCACTGACGAGCGTACAGCATCCATCCCATCCCGTCCCTGTTTCGTCCCGTCCCAACCCGTCCCGTTCCGTTCCGTTCCGTCCCGCTCCATCCCATCCCGGAGCGACGCAGCACGCGACAGATCTGGATGCGCGTCCGCTACCGCACCACTGCCACACGATTCTCTTCTTCTTTTCCTGCTCCACCTCCGCCGCTTTCCGTACGATTACCAACACTGCCGCCACCGTCGCCGCCACCACCACCACCACCAGCACCTATTTTCTTCTTCTTTTACTTCTTCTATCCTCCTGATTCTACTTCTGCTTCTTATTATCTTCTCTTACTTCCTACTTTTTTCTTTTCTATTGTTTGCTCGTCTTTTCTATACTTCTTCTTCTGCCGCTGCTACTTTTCTTTTTTTTTTATTTTCTAAGCGGCAAGCGACACTGGGGTACGATTCTTCAGGTTGCCGAAGGGTCAGTGCGAACGGCTGAGAACTTGAAGATTGATTGCTCTGAAATCGTTCGGCGTTCTCTGTGCAAGATGCACTTTTTTTTTTTTTTTTTTTTCTTTATCTTCCCGTGGCTTTTAGAATGCGTACACGTTTCTATTCGTTACTTCGTTCTCGCGTTTTTCGAGTATTTTCCTGGTGCCGCTTAGACTCTTGGCGAGATACCTGAAACAGTAGAATAACGTGTAATCAATTTTAATATATTTCATTATACCTTTTTCTTTTCTTTCTTATTTATTGTGCGAATATCTTGCAAATTCTCCAGCATGTGTTCTACGCGCCGATCAAGATGATTTATTCTTCTACGATCAATTAGCTAAACGAACTGGCCAAGTTATAGTCTTCAATAATTTCTTGTCTCGGGTTACAATTTACTGTAGCGTTATAAACAGACGTGATGTACAATTTTAATTTCTATCCAACTTCCACGCAAAGTGGGTATGAATAATTTATTGAATACCCTTTAATTTCGATATTTCACTTGTGTCATTCCCAGGCAATTAAAAACTTACAGAACGGGATCTTCGAGCAGGCCTAAACGATCGTCCGTACCTGTAGCTAAGTTCTTAAAAATTACACAGTAAACACGCCTATAACTTATTTAATTCTCAATAAACGTACCACGCAAGTCAGCGACCCTATAAAATCAATTCTGATAATTGCCATGCAATTAGTATCAGGATTAAAACCGGAAATGTATTCAGGACGTTTGGTCCCTTCGTTGTTTTTCTCATTCCAAAAAAGGAAGACCAAATTCTTCAATATACTGCCAGAGAGCATAAAAGAATATTTGGTACAGATTACGTGCCCCTTTACCGTCATTTCGGCAGGCGCCTACCGATAGTTACCATTTTTTACGAGGCGCGCCGAAGTACGCTACTGTCAAACGCTCTTGAAGCTCATCTTTCCTAGAGTAAGATAATAGATTACCCATACAAGCCGTCTCCCGGTGTGGTCAAACGGAGTCAAAAAAAAAAAAAATATTCCTTGGAACCAGCTCCCAGATTACGTTCATGCTTGACTATTCCCGTCTGTCCGTTTCTCCATCCGGTACCGTGATATCCTCTCGACTTCCACAAATCCGTGGTAAGTCACTCCAAGTCACTTTAGGAAGGACTCGTAAACATCGATAGGAATGAGCTGCGCCATGACAGCCGAAAAAATGACGAGATAGGACACACCGGTGTGAATCGTCAGCGAGAAAAATGCTACAGGTAGAATATGTATGATTAGGAGGCGCCATGACGCTCACCCCGTCACTCTCAAAAGACAGACAAGATTCTCAAACAGGACTGTCTTGTCTCAAGATTTCCTTCATTCGAACAGGAAGTAGTTGGAGCGATTAAAATTCTGAAAATTTTTTAACGCAACCCTTTTTTCTTTCTGTACCCTCGTCAAATATGACCGGGCTGAGGATCCCTTTCCTCGTATCGTCACAATTGATTTCCGGGTTGCAGTCACTTCCGGTAGTTTTCACTTGTCGATAATTCGTTAACTGCACTTTGTTTCGTAGAAACTTGATATGCACACCGATATTGTCCGTATTATACGTATATTAATAATTACCACGAAAGTCTGAAGAACTTTTTCTTAATTCACGTCCCAGTAGGCTGTAGGGAATTTATAAAAAATACTGAGAAAATAAAACCTCAGTCTAGATACTTTAAATCGCTTGGAATTCCGGAGAAACACTTGGGGCGCTAACCCCATGGAAATAATGCTAAAAGCCATACGCTAGGGGTGACTCCTGGCACGTGTAAAACGTGCGGCATACGTATGTCGACATGTCGTTACCAGCCCTTTGGGAAGGTCGAATGAAGTGACTTCTTGGGGTGTTAGTGGCGTTTAACACAACCCGTAAGAAGATAACGTAAGCACCGTGTGCGGAGACGGTAAAAGTAACTAGGCTCCTAATAGTCAGCGGACCATCACGACCATTCCAGTTTAATTTTAGATCCTGAGCTTCTTTCCTTTTCGCTATTCAACAATGCCACCAAAAAGACGAGACTCTTTCGATCTCATTTTCTTAATTCATTAATCAGGAACACGTTGACACGAAGAATCGTTTGGTACACAGTAAGAGTATAAGATCATTTTTTTTTTCACCAATCGGTAGAAACATATGGATATGACGTAAGATCAACACCGTGAACTTGGAGCAGTGTTGCCAATCGCGATTGATCATTTTATTAACGTAACTCAATGCTGGCAGTAAAAGGATAATCGTACGCGCTAAAACATACTTGCCGAGGGGGGGGACTTACTCAACGCGTAAATTTATTTTTTAACGTGAGTTCTGTATTATGTGTATATATATTTGCGATGCTCCCATCATATCCCAAAGATAATCCTCTTAGCATGCGTAAGAACGTAGGTGACTTCTACATACGTGCACTCGCAATGCACCTCGAGCTTCGAATATAATAAACTCTGGTACTTGTTGAGACTTAAATCGCCGTAATTTATAAACTACATATTCGCGAGCTGTCGCATGGATATGAAAAGTAAAAATTATTGTCTTTATTTTCGAAAATTATAGCTGCAATTATTTGCCTTTGATAACATAATGATTATTTTATCAAAGCTTGTTAAGCCGATCAGTGATCTTAAGTTATATTGAATTGATCTTGTAATCAATTTTTGCCATTATATGTTGCATTGTACACGATCAGGAGGGTAATCTTCTGTTATTAGGTATCTAAACGCGTTGAATTATTTAGGATTTTTATTAATGACGGATAATCATTACATTACGTATATAATGATCTTTACTCGATTTCATTCTGTCTTTGACTACGTTTGATCCGTTCGCTCGCACCTGGCAATTGCTTTTTTTCTGACTGTGGTCTCTGTGTCTGTATGTATGTCTGTCCTTCTGTTTCTCCGTATGTTTCTTAGTCTATATGCTTGTATCTTCGTTTCTGTCAATCTGTATTCGTCTCTCTCTCTCTCTCTTTGTCCATCTGTTTTTCTACAACTCTATATGGAATACTTTCGAGCACGTGACGTTATTAAAGGTGGAAGATATTTTACCTTATACGACTCGTGAGTGTAAAAATAAAGTCGTCGAAAGACACTGAATTGTAAAAAAAAAATGTTCACGCAAATCGTCACCGTATTGCGCAGCAATTGATTACAAAAAGCAAGTTTAAAAATAATTCGCCCAACGTGGGGCTCGAACCCACGACCCTGAGATTAAGAGTCTCATGCTCTACCGACTGAGCTAGCCGGGCACGTTAATGTAGAATACAAAGTCATATTTTCGCAGCCCCCAATCGAGGATTTGCCAAAATTAGAATACTAATCATTGAAATGATTTAAGTGGACGATTTTTGAATGCTTCATGTAGATATATACATGAGATTTTCAATAGATTATTTTTTTTATTTTCCTAGGATCTTAAAGAGAAGCACTACAAGTGCCGCTTCCATAGAAACCCCTAGTACACAGTGGAGTGTTAAGGTAAACTTTGAATTGTTTGATCAGCGTTTATGACTGAGATAGTTCGGTTCCTTCGGGTTTGAGAAAAATGAGAATGTGAAAGACAGCTTTGAAGTTTGAAATTTTATCAAATGTTTGCCAGGGTCAATTGTCCTGTCGGCCGTGCAACCACTCGAAGAATGGCTCGGCGCCTACCAACTATGGTTTTACGACGACCCTGGGGGCCAGCGTTGAGACTTTAGTGCCGTTACGCACCAATTTTCGCTGAAAATGTACTTTGAGTAAAGAAGAAAGGCTATCCTGTAAAGCAATGATGATGTCATAAGCTCGTAAAACTGTCAACTGTGAAAACCCAAGCCGAAACCACTTCGCACCATTTGTGGCTGAAAATTTCGAAAATATTTTTTACTTTATGGTTAATGCGATATCTATCGAAAATGTACTCCTAATGGGATTTTTCGAAATTCCTTATATTAAGAAAGTTAGTTGTCAGATCGCGATGAAGATATTATGATCGATGCCACACATAGATATCGATTATTTCATTTTATTTCAATATTTACTGCAACAAAGTTATCTTATCGTTTACAAATTGTGCGCAAAAATATGATATTTTATGAATCGACGACTCAAGGCTCAGGTTTTAAGATTAGCCTCGGGAAAAAGCATTTTCTTATATACGTGAAAAATTATTTGACCGCGTTGACGTGTTTTCTCAGAAACTGCTTATCCGATCGGTTTAAACTTTTAACCCCATTTAAAGTACAGGTCCCTGTATTAGTTAAAGCAAATCCATTAGTAATTTATCGAATCATTTTTTTAAATAACTATAAATGATATATCTCTTTCTCTATTTTTTTCTATGAGATATCTCTATGCCTTTCTTGTTTTTCAATATTTTTATTTTTTATTTCTTGTTTAAGACATCTAGAAGAGAAAAAACCTCTTTAACCAAAATAAAAAGATGTTCTTTCACCAAATAGTTTTGAAATGACGTCACTTAACGTTATTAAATATATTTACTAAAGAAAATTCATAGATAATACGTTAATATTAGGACAAGCGTTAAATTTCAACTCGCTTGATTGTTTAGTATTTTCGAAAAAAAAAATTTCAAAAAAATGCCAACTTTTCATTTCTATAGATCAGACACCTCTCTTAAGAATATACCTCTTATCTTGCATAGCAATAATCATTCCCGAATTTTTATCTCGCTGAGAGTGATCGACCTTGGCGCATTTTGCACGTAATGTATACGAATGCGTATAGCATAACGCGAAATGACATGATGATAAGGCCTGAAGGCAACCCGGACCAGCGCAATAAACTGATAGCAAATCGAACGTTCCCTCTCACTCTTCTTCTGGTTGTCGATTTTGCTGCCTCCGGTTGTCTTTTGCTCCGATTGACTTCTTGTACATTTCTGCTAACTATTTTCTGTCTAGCTGCTCTTTCAGCCGAACAAAATCGCTCGTTAATACCTGACGTCTCTCCTGTACTATCTTGTTGAGTTTGCCGATAGTAGTTTTCCGGTTTGCCTGCAATAAGTTCATTCCTACTCGCCAGGAGCAGCTAGCTGGACCCGATAGATTCCGTTAAAGATGTGCATCTCATTGAACAAATATTTTTATCGAATTAATTCAGAACTCACGATAAGCTATCTAGAAATTTCTAGACGTGTCTAGAGGATTTGATGGTATGTGAATTTACAAGTTAATCGCGCAAATGGAAACTTGAGTCACGCGCAGTTTAAAAAAAGGAGACTATTAAAAACAAAAATTACCAAATCCAGGTCTTATATACGATTATAATACTGTGGTGTCTAATCACCTGCGTATATCTAACGGCGATAAGGATTCCAGAGAAATCTACGAATTCCAGGCACGTGTTACTGAAAAAACTTTTTTTTTCACATACATCCCAGAATATGAACAGGTTACAGAAAGATATAGGAATATATTATCAAAGTGTAAGGTGCGTCCAAAAAAATCGATAAAATCATAGTTTCGTCGATAATTATCAAACTTATCTTTCCACGCGTATTTCAACCGTTCGTATAAGAAATAAAAAAAATCCTAGACCGAAAAGTCGCTCTTCCGTTCCGTCTCCCTCGTAACGGAAATGTCGATCGGTAGAATATCGATCTCACAACGACCATATTAAATCCGTGTTCCCGTAGTTAAAGATCGATCTCAGAAGCCAAATGATAAAAATATATATATAGATATAAGAATAACATACATTACAATATTGAAAATCACGATCAATATTTTCTGACCGGATGTTCCAATTTCTAATTTTCGTCCTAATCTCAGTCCCCAAGCTTCCTACCTTATTTGATATTCCATGCAGAGGAGTAGGTTCCTTAATCGCAGAGGGGCCATTGTTCCCGTGTAATAAGCCCGAGAAGTTTTTCAAGAGCGGCCGATGATATTATAATTATTTATCAGGTAGGGGGATTCGAACAAGGGCGTGACTGACGCAGCCTGCTAAAATGAGGTTTCTGGTCTTAGGACTGCAGGTTCCTCGTGATCCTCAGCGTCCCAATTCATCTGTTCAAAGAAGGTTGCAGCTGCGCGTCGCGACGCCTGAATACATGAATGTCGATCACGGAAGCCACTCATGGTTTTCGGTATTTCTAATTACATTGATATGTAAATCATTTTAGAAACGATACCCAATAATGATTTCGAATGATTCAAAAGTAGGTCATTATATGAGGGATGTCCTAAAGGGACAATCTGACATATTAGATATACGAGTTAAGTTAGGTATATACATATATTGTATGTACGAATAATTTTGCTAACTGCATCTTCGAGTATTTATGCGTATAGTTGTTATCAGTTGAAAATGGTGTTTGAAAGTTGCAAAATTGTAGATTTTTCATTAAAAAGGAATTATCAATTTTGAATTTAAAATTTGTTTATTCAGCCCAAAAGTAATATCTGAATATGATTCTATGGTGAAAATCGAATGTGCGTTAGCATCGGGCAGTGCATTTGGGCTAAATAACCCGGTTATGGGTTTTCCTACGCCAATGCACTCCTTGTAGTTTGTGCCTTAATAACGGAGCGGCGCGCAGAGAGTGTTTGCTTATCGTATTATTTACGATTGTTCGCCACTGATATTGCACTGTTTTTCAGAAACTAAAACGCCATCGGAGAGCATCTAGAATAATGAGGCAACGAATTATAATTCCTGCCCGAAGCTTCGTCCCTAACCGGATATTTATCGTATGGATTAACGTAGAAATTTTGATGGTTAGCTTAAATTTGTTTATATAATCACAATTGCTATAAATAATACGTAATTATCAAATAATATAGAAAAGGTGAGAAATAGTCTGTGCTACTGAATTAAGGTGAAATTGAGTGAACAAAATTTTTTACAAAGATCCATATAATTTTTAGGTACTCTAAGTAATTAGCTGAAGAAAAATTTTATGAAATTCTATAAAAATTAATAATACAATTATTTAATTACTGTATCATGGATAATGCTGTGTTGCAGCTGTTACTCGTAGCTTATGATCTGTTAAATTTTTAGCAGTAGCTTTTATCGTTTCGAAAACAGGACAAAGATACGTAATTCCCGTGAATTTTCCTAACGTTCCGCTTACTCGAAATAACACGAGATTGGAGTACACAGATTTATACATAGATATCCCATGGTTGCCATAGCCGAGTAGGTTGCCATAATCTGAGGCGAGATCGGATCGATTGATTTTTGAAATGTGAGTTTCTAATTGAGAACTTGGAAAAAAAAAGTATTTCTGTAAATAAACTGCGACTGAAAGTAGATAAAAAGCGGAACGTCGACACAATGCGAGGAAACACCATAGTTTTCATTTGACGCGGATGGGGTGGTAAAACTCTACGAAATCCACACAAAGGATTTGCCCCTCAGGAAACTTCAAACCCTTCCACAATCCGAAAACGCCACACAGGTTGAATCCAAAATCAGATATTATGTGCCTGACTCCCTTTGCGTCCTATGATGGATGAAACTAATCACTCAAACAGGTGACTCTCCGAGCGGGTCATAGAAGTCACCGTGACTGCGGGTGGTTCATTTAACCCTAAGCGAGGGGTTGAAGTGGAGATACAGTTTTGAAAAATGAGCAATGCTAGTTTCGCTTTCCGTTAAGCTGTGTAAGAGAAAAAAGGGATGCCTAAAAATGTGGATGTAAATAAAGAGGGGCGAGGGGGGAGCATTATAACAGAAATAGGGCTAAGAAGGTAATAAGATAATTATTATTTTACCAAGAAAGTGTATGATATTTGTGTTAATGGAAATTTATCCTTATTTATTACCAATATAACCACTACCAGTGCGGTGCCAATGTAAGTGATCAGAAGGCTGGAAATAGGTGGTGGTACCAGAAGGGTAGTTTCAGACAAATAACCAACATCTTCCGTAATGACGGTCTACGCCGGTGGTGTCCAAAGATTATTAATGAAAGGATTGTGAAATTAGTCCGAAGACCCAAAACGAATGGAACTGGACCGTCTTGAATTTCCTTCTTATCCGATGACACAGTTTTTAGATGAAAATTATGCAGGACGCCGTAGGATCTGTATACGAATGAAAAATGATGACAGAAAATCTTACCCTCCTGCAGTATACCCAGTGCGTAAGAAGTTATCGTGAATATGTTTTATCGCAGCGTCTTATAGTTCGTTAGCTGTACCTAATAAATATCTGAAAAACTTAGAGCGAGGAAGGAGAAATATTGATCCATATCCATTCAATGAGCACAGTAAGCCGAATAACGTATATTGCAAGCAGCGCATAAAGAGGAAAAGTAATGGCGTTCGGCTAGTTCGAGGAAACAATTCACATAGCACAACCCTTTTTTTTTTGTGATTAATGTATGCAAAGATAGCGCCTCACGAGCGGACGGTCTGCCCTTGTCAGGCCACGTATTAGTTTCGGGTCTAGAAGAGACACACGTATGGTCTCCATCTCATTATAAATGCCCCTGTGCGCCTATTGTCAGGGCACGCTAGGTGTGCTAGCTCCGAACGTGTAAACCGTAAGGGTTAGGGTTGGGCATAGTAACCTGTAGGGCGCCTGTCCTAAGGGCAACCAGGAGGCCCATATCCTCCCAGAAGTAGCCTTTTCACGATAGATCAGACTCACGATAAAGGAGTGGAGAGTCGATCTCCTCCCTTACAGGATCCTTGACGTAAACACTTTATTACTATGAGAATGAGGTTAGGTAAGGTTCGCGAGAAACTCGTGTCTTGTAATTATCTACCAGATTGGGTCCTATATAGGACCGAATTCAGAATTTCCTTCTTTTCTAATCGCTCAGGACTCTTCTGTGTTTGTCCCGTTGAATGTTAATTTTTTTTCTTCTCTTTCTTTGGCTGAGTTGTGGATCCTTTCGGATTCTTCCTCTATCTGGTGGCCGGCTGAATTATTTCTACAAGGTGACGGAGAAGTTGTAAGGGTCCGAAGGGCCCGTGGAGGAACGACGGAGGAAGTGAAAAAAAAGAGGCCCCGCGCCAGCCTATTACTGCCCTTTCACGTCAAAACACGAGACTGATGCATCATTAGAAGACGGCATCGTGTCAAGATCGCATTCCTCTTGTTATAGAGACAGTTAAATTGATAGATTCACTTCTTCTCGATATCCTATGTCTCTCTTGACTCTCACGATTCTTTTATGCATCGGATTTAGAATACCGAACTTTTTTCTCGAGTGTTTTAAATGCGATAACTCGTGGGCGTACCGCTTTGATTAGGACCACTTTTTTTTTTTTTTTTTTTTTTCTTACGAGGTTATGAGGAATATCTAATGCAATCTTCAGGGAGTCCACGGACGTTCTTACTGCGTGGTATTTCAGTAAAAATATTAGTCTAATCAGTTCATGGAAACGATGCATTATTCAATGACCACCGAATGCAGTTGAAACCTCGGAAATGCGGGGAACTAATAAGAAAATTAGTTCAGTGTTTGAGCGTGGGTAGTATGCCTAATCTGTGAAGGGTGTATACCTGTATGAATTTTCTAGTATATCTTTATTGATGGCTTCTAAGAAGGATAATCATCGAGAGACATTTGACATTGGGTAATCGGTTATTATCAGTGTGCAAACTGCGCTACGTTCGAGAAATACTGAAATGATTTATAAAACGTTCGTGAAATTCTCTGGAATAGCGTAGAGCGCAATTGTGCTTCGCGGGGGCGGAATTATGGGCGTCCGCAGTGTTTTCACTGTCGTTTTGTCGCTCGGGCGACAATACTTTTCAGTGACCATAATGCGAATGCGACATCTCGCCCTTGGGAGGTCGGCAATTCCATACATCACTTTCGAATAGAAATATTCACTTGCAGTGTAAAAAGAAATGTCTCTTTTTTCTTTCTTTTCTTGTTTCTCAAAATGTACAACTACGTTGCATTTCGTCTTTGTATAGTCGCCGTCTTAAGCATTTTAAATAACGTGGAATGCACTTGCAGCGATGCTGACTGTAGACGAAATTTATGAATCATCTTAAAATTCATCCGACACATTTTTTTACGTACTTTTTTTTTGGACCACGAAACACATACGTGATCAAAGTCCAAATTAAAATTAATACGAACTGATTGACTGGTCGAATCAATCGATTCGCGTCGTCCATCCGTGGGACGAGCAGTCGATAATTCATGGCAATTCGATCTTATCTCGTTGATGCCGAGTCTGTCGTACATTGAGGATTCAACTTGGTAAATAGATACGTACGTGTCGCCAAGTTCATGGACCCCATAAAACTAAACAAAACCGGCCCGTGCTTTTGATGAGCTAAATATAGATAAGATAGGAGTGTGAGCTAATCTTGCTTAATTCATCGCTTACATTAATTGCAATGAAATTCACATTAGACGCGGTGTCGCATCTGTTTCCCTTATAGGAACGGGAGAAGAATTTCATAGGAAAAAAAAAAAAACTTACACAGCTTGATCTCGTTCCCTGCATGCTACAAGGAGAATGCACTCTCGAGTACGCGTAATATGGATCTACATGCGATATCTAACTTATATCACTGAAAATCTTAAATTGTAACAGTTTATAAACACAAAAATTGATAAGACGTACATTTCAAGATATTTATCTGATAACTATGAAAATCTCTTAAAGAATAACATTTATCCCATATAAAATACGTAGAAAAATGAAAAATTTTTTCTCTCTGGACCACAGCCTCCCTCCGATCCTATTCCGCGTATGATTTAAGTGTTTCACATGATTTTTAAGATTTCGAAAAAAGATTCTCATACCCGATACACTAAGACGCTACTACTAATTTATAAGGCTGGGAGATCGAATGCGAGATTAAATTTTTGCATTTTTATATCATTCTTCATCGTACAACTGGACGGCGATCTGTGGCTACTTTATGAACCTATTATTTCACACTGAGACAAACCCCAGCCAGACACATAATTCTAACTAACACCATAGACCCGCCCGTAAACCCCCACGGTTTTTTCCCACTGACCCAAACTGACGTCCTGTAGACTTTTCCCTGAACTTTCCCGACTTTCTTCGGCATTAGGTGTATAGATAATTCTCTCGCACCTTGACCACACGATATAGTACAAGTAAAGGGAACCGTTATCAAATGAGTACGGATAACGTACTACGTGTACAGGATTATCGAATATTGCCAATATCGTTACTGTCTGCAATACATAACTTCGGTATCGTGTTCCTTAGATTATTTAACGTGTAAGCTCCTTAGCTGGCAGATCGTGCGTGCAGGTCGGCTCCCGAGTATACCGATATCTCCTGTAATCCCCTGCACACGTACACGTAAATGCGTGGACATAAAGCTTGTTTCTGAAGGAAAAAAAAAAAATTTAAATAAATGTTCACGTTTTCGCCCAGTCGCTTCCCGGTTCGATCTTCGAACCCTTTTACGCTTTTTGGGAATTCACGTGAAAAATTGCCAAAAGTATTTTCCGTACCGACACAGAATTATTTGGGCCAAATAACGCACCAGCTGAAATTTGACGAACGATTTCTTAAATCGAGGCAGTGCGATCTCGCTAAACAAATCGAAGAATGTGAAGCTCATAATGTTAATAACGTCACTTTTAAATGATATGATTGACGAAATCACGATATAACCGAATGTATCCGGTCTTTTTATACGAACATTTATGATATTTAATCATGGCGCGTATGGAACGTGGTATGCAAGTATGATTACCCCGTGTGAGCTCGTGCTTGAAAACTAGCGAGATTCCTGTAAACGAAACCGGTTAATTAGATGGATCTGATGCGCATTGCACGCGACATGTAGGAACACGTGTTACGCCCGTTAAAAATCTCACGTATGTTTGCCTTAATTAACCGAACACCCAACAATAATGAAGTCACTTTGCAGAATGTCCCATACTCCATTCAAGTTCGATTCGAAGCTGGACCACGGTTACGGTGCCATTCCAAATCAGGACGCCATGACTGGATGCGTGGGTTTTTATATGTCCTGTGATCGAGAGTGATTTTGAATTAACGTGTTTCTGTGTCTCTGTGTCTCTGTGTCAATGTCCCCCATTTCTCTTGCGTATATAAGACTTTCGCCAATCACTCACCAGTAGTAAGAAAACGTCATAAAAAAAAAAATCATCAATAAAAAAATTGCCATTTAAAATCTATTCTCATATGCAAATTAGACTCTTGTGACTCAGTGCTGACAATTTAAAAATAAAGAACTGTCGGAGAGCAACAGATTATACAAGTTTGCTCATACCTGTCGAATAAGAAGTAACAGTTCACTTTCTAGAGTGATTTGAATTCCTTTGATGTGTTTTTCTTCCTCCTTGATCCGTCATCGATCCCATAAAAAGACTTTTTTGAAACGAAAGTCCTATAGCTCCGTCCCGTTTTTGTTACCGTTTTCAAACCCGACCGAATCTCAGTACTCATTGAGCCAAGGAGCATGTAAATTTATTCCATTGAGGTGTGGTGCGGCGTGTAGCATGTAGATCGTACGAGCACCGACTTCACCTTACCGCCTCCACATAAGTTATGTACCCAGTCGCTTGGTCATCCGTAGGTACCAGGTCGAGCGTGAGTCTTAAGACCACTTTTGCTTTCGGTAACCAGCATCACCAGCAACAGTGGGACTCACCGTATGTACCAAAGTATCACGACCTTAAAAGATCCGTAGCCCCGCTTGTCCGATAGGGAGTAACACGTTCCTATGGAAGAGGCATCTCGGTTATGTTACTACTACTGTCATTCCCTCTATTCCTCCATTCAATTCGCTATCGTCCTTGTGAGAAAGATCGGGACTGCGAAACATTAGGTAATTATTTAACCAGTGAAAAGTCCCAGAAAGATCGATGGTGACTGTCCGCTATTCACGGGGACGACTGCAATAAGATTAAAAAACCTCGGGATATACATGTGTACATGCAAATATACATGGTAGCGCCGGAAATTGTGGGAAGCCAAAAACTTGTCGTCCTGGCGAAAAATACTGGAACGACGCGTTCCGTTCCGTTCCTGTAGATCCTAGTGATCGATATCCTGTATTTATAGGGTGACTTAGAAAAAGGAAGACGTCCTGACGTTTAACGACTCCTCGAAGGTCTCCTTCTCGTTGGTAGATGTACCTAAGCATATTCAGGCTGGTACATAGGTGCGCGATAGTCGCTGATCTTCGCGCTATATCGACGGTTGGTTCAGGCACTTAACTGCAGGGATTCCTTGGAAAGTACTGCGTATGTACTACGGTGCCTGATAGTACCTGGAACCGGTACTGATGTAAGCTCTGGTGAAGCTTACGGGAAGAGGAGCACAAGTGGTACTTATATTCCGATATATTCGGGTTAGAGTGCATATACTAGCAGGCACGCAGATACTTATTTACTATGGGAACTTGGTACCTGGTATAGTAGCGTGCAGTCTGTTATTCCGTCTGGGGCTACATCAGCCGGGTCATGTCGATGGTGCAAGACTAGACATGCACGTCAATTAATTTAAATTAACGCTACGAATCAACATATTAAATACCTAACTCATACGGTTTCTTGAGAAGAAAGAAAAAGCTTAAGAAAACATTAAACCGGTTCAGATATAATCGAATAAAAATATCTGTAACGTCTTTATCGCCTCGCGTATTTATCATGTATTTTCAATGAGTCGTGAATTCGTCGTCTCACATTTCTTTACGGAAATTATCTTTCTAGTCGCTGGTATGTCTGTATATATATTATTCCTTATTTATTTTACCCGAAGTAAGAATTGCCTCTGTCAGAGGGTTGATTGACAATCGTGAAAAAGTGGGTTAATTTTTCTTTCACGAAAACGAACTCAGTCTTTTGCTTTCTCTTCTTTATCGGGCTCCCTTCGTTTCTACCGGGACGGAATTGAAATTGCAGGGGTTCTGCATTACGAGGGTGAGTTTCTCACTGTCGACGAGGTAGAAGGGAAGAGATCGGCTGTCGCATTAGAGTTACATTACACCCTCGAAACGAACCCGCAAAACATCTTTGTATACTTTACGCACACCCGTTAGAAAATTCAATTCAAGAAGCAAGTAACAGAAAATAAAGAGGGTGTTTTGCATTGCTTCCATTAAATATTTCGTTTACTCAATTCCCCACTTTTAAATATATCAAGCCGATCTGTGTTCTTGACTTTGAAAAAATCAATAAAAAATTCGTTACATGAAAATATGTATCACTTCATGCGCAGTACGAGCTGTTGGTTTAATCATAGACTTTCATTGCCCAAAATGACCGGCTAGACGTATAATCAAGGTCAGGTCAAATGGGCATTTGCTTTATTGAACATCAAATATTATATCGGTGATTGCTATTAAAAAATCATGACTGTGCACTGTAATCGATAATATAAGTATAGTTTACTCAGAGTGAAAAGAAAAGGTCGTATGTATCTTATAGTATATATTCCTCATATATTTCCAATGATAAATCCCAAAAGATCATTAATCCCGTTACGTAAACACGAGGCGACGTATATTATTTACCCTAATCAACATCGCCTTTCGCTTTTCTTAGACGCGCCGATGTGGGTATTAACATTCCAACGATTTAAAGTGGGTCTCTTTCGATTTTTTGTCGACAACCAAAATGGTAGCTAACGATGTTTGTGACATGCATAGGCTTTTTTTTGCAGCAACAGCAACGCGAGGTACCTCGTGCATGTAAGGGACGCATTGTGATTTATCGCTATCATGCACATGGCAGACGGTTCCAGATCGAAGGGAGCGCCCTTCTTTGCCAGATCATTAAATTCATCTCCGTGCAAATGTCAGTGTCACTGTCAGCAAAGGACTTCATTCGCTTCAAAGGATCTGAACGTTTACAATCGTATTGTAAGAAAACAATACCGAATTTTTTACGTGCTCAAACGTACACCCTTTCTTATTTAAAAACAGTTCGCATTCAGCAAAACGGAATGCGCCGTTTCGAATCTGCAGAATATTGCACGAACGCCGTTCGCCAGTATGTAATGAGTATGTAGTACAGCAGTGTATAAGACAATAGCATAACTGTCCTATATGTGTGTATTCTGTATGTGACCAATCGCTGTACTCTGTGAATAAATCGAACCCGGCCAAATAATGAGGAACGATCGGGATCGGGTTCATTCATTTTTACCAGGTAAATTACGGTTTTTTCTTTTCGTGAGAACGAACGGGTTCGCGCGATTGGAATATGCAAATGATCGTCTGCAGGTGCTGCTTATTATCATTATCTTTCGGTAACCATAAAAAGTACTTGAGACATCCGTGTGTCACTTTACAGCGTATAATCTTTTCTATTTTAAATTTATCGAATTTTACGTCCGCTTTACAGTCTTGAGTTCAAAGTCTATTCATGCTTTCAATGTATTGGATGTTTTATGCGTAAAAACTAGGAGATTCTAATATAGCTTGTTTAGTATAGCTATAGATATTTTTAATTTTCTAAAAAGTATTTTGAATTGCTTCATCGAAATTCATATTTAATACGTTAATGGGGATTTAGAAAGAAATCGTGACAGCGTGGTACGGACAAATTTGTGAAATTCTTCAAAAATGTTACAATTATTAATAATTATCAGCAGTAACTTATTTTGATTATCGTTACGAGATCAGCAATTTTGTAGAAATCGTTGATAAGACAACGATAAGTCAGATAAGTCAGATAAGTCATCGACCTTTCATTTTCTAAATTTCTATACGCAGCTACCGTCTCCTAAAAAGATTGCATAATCGAGCCTCTTGAAAAATTTGCAAAATAGATAAATAAAATCACTTAAAGACGATGAAAAAGAAAATCCTTCAAAGAAGAAACGTCGATACGCAACGTAATTAGATAAAGATGAAAAAAAGCGCGTGACATTTACCCTATATAATTCTTCGTCACATGAATTCCTCGCACCCACGCACCATCTTAGCTCTATGAAGCAATAACAGTTACACCGTGCCAAAAAAATAAAGCAATCGTTAATAATAATCCTAGTGTCTCCGTCACCAGAATTCAGATTTGTCTACAGAATTAAAATCGTCCATTTCTCATCAATAGAAGCTACAAACTTATATTCAAGTCTAAATTGATGATAGGCACTAATTTTCAAGCATTCCGATTCCTCGTCTCCGTTCGTCATTATATCAAGCTGAACGTTCACGACGACTGCTGAGCGTTCACTATTGCTCGATCTTGCTCGTTGGGTCACTCACTGGCAAAGAAAAGAAAGGAGCGAGAGCGGTTCGAGTAAAGCAGTGAGCATGGGCGCGAGCGAGGGAATAAGAGAGTAAGAGAGCAAACGAGTAAGCCGGTCACGCGCCATCGTAACTCTACCGAATTCCACGTACGCCTCGACTGGTGGAACAGACACGCGCGCTTTCGCGGATCCTCGTGGTCGTCACGGGTAGCTACTGCGTCGGGCATCGCTACGCCGACGCCCCACGTCGATGTCGATCGGGCGTGAAACTACAGGCAAACTGTAGTAGCTTAACAGTTTGTGGAGCATTGTCGCTCGTCATATAGCAGTACCGTTGACGTTCACGTGAATTCATGCCGCGCCAAGCGTGGATGTCTCATTATATAACGCGTAGTTAGTCTGTCCTCATGATATCAAAGATAGGAAGAATTTTATATTATTATATTTTTCTTTTTATTTAATGCCAAATATAGAAAATTACGCGAGCGTGACTGCAACTCGTAAAGAAAGAAATATTCGCTATATTAAATGTCGAGCGTGTTATCTATATGCAGTTAAATCGTCATTTACATATGTAAATCTTGATATAGGATCATTAACGGTATTACGTAGGATAAATCTAGACGAGCAAGAACTCTAAACTTTCTCGATTGCAGTTCAACTGCGAAGGTCGGTCAATGGCCAATGCAATTGTATGTACACGGGGTATAAAGAGTAAACAGAGTGATACTCTGTAGGAGTAACTGGAATCGATTAAATCTTGGCGACATCCCGAAGGCAAATTAACGCAATAGTATATAAATTTAGGTATATGGTAAACTCGTCTGGCGAAGTCAACAAAAAATTAATTGACCCTTGGGTAACGAAAAAAGGTTTCTAATGAAAAATGACAACTCTTATACATGTATATGTATAGTTGGTGATAACGCAATTGACATGCCTTCCGGCTAGAACGAAACATGTTACGTTAATACGAAGACTCAAAACCCATAAGGCAGTTGCTGAAAGGTAGACGATTAGATATACCATAGTGAAAATTTATTTCCAAAATCCATTGAAACTTAGTCGAATCTCGGCGCATCCACTTAATTGTACAGTATTATTTTCTTACAGACAGACTCGTACTCAATCGTTATTCTGGTATATCGATATGGCAATCGATCACGACTTATCTTCTGTTTACTACTAGACCGTGGAATGCGGGTTAAAGTAATGTTAGAAGAGGACACATGCAAGATGCACACCTTACCGAATCTATTTATGCTGAAAGCCCTGTATACCTATATACATAGATATACGAGACTGAAAAGAGTTCCATCTGCATTTTAATCCTCGTGTTCCTTGTCCGCCTTACCCTTCGCCTCTCCAAATAATTCCATCTTCCCAAATGCACGTGTACAAGCTTCGCAAGGCACACGTCTATCTCGTTATCAAGCAATGGGAGCTGAGATGAAAATTCGTTAATTAAAAATTCCATCCACTTAAAAAAAAATTCTATCAACGTCATTAAACGACACCGTTATCGCCTATCAGTGGCAATCACGTAAATAGTTTAGTGAATAAAATAAATAGGGCGAATCGATCGGTCTTCGAAGAATCGACCGTGGGCACACTGGATCTACGGAATACTTATCAGTGAATTATTCCTTTAAAAAATGCGTAAAAGCGTCTCGCTAAATATTACCTCCTGAAAGCAGCCTTTGGACGGTGTCGAAGATAGGACGAATAAATGAACGGTCTATCGTGCCATACCGTCAATGTAAAGTCGTTCCCCCGGCAATGACACTATAGTTATTCTATTGGATAGCAAGAAGAAATTAGGAGTGAAACCTGTCCTACATCCTTACGCGATAGAAGCTTCCACAGCACAGAAGGTACCTTGAAAGTAGCCATTAAAAGGCCATAGTTATAAATACGGATCGCCAGGTCCGACCGTTATGGCTACTTGGTCTTATCGGTTGACAGTTTGATTCTCATGTACCATAAAGTTCTAGACAATACATACGGGACTTTTATTTAACTTGCAATTCTTATACCTCAAGCAGTAGGCATTGTTTATAGCGATACCCAATGTAATAGGTGCTTCACTAGCCATTGGGGATGCGATATCCTTTTATTAATATCAGCCTTTACTCTTGGCAGTCGCCTATGTTTCCCATCGATTCTCAAACTCCTGATTAATTTTATTTCGTATCCGTACCGATACAGTTTTCATGAACAGCGATGCTTCTAAACCCGTCTCGAATATCTCAGGACGCCGGCGACACATCAATAAGACTTTCACGAAGCTCCCGTTGGTTGGATCACCTTCTATTTCTTTTTTAATAGTGCTTCATGAATAGAAGACAGAAACTTATCGGGTCCATATCCAGCCTCCTTTCTGTCTCTCTTGCTCTCGAATGGTTGAGTGGCATCGCTAATGACCGCCATAATAGCGTTGATGGCCGTAAAGGCTGGTTCATTCGGTGAACACCATCCAAATTATACCTTGGCAACGACTTAATCCAAGGGTACGGTAAACGGCTCCACCACGAATTTTGTTGTTAAGCGATTAAACTCGCGGTTAGTAGACGGACGCCTATAGGACGAGACCAGCTTGCGGTAGCATTTGCTTAACCAGCATCCTATTAGATATGGTCCATATATGTATAGTAGGGTTGACTCTTATTGGGTGGCTGTGTTCAGTATCCTTTGTGAAATAAAGAAAGGAAGGAGCTTAAAATTTATGTTTACAGGGAGAATCAGGCCATTGTACTAGGAATTTTAACAGCCTACAAATAGAAAGCTATACTTTCGCGTGGACCGCAAGAGATAATAATTTCCACGTGACTGAACAAAATTCATGCGTATCCACAGTGCCGGACAGCTGACTGACAAACTGTGACGTACATTCTATAATTAGACCGTCACGACAACCGGTCCATTCAGTAGAATAATCCAAATGAGTTTTCGCATGATTTCATCAGGTCCCCTCGTTACCTGTTGCACGAACGGAAAGGCAAATTTTCTAAAGAATCCGAAGGAACCGTCAAAAAGTATCTAACAGTTTTCTAACATCGACCAACGATAAGAAACCCGGATAACTTGTCGAGCCGATTTCTCAATTAAATAAAAACTACTTCGTTCCATTCTGCTGGTTAGTTTCAATGAAAACAAAAAATTCGGACTTTACGTTTCCTAGTACACCTTTGGGCGACGCGCTATGACTTCATTTAACGTTTACACTTAGCTCGTGTTATCAGTGGAGCATAATCACCCCATGAGATTAGGAAGCAGGAAGCTTCCTAATTTTAGAAGAACTATGTAAGGCTGTATGCAGCGAGAAGTTATCTGACATGAAATATTGCAAAATTTTGTGGTTTACTACCACACGGTTACCAACCTTTGCATAGGAATCAATAACGTGGTCCGCCAGTGTCTACAGGTTGCCTGTTGCCAGTTGGGTGGTATCGCTTGATCGACTTGCATTACACGACACGTGTATCCCCATGTCACGACCTACATACACTTTTCATTTGTAAAATGAAAGCATCGCAAAGACTTAACGAGTAACAAGCGCAGTTCCATATCCAAAAGACCGACATAGGTGCAGAGCTCCGGTAAGGCCCAATTCCAGGTGAAGTTATCTCGCATCTAGATATTAATTCTCTTACAGGTACATGACTATGTATCTGGATATACGTAGTCTTTTATTCTTAATGATATCCCAGAATAGTATTGCAGGTCAAAGGACTCGTAATACAAAACGATTATCTTTATTCACACTAATAAAATAATTAAGCTCATCTTCAGATTGGATGACTGTAATTTCTAATCACTCAGCTATAAAGTTATTTGAATAATTGTATTATTGTAAATCATTGTTTAAATTTTTTAAATGTCAAAGGGGAACAAACTTTGTCAGTTATTATCATTAATGATAAAATTTATCATTCGTCCGAATATACGAAGAATATTAAATATTCATATAAAACGTTCATTTCGTGTGGGTCGTATCGGAGTGCAGCGGACACACCCACCTATTCACACTCTGTCTAACAATAAGCACGAAGTCAACCTCGACTTCCTAGTTGTACCAATCGTCATGATCGTCATCGACTTCAGTGCGATACACCTGCACCGTCATGCGAAACTTAGAAGAGAGAAAAACGATTTGCTTTTGTATTAATGCGTGGGTCCATCGACAGTGCTGCGAGATACGAGCAATAGTATAACTAGGTCACTCACCTCGGAGAAGATACTAGCCGTTATATAAACCTAACGTTAAGGCAACACCGTTAACGTTATCGGCTTATCACCGGACACCTATGCTCACATGGATAGCCGCAAGGCCGACTCATGTTTTTTCCACAGCTAGTATATGGGTCCTAACAAGCAACGTGGTTTACCATAGTCACAAATCAGTCGTTGAGCGGATCGTCAGCTTACGATATCAGATTGTACCTGAGCTACGTATTGTTATCACCTTATCAGTCTTCCTGAAAGATTTCGTGAAATAGATATCACGGTAAGGTCTTGCGCTGTCAAATCTGTCGAGTATAAAATTTAATCGTCACAGGGTATATCCTTGTTCTGATTTACTATCGGAATATACTACTGGGATCCTGTTCCTTGTCGTACGGGTGCAGCTGAATCTTTTCATCAGTCAGAAACAATGAGAACTGTGATTGAAGATGGTCCTTTGAATTGAATTTATCTTGAGCTAGGAGTGGCGAAGCTTTTCCGTTTATTTTCGGTTACGACGATCCGTTTGACAAAGACTTTTTGATAGGTTCGATATTTTTGTGTCTTTGGATTGATATAGGTACTGTAATTGGATGCTGGATTGAGTATAGTGGTATGATGATTACAGTGGTATTATCTTTACGTTTGAGTAATGATTTGATGTATGAAAATATTTGGGTCTGTTAGAAATTGAATACGAGTCGTATTCTTTTTTTTTTTTTAATTTGTCTCAGGTTTAGGTACCATTGAATTATGAGGTTTTATAGCTTCATTTGTATTTCATTCATTGGTTGTTTCTATTATACTGTAAGAAAAGATACACGATTGCCCGCATGCTATTGTATAATATATGGCATTCCACGTGCGCCACCCACAGTATAGCAGGATGGGACGCACGGGCGATAACGAATAATTAATTAGACCGAAAATTGGGTAAACTTTCAAAGTTTCACTCTCATACCGACGAGTTACCGTGAACAATTTCTTAATGAGTAATTGATCAACAGGTTTACCGTTATCGTCATTCTTCAATTTAAAATACTTGGTCGGACGAAACTTATAGGATATTATTATTGACATAAATTAGTACTACTGGGATTCATTTTACTCGAATTTCTTCCTATACTTATTAATTTTGTTTTATTCACCTTTACTACTGGTTACCGTATTAAGCAATCAAATTGCCAAGGGAAAAGACCGTACGTGGCTCATTGGTATTCGTTTACGGTATGTAAAATATTACATACGAGTCTTTCGTTCCCACGAATTGAGACGTTCCGGTAATTAAGATGACGTATGAATTTATGATGTCTGGAGAGACAAAAAAATATGGAAATTAAGGAAACAAGTGAAATACAACGATAAGCGGTAATTACATTTCTTTGTTGTCTAAATCTGATATCGATAAATTTGACTCGCCTTATCTATAATCAAAGTCGTTTTTGTAAGTGATGGGTCTGCGCAGTTTACAAATCTTTCTGCTTGCTCAGAGTTAGAGTTACGGGTAGATTGATCAAGAAGGTAATAATTTCTTTAAAAAAAAATTTTTGAAACTAAGGAAACCCTCGTAGCCGAAATTGAAGATACAACGAGCGGCTTCTCAATATTTTGATCCTTTGCCAGAATCCTATAAACAACGCTATACATCTGACAGGATTATAGATATAATTCTCGAATTTTGACTGGGGCTATAAATGTATGGATACCGGCTTACAAATCCACACGGCATTTACCACAGGATCCATGAGACATTTAAATACGTCTTTAGGCTCTTCACAGTCTCTAATCTTCCGAAGAATGCATTAAGAATCGTTGCTGCTGTGGCAAAGAGCGGAAACACGAGCCACCGAAAATGACGTGACAGCAGAGTAATGGAAATTGCTGATTTAATTTGCCAGCACGTAGACCGAAAATAAAGATACGAAGGATAACGAGTATAATAATAAGGTAATTTCATAAACCGACATAATTGCCTATATAAATTACATAATAAACTTTACGATGACAGAACGCGTGTTGGAGTATCTAACTCGTGACATTGAATCCTAAGCCCACCGTGTATCACTCCTAGATCCTGTTCCTGGTTAAGGATCTCTCCAACGTCGGCGATACGCGAGGATAAAAAAAAAACTAAAATTAACGATGCCAACTTTTTTCCTCGTCCTGATCCTGGCTGCGCTTAAATCACAAACTAAGAAGATTACAATTAGCGTACACGCGCGCATCTTGCTACTTGGCTGGAGTTGAAAAGACGACACAATAGAACGTGCTAAAAGGTACAGTTGTCCTATTGGAAAGAGTAATAATACAAGGAGAGAAGAGGACTAAAACTTTTTGAAAGGGATACAGGATAAGAGAGATTAACCACGCCCTAATCTCAAAATATGGCGAGTGCCTTCTTGGAGCATCGAACGATCCTTCATCGTCGGTAAGAACGAGCGCTTCTACAGGTCCGCTTTTATTTCGGCAACCTCGACTCTCAGGAGGTTCGTTATACGTCACGGATATTAAAGACATTTGATGTGGCCGAGAGATTAGAAATACTGGCAAACGCCAGTCAAGGACTTATCTAGTTTCTGGTCTTAGACTCGATGCTGCGTTAGACTCCGTACAGTCCCGGCGGAACATCCTTGCTGTTAACCCGAAGATAGTTTTAAGATTGGAATTTACCTTGGCCACTCCATTGTCTCGCACAATGTGTTAGACGACTATCTCACTATCGTGTATTAAATCATCAACTTGTTTGCCCCTACGTGGCTCGAGTGTGCATCCTAGAAAATACGATAGCGCTATCACAACGAGCCACGGGTGCTAAGAGCAAACATAGGCGATGAACTATAGTCCTGTTTTCGCAAGAGGGACTAGAATAGTCGTCGCTACGGGAGACAATGTGTTTTTTTTTTTCTAATATTTTTTACCCAGGTTACAATTTTTTTGAACCCCACGTTATGGCGTTATCAAAGAAAATCTTGAGTTCTGAAAGAAATATGTGAAATGATACTGGAAGAGGAATTTTTATCGTGATTTCTCAATCGGAACTGCATCATTTATAGATGGGATGTCTACTCTGGTAATCCTAAGTCAGAGCCTCGTGGGCACTGATTGGAAAGTACGATCCATTCACTGATTAAGAATTGATCGAAGATCGACGCACGCCAAACCGGACTTGGCAATCAACCTGGTGAAAAGTGTCGACGGTCGGTACAAGGCAACTTATGAAAAACGCGTTGGAGCTTCTGTAAGAGCGCACATAGTCGCAACTGATTGACTGCAACTGGTCATGATTGGACGTCAAGTCTCTTTTAGCAAAAGTAGCTGCATAAGTAGATACTTGTACGAGTACGGTACTAGGTTAATTAGGAGCTTGTCTTGGGTCCAGTACAGTCGATATTATACGGAAAAAGGGTTCTTGACCTCTTGATAACTATGATAAAATTCTCAGAGCGGATTATCGATCTGGAATTAGTGGGAGATTAATGGTATCGACCTTCTACTCACGTTCCTATTATTTTTCAAATAAGAAAATCATAAAGGCACCTAGCATTTAGCAAGACACTCAGGCCCCGCAGCTCTGAAAGTGTCTCTCACGATATCCACATGGGATAATTCCTCTTTCTTTTCTTTTGAGTTCGGTACAATCCTTACAAACTGAAGTAGCCAAGTAGCCGCTGGCATGTAGCAGCCATTTATACCGATGCTGGAACAATGCGTCGTACATTAGCACAAGCTAGACTTATGATATGCTAGGTGGTGCAGGGCTGCACCGTTTAACGTTCTTCAGATACGGCAGATGCTCAAAACGGGAAGTCACGCGTTACGTTACGTTGTGTTTCTTTCCGTTCCATTAAGCTACTTGTATTTTCTCTATACCGGAAATACCTATCTCCAATTTCTCATTGTGACATCAAATGAATGAAATTTTGAATACGTATCGTGCCGCGAGCAGGGATTTTAATTACAGCCAAATACCGAAGACCTCTTACAGTCTTCCGAAGACCCTAGGGTCTTTGACCTGAGCAATATCTGTATTAAGGTCATTGGATAGATTCTCGGATCAGACCGTCGTTCTCGGTTAAGTGAAGAAAATGACGATAATGATTGCCTGGAACCAATCAGTTAATATTTGACCTACCTCGACAGTATACCTTAATTATAGCTAGAATCGCCAATACAGTCTACTGTTATTAATCTGTATCGATTTAATGGCTTTACGTGAGCTGCTTTAACGTCCATGAACACTATCGAAAGACTCGACTCGTGTAACGTAACGAAAAGATCTTACATACTGAATACTCATGGGTTTAGCAGGTTGATGCTCTTAACGTTATTACGTTTATGGCTATTTTGAATTAGCCCTCACACTCTGGAGAGACACCAAGGTCCTTTCGGACTTTCTCGGTTAATGAAATTCTGTGTCTTCGTAAAGTGTTACATCATAATCTCGATTAAGAAGATCCAACCTAACAAAGACCTACTGGTATATTTCTTGCCTTGGATATACGGACTTCGCTTTCTACGTCGTCGTGTTAAGCTGGCTTGTAAGTGCTCGTCTTAAAATATCGAGGACAGAAAAGAGGTATGGAGGAGAGGATTTTTTTATAAGAGCCAATTTTTCTTTATCAGTTATTTACTTCCTTTCTATTTCTATTTCACTCCGGTAATTCTGGTGCAATCACAGTCACTGTTCTTTCATTTCGTCGTCTCACCTTCCTACTATTTCAATGTATCGATGAACTTTGTTCCTACTTGTCGAACCGATAATGCAAAGTTACATTCTGACACGTACCACTGGATCGGGATTCCATCTTGTTTAGTTTATACCCAGTGAACTAGATAGTCTGTGTAATACTTCTGGCAACCCTTCTCAGTTCAGATTAGGGCGTGGAACAGACAGAGGGTTGAATGCACGGAAATGAACCTTGAAATATAGTGTGTAATATTCTTAAGCAAGGAAGTACTAAGTTAACAGATGGTAAACTTGGATGAATTACATTGTGTTGGGTGTGACCAGAACGGGTTCTCAAAATTCATTTAGATAAGGATTCTAGCACGATCGAGAGTATGATTGGTACCCGAACTTTCTATAGACAGAGATTTGGACGATTAGGGAAATTTTAAGTCACACGATAACAAATAAAAAATCATTGTCAGAGTTCAACTCGAAATGTATTATACGAACTATTGGTCTTTTGCATTTGCAAAAATATTTTGCATCAGAGTATATCAACAGTCGGAAACAGATGTTGGCTTTCAACAATTGCAGTACCAACTCCTAGCTATTGTTTTTACAAATATCGTTCGCTAGACCGTCTAAACAATTCGAAGTGTTTTCGTAAATTTGACCGTGTTTTCCGGGTTTTGCGATTGATGCGTGACGCATTGCGTAAGCCAAGCAGCTAAACAAATCTTTAAAATAATTTAAGCAAATATATATTAGTACACCTGCATGTGACTAAGGGGATTATTGTTTGAACTTCTTCTAATTTCCGTTCACTCGTGGAATTTAGCTATATTGTTTCTAAAATTGGTATTGCCAAGAGTGTTTGGTAACAATGACTTATTGTTGTATTGTTTAACAAGTATTGTCATTATTGAAGTACATATGTAACTTACGAAAGACAACCAATTTTTTTTTGTCTATGAATTCAGACAACTATAATAATGCTTTGAGTGCTGACTTTACTGTATACTTGGTGTCTTATTGACAAGGGTAGGCAATCAAAGTAGTCCCGATAATTGTACGGTTTCAAATATAATGACTTTAGGAGTCACAGAATGAACACCCGATATTGTATATCCTACATTCATATAGTTATTCAGAAATATTGTACCATCTGAAGTTAGGCCCCCTTCATTTGATTTCCGCGATACAACCACTTTCAGATTGTAAAATAATCTCGAATAACGCTAAATATATCTCAAGCACTTCTTAAAAGTACTTGACAGTGTATCGTGCCATAAGGTGCTTGAAAACTTTGAAATTTGCATTATTTCCATGTAACTCAATTTTTCTTGCTTTGGCGTAAATTTAGCACATAGTAATAATTAACCTCGTATCTGCAAACATTATTGCATCGATACATTTTTATAGTTAAAACAGAATAAAACGCATATTTGCTTTCTACTTAAGAGCACGGGATTCAATTGCCATTTTCCATTGTTTACCTTAAACGTCACGTCACATTTGCATAAGTTTCCATTAGACGACGAAAGCCGAACGAATGACGTACCGGCGTCCCAGAAATTCCGTAGTTGCTCCTCGGTCATAATTATTCAAAAGTTTTACGTTCGTGCCGGGTCCCACCGCACGTGCGTAATGTCAGAATATAATTTTGATGATCAGTGTAAAAGTCAGTATTTAGGTAGCCTCTTAAGTTTAAACGATAGATCAGTACGCGAGACGATGCCGGAGGCCTAAAATAAAAGAGCGCAAGTTATCGTACCATATTATTACCATACTTTATCATGCATATATTATAGATCGGATTTATCTTTCAAGTCTTTTCTTTCTGAAGTCAACATAATTTCTCGACCTCGTGCATACAACTACCACGTGCTTCCAGTGGCGAAATAGATCCTGCCTGAAATCGAACACCGCTCGACTTATCCAGCTGCCCGTATTTTCTCTTTAAACATATTTATCGCCGTATAGTTTATACAATGTCTATCACGTGTTAATGTCACGTAATCGATTAAGACATAAAAGAGAATAAAGTTCGTTACAATGATACTGTTTTATGCGATCGACTCGTGTATTACAAAGGCATATATTCAGGTAACTGTATATTTTTATAAAAATTTTCCTAACTGTATTCAAAGTAAATCATTCGATGCAAATTAGCGTGACGAATGTTTATCCACGTAGAATTTGTATTGTCTCTAATCGTTAGCTGTATAAATTATTCCGCGTATGGTTTTCGTCTCATTTCGCTCATCCGGTCGATACCGCTATCGTACCGATATGTATGGCATTAGGGTCCATTACACTTTTACAAAATACATCCAGTCGATTCTTAGTACTTATAGAAAATACATAGATTTTTATATTCCTATGTTTACACCACGTTAGCGAGAACGTTCTAACGAGCAAACAAAGTATGTACCTTGCCAGCACCAGACTCTTTGCTTTACGCACGCTTTGCACCGCAGCGTTTTCATCGCCATCGACATTGAATCGCTCGTAGTGAAAACCTTCTCTACTACGATTCTCCCAGTATGAATAAGAACAGCGTAGCAATATACATATAATCCTACCAAAGTAATTCATTTCGCGTATAAAATTATCAATTGTCAAAAAATCGTTCACGTTAAAACTGTGCAGTAAATTAAATTAATGTCTTCGTCAAATATTTGGCGTGAAAATAAAATTCTTAGGGCTGGATCAATGTAATTTGTTATACCTATGTCCATAGGTAAAGCCGACGTTTACGAGTGTTATTACGTGTAACTAGTTCTTTGATAACTTTCTAATGACAACGCCACGTTATCGGATAGGTTATAATTATAAATATCATAATTTTCACGATTTACGTAAAACGATCGTAAACCACCCAGAAAATACGAGTCTTCGTCGTATGATTTATTTAAGCGTTTACGACCGTGTTGCGCCGGTACGGCAACTCGCACTGAGGCCAGTGCCAGTAGCCAGCGTTGCAAAGAAGGGATTATGCACCGAGGCACGTAGGAAATTATGAGTATATCGATCGGATAGTAAGTGTCGCATAATGCGGACTATGAATAATGCAGAGAGGTCTAATGTATGCAATATCAGAAGGAAGTGATGCGCCAGATGCAATCTTAAGTGTTTATTTGGCGCGAATATGGCTGCAGGCACTTTACAGTAGGCGTCACGCTGCCAGTAAAGCAACAACGTCAACTGCAATATCTACGATGTCAATCGGTTAACGTCGTATATATATATATATATATACACATTGCAATTAAAGTCCGAGACATCTTTTTGCACAAAGACAACTTATCACGAAGTCGAAAAATAAACTAAAATACAAGTGTATTAAAAAATTTTTTCATTTTTTACAGAGACATATTTTATTTAAAAAAAAAAAAAAACAGATACCAAGTCAATATTAAATATTTATTTAATAATTGCTTGAGGAGCTTTTGTGTAGCGCAATTTCTTCTTGATTAACGCTTGATCTTTCGTTTTTTTAAACGACAACTATTTCCACGTGACAGGTAATTTAGGAGAGTGACGATATATTTATTAGAAATTTCGCAAAGGCGCTTGAACCTTCGTAACGTAATTTTGTAATACTTTTCCTATTCAGTGAATAGTAATTGACCAATTGGACTTGTCTCCTGCGATAAATAATTTTTTTATAAAATCTTATTTAAAAAAAATATCTTTTCGACGTTGGAAAGTAGGTTTTCTAATGTTTCTCATTTACGATCGAACCATTCGTTAACACGTCTGCGTATACGTTCGAGGCTGCTGCCGCAGTGGCGTCGACCTAACGGTTTCTTCATTGACGTAGCCCTTAATATTTATGGAAGGTAGAATCGTCGTGCGATTATTTAATAAATTATCCCTTGCATCGCCTGTTATTCCGTCCGATCAACTCGTCGTGATCCTTTGTGAGATTTCATAATGTCTACCGGTTGACAATTTAAGACTTACCTCAGTGAAAATGTCAGATATTATTACGATACTGTATCTCGTGGTATTCGATTATGATGACAGAATCTTTGCTTTTACTGTACCACGTATGTCACGTGTATCCAGAACTTCAGGCACTTTTTAATTGGGATTACAAAAAAAGTGGTAAAGTCCAAAGCACGTTTGCCGTTAAACACGACGGGTCAGGCGTCAACATGGTTTTCAAGATTTCACAAACTTCCATCACTTTTTCTTATTATTTTTCTGCTCTCGTCGAAAAATATATCGAGTGACACTTCAGCACTAGCACCGTACATTTCATCGGATAACAAGTTATTTCATCGTTAATCGTTTCACGAGATACATTAAACGTTATCGCTGATATACTGGAAAGAGAAAAAAAAAGATTTCTTTCACGAGGAACACGAGACCTAGGCTTACGTAACTCCTCGGTACAATTTTTTTTATCGAGAGACAAAGTATGGGTCGATGGAATTTATTCTTTTTTTTTTTTTAACGTTAATTCCACACACTATCGCGTAACCGTAATTGCTACGTTTTTCGTGTTATAAGTGAAAGAAAAAATAAATTATGAATCGGGCTTAAGAAAACTCTACCGGAGACCACGTGCTCTCTGCATTACCGATTCACCGTATATAACTATATATTCTCTCGAAGTAGCCGGTGTTAAGAAAACTCGCAAATATTTGTACAAAAAGAAATGACCGATTCTGTCGACAGCCACAGATACGAGCAAGTTACAAATCCCATCGTTAGCAGTGATATAAATGAAAAAAAGGGACGAATGAAATGAGAAAAAAAAAATTAAAAAACATTCAAAAATATTTAGTGCAGATCCTTCTCCCAGCATCACCAACGAATGTCTCTTTATATTTGAATCGCGTAACAAACGCGTGTAAAAACTCAAAAATGGCTCAAGCAATGACTATACTTTTCGAACACTAGAAAATTTCTTTCGCTACTTTTTTTCCGACTTTCGATTACGCGCAAGCGTGAAAAAAAATGTACAACGAAACACACGTTTTCTGCTTCTTTTCTTTTTCCTTTTCACAAGTACGATCAGCGCCCTAGCGGAGTCTACGGTTAACTATACGTAGCGCGACGCTGCTTAATAGGAGTAACATGTGATTAGAATAAGGTCTTATCAGCCTGAGTGTGCACGGGGTACTGAACGCGGGCCCGAGGAGTACTGGGGCCCCGCTCTTTGCTATACTTCAGAGTGGAGGGACAGGTGCCCCAGCTTATGTCTCTTACGATCCAGCTGACTGACTTCACAACTGCGAGTTCTCAGTTTGGGCGCACCGACAGGCAGTACTGTGAAACACGCAGGTTCATATATGTATGTTGGCCGATTCGTGGCTCGTTATCGTGGGCATTTGGTATTTCTTGCGCCAGACCACAAAAACGTGAAACTTATGTCTAATATGCTTATGAGTTATCGGACTCACGGTTAATGAAGATCAATGAAACCAGAACTTTTTGTAAGAATTGGCCTCGTTAGTGGATAGCGGTTTGTGTTCGATTATAGGCACGAGAGAAATCATCGTTAATGGTTTGGAGAAATGATCTTGCGGAAATTTTAATTATCGTTACGCGTGGAACGATAACGTCTATTGCCGAGACACCGGATCGTTATCTGAATGATGTTATCTCGTCGAAGACGCTACGTTAGTCTGATTAGAAACAAGACGTAGGCTGCTTGAATTTAGTAATTCGTAATCAAATTCTCTAGGCATATGCATTTAAATACATGTATACGGTTGTGCTTCTCGTAGCTGTACATATATGTATAGTATAGATTATGACTTTCTGTCAGGTCATTAAGTTCATCATCTTTCATATGGTAATGAGATTAATAAGCTATATTAATTACTCCTCATTGAGCCAATAAGTACGTGTATTCCCGTCACTTGAATAAAAAATCATTTACTCAAGAACGTCGGTACCGTATAAACACTTATGCTTAGTTTTGAGTACAAAAAAGACAAAAATATCAATTGGTCCATAGCGCGTAGTCCTTTTCCGCTAAAGAAGCTGTCTAAGTCACGTAGAAGCCAATGAACCACAAAATCGCATATCAATGATCGACTACGAGCGTGATTTCCGAAAGGATTGCACCTCGTAAAGTAACAGTACTTTCTCTGTAATCTAGAGCCCATTTAAATCTGAATTTGCTATAAATTGCTGAGGAAAGTATACTTTCTGACCGAAGGAAGTATATCATTTTTTTATCTGATTCATGATAAGCAGCGTATTGGAGCACCAAGATTTTTAATACAGTTCGACCTGATTAACCCCTTTGGATGCAGTTTCCGATTGGCCCTAATGATCGTGAATGAAAACAAAATTTTTATATACATAGTTTCCTGCCATTATCATCTGCTAAAATAAAAAAAAATTTTGAATTATAAAACAATACATTTTTTACTGTACATCAAACACTATTATATACACAACATCAATATACCATTGTGTGAATCTGTTATAAGAAAAATTTTCTTATCACTGGCTCGCGTACTACTATTTCCCACCATTAATCATCTGTCATCGATCCCAAAACGATAGTGCTTTTCTTCGTATGTCGTTATTTACCGCGAATCACCTACTCCTAGTTAAAGTCCATTGACGGACTAGTGCCCTTATCAAGACAGTCCGTCAATTCCATTGACGAGTATAAACAGTAGGAATGCATAGTCAAAGCTTATCGTCGGATCCTTAGATGTCCCTTGATAACGACCGAAATGTGCATAGTAGATAATTTATGATTCTCATTAAAGCCGATATACCTATACAGTATAATGCACTGTTGAAAGTTATCGAGCAATGAAGCTCACGATAACTCAAACCGGCTCCTCGATACAGTGATAATCTTAGGTTTCGTGTGATAACACGTCAGTCGTGCCCGTGAGAGAAGCTCGGAAAATAATAAAAGAAAACAAAACACATACGTCAGATTCTCGTTAGAACAGACAGGAATTCATGGTGGCATTCAGCCTAGTCCACCTACGGTTTCAAATTGATTAGTTGTACCGTTAGTTTTAATAACACATACAAGCTCAACGTCACTAATCATAGGTATGCCACTGGACAGATGCACCTCAGATGCAGTACAGATGCAGGAAGACTCTTTTAAGACATTACACGTGGTTAAAAAAAACCTTCCGTGAAAGGGAGTTAGGGTTGGACGCTTATATACTTATGCTCATATACTACGCTGCCTGATCTGATCTCCCGATGCATTAGTGTTGTGTCACATTTTTGACGTCACGTCTTCACGCTCGGTTAAACCCGCTCAATGGCTCGCGGAGCATCTCAAAGTGACGTTCAACATGAGATGCCCTTTTACATCATCAAATTCCACGGTCGTCCGTGTCAAATCAATAGGTAAATACTAACGTCCTAGCAGTGAACTACCGTCGTGACAGTCATAGCTTATCGATTATGGTTTATTGATTTGCAGAAAAAAAAATTCACCCAGTAATTTTATCATAGACAAACCGTATACACGAAATAATTCTAGGCGAAGCGGAAGGATCTATGGACTTTCAAGCGATAGTTAAATTTAGTGTATAAAATTTTTGTCAAACACCCTGTATAGTTTCGTGACCATCTGATATATTTCAGAGGCAATATTAAATAGGAAACACATATGGTATGAAGATCCTTATTTTATTTTTCATAAATCCTGTTATCGAAATTTCTCGCTCCATTTAACTGTCACTACTTTGCACCTCGGGCTACGATTAACATGACGTGAATTAACCTCAGCGCATTTCCACGTATCTACCACCCGTCGCCACAAAAGGGAATAGAAGCGGAGTGTACTGAATCAAGATCACATATGCGTGCTGCAAACATTATCCGTATACACGTAGCTTTCCGTTTATTAATTTAACCTAAACTGCCAGTTGTTCCTTTGAAGAGCCGCTTATTACTGTCTGTTACTGTCACGTCAGCTCGTTTACATTTTTTTTTCCAGTCGATAATGAGTCATGCGAACTTCTCGAGTATCGAATGCAAAATTGCACAGCAATTTGCAAAAGACAGGACGTGCCCCAATAATCCTCCAAGAGGATATTTATACGCACTGGACATTCAGGATTAGTTATGTGCCTGCGTGACGTATACCAGTCTGCTTTTTTTTTTGAAAATGACCAAAAAGTCTGCAAGGAATTTAATTCAATTCCAGTACGAGGACGAGGATGGTTATCGTATTAAATTCCATGCTATTTACAACCACTCTGTAATACACGTGGTGGAATTGTTATTTATCATGGAGTCATGATTAGGATTCACTTCTGGTAAACGAGGCTTATATTGGCTTGTTGAACATGGCGCGAAATTCGATTAAGCTCCTTGATATTGTCCCCTGTAAGTTGACTGATCCTTTATTGGAGATGATTGAAGTATAAAATGCGCAATTCGCAAACTGAAAAAAAATCTAAACTAATGGAAACGTTACATTTGGCCATTTGAATGCTCTTCTTGGAAGCTGTCGTGCATTTTCCAGTGTCGATGAATAATGGTGTTTTCGTTCAGCGAAACCCAGCGGTACAAGCTTGTACGTATGTATGTCTATTTTCGCTGGAGGATAAACCTAATTATATCTGCGAAAGGACGAGGCTCAGTCTAAACACTGTGCGCGTTAAATACGATTAAAGATTAACAACCTTGGGCCATTAATTTTGCATACTTGGCTGTTAATGTCAGTTGAGGGAGATGATGTTACTTATGATTAAGTCGTGAATTAAGACGTTCCAGGCTCGACAGATTTCTCTTGGACTCTTACAACTGGACGACATTATTCTTACGATTTTTAAGCATTCTCGGGACTGCCGTTTGAAATCAGTCCTTAAAGTCCTCGTTAATTCTCCACGTATTTTATTATTGCATCCTTGGGTAGAGACAGTGAAACATGACGTAATTTTGTCTGGTAAATAATTTTTATTGTTCGTCATTGATGTATAATTGGAAAAGTAATGATGCTTGGAAAATGGGACGAATCAGCAATGGATATTTAAACGCACGACTGACAATGGTTTCGTCATTGTGCTTGGGAATCGTGCGAAAGAGACCGCGGTATGAATTCTACGATCACGCAACAATCTTCGGTAATATTCGTCGCTAGAGAAATATGCGATATGGCGAAGAAAGAATAAAGTCGAAGGGGAAAAAAAATTACGAAATGAAATGGATTTCATACTTGTCAAATTAGCTGCATTGATTTTCAGGAGGCACGTTTACTCGGTGTGTTTTGCACTGTACATATGTGCAGCTGTAGAAATATTACATTGTACATATTTATGATTTTTAGTCTACAAGGTTAGTCATATGTAGATTAAAATGTGTTCCTGATTGATTATATACGTGTATATGAATTACAGGTATCATAAAAAGTCTCCTGCGCTTACAATAGCTCTAGGGTAGCACTTACGTTCAATTTCCTGGATTTCAAATAACTTTGAGCACTTTCAGTTTCATCGTCTTGTCACTGTCCGACGTCAATAGATTCCGCAGTTTCCTTTTCATTCATTCAATCTCCCGTGGCCTTGCATTCAAAGAAACAAGTTAATACCAATAGACACGTTGCGGCAGAGAGAAAGCATGGAAGTACGGTTGTGTGTGACGTTTTTCTCATATATGATTTTACTACAAGATATCATTAATTGCTGGATCTTGTGTTTCCATGGGGACTCGTACAAAGAGCCGGACATTTAAAAATTGTTTTATAGGGAGTCAGATTCAGTTTCAATAAACACACCGATAATTTAATTTTACGTATATATAAACGTACATTGGAATATCTTAACCAATGTCTTTTAGCTATAGTCGTAACGCATTTTGAAATTCCCGCCGGCGTCTATAGAAAAATCTAGGGTATTTCTTTCGTAATGGTTTATCATACGGTCGTCGTTCGTTCTCTCTAGGGAATTTCTTCATTTTTTTCTCTCCAATGGGATATCACAGTGTGCGATCAAAAATCAATGAGACTCAGCTATTACATAAATGTATGTGTACGCGTCGTGCATTTAGGAAACCTTTGTTCCAACTCTGCCAGTTGATTAACATAGACTGGTATCTTTTGAAAAGTGCTAGCGCGTCCCTACGATACTATGAGTTCAGTTCGCCTATTGTGTCTGGATAGGTTAGGTGTCTGTACAGATTAGTATTATTTGGGCATATATCCAGAAGCACTCATATGCAAATCACGGACGATAGATCTCAAAGGAACCGACTGCATCTCCGGAGAAAGAAAAGAATGGAGTTGGATTTACGTTAAAACGTAAATATGGAGCTTAGGAGTTTCGCCGCCGAGCAGGTAAGTCTTCACGTTAAATATTATACAATAGATGTGTACCGCTTCTGACCGAGTAAATATTTATTTATTACAATCGTGCGGCGTTTATTTTCATAATTGGATACGTATCACGCATTACGTATATGCGATAACTTTTGCTTGGATAAATACGTAGACTGAAAAATGTAGAGACGTGCTCATTAACGTGGACTGCTTATTATAATAATATACGAAAAGATATTCATAACATATTTAATTCGTGCGAATATGCACGAGGACTATTGTTTATGAATTTCTGAATGTCACTATACACAGAGTGGGCTATCTTTATATATAAAATATTAAATAATTTGAACGTGGCTAAAGGTTATTCCGGACTCGTCATTTTACGCAGTAATTATTTAGAGTATTAGGCTAACGTAGTGACATGTAAATTTTTATTAGTTAACAAGATAAATTTTTCTTGATTACCTTCCAGATCCGAGACTGCGAAAACTGGTCCTTTGTTTCAATGACATAATTTCTTATCGTCGTTGTCCATCGCAGATCAGTCAGAGTTAAGAGCAACCTTGAAACTGAATCCTGAGCGTTTTCAAAACTGGTTCCCTGATCTCGAGACTGTCGAATGATCCCGGGTGATGCACATGGCACTTTGAGATTCAAGACAGAAAGTAAAAAGGGGCCATCCTCGATTCTCATTACAGTATTAAGTAACCAATGAAAAAGTAAGCCCTTTCAAATCTAGTGCTGGATCTAACAAAAATATTAAGACAAGTACAGCGACTATGCTAGTTCAAACCTCCCAAAATAGTAAGTGTGTCAAAGGTATCGTATTTCGGATTTAAAAAACTGACTGTATAAAAATTAAAAGTTACCACGCTCTTCCGTATTAAAGGGAATACAGATATGTATATATATATTTGTGCAGGGCCGTACCTAGCATCTTAGCTGCCAGCCAGGTATCGCAAAAATTTGGATTAAACGAAGCACGTGTGTGGTCCTTGTACTTTTTCTTCTTATATGAAAAATAAATACGCGTAGGTGGGACCTCCTGGGAATGATGACGGTCCATCAGAGGCGTCAGGGTTCTTGATCAGAACAAAACCTAAGGTAGGCTGACATTTATTTAATATTAAATATCCTGCGGTATACAAGGACTTGGATTAATCTGTGATGTAGTTTTAATTTGAGATTAAGGTATAAGGTACCTGCTGCGCCATATTCTAAACCGTGCGACACCTTATGGACTTTAATACCGCGATGTGCTTTATTTACAGTCCTTTAAACGGGAGGCATTTCTTAATGGCTCTTTTTTTTGTTCTCAATGTGCGGGTTAAACACTTTGATAGACTTTATATACTCAAACTGAAAATTATGTTATGACTGTTCTCATTAGTAAACGCCCACGAGTCGGCTGGCACTCCAAAGAGCTTACGTGGCTACTTCCTTCACAGTGAGTAGGATATTACTATCTAAAAACGTAATGCTAAATACGTGGGGCTAATTCGTTGAATTATCAAAGTTTACGAGTTCACTGGTCTTTCAGAAGGAATGTGCATCTTGCGCCTAGATCCAGATTCAGCCCTTCGACCTATGTATACCTTATCTTGGATGTACTGGATTTATAATTTTTTTTTAGCATAAGACCCTGTCCCCTGCACCTGCGCCCTTATTTCGTCTTGGCGATGATTACAGGCGTCATTAAAGTCTCCGACAGTGGCTTCGTGACTTTGAAATTATTATACTAAATATAGTAGGGTGAACTTCTCTTCGTCGGTAGCCAAATTAAAACTAATCTCAGAGAGAGTCGTCGACTGGTTAACGAACGATTTGTCGAACTTTCGAAGGATGGGGTAAGATCGTTATCCCGAGTTGTGGTATTTTTTTTTTGAAAAAAAAACGAGACAAGAAAATATCCCAGAAAGTTCTTTTGGATGAACGTTGACTAGCGAGTTAGCTCATGCTGTGGTGGTGGGGGTTATACGTAGATCGCCTTAGGCGCACAACTCTACTTTCACATCGATCCTGCCAATAATGGGAGCCTCATGGTACGGGTTCACGTAAAAATTTATTTTTCATCCCGTATCCTTCATAATTGCCGGATTAATCGATGAATAAAGATGGTAGTCGACATACGTTTAGTTTGGAATTTCGGATATTGCCTAAGCGAAGTTGCCTCAAGAAAATTTCAAGCGACCACACACGTTGGCAGTCGTAAAGCGTAGGTGGCGACATGCTAAGTTACAACGTCCGAAATCTTAATCATAAGTGAACTCTATATTTCTTCCTTGCCGTTAAATGACATCTGACTGACTTTTCGAGTTGTTCCTTCGTAGAATTTTTCATGAGTTCAGCAGTCCACTTATGTATTGTCAAAAGTTCACTCAGTCTGACATGTATTATCACCGCGATAAAATAGCCCGACAATATTTTAATTGGCTCGAAACTTTTATGGAAGTTGGTTAATGGGAAATTGGATATGTCTGGTATTGGTATACGTATCGATGTAACATCAATTGCGACAAATAAGTGTATCGCTATCGATAGTGGTTACAGCTAGTATAACGTCATTCAAATGGAATCAAATCACCGTAGGGTTTCTTAGCACAAACGAAGCATTAAGAACATATTCTGTTTGTACATCTTTTCATTAGTGTCAATCATCGAAACCAGTTAGTTAATTTCAACGGGTCGTATAATCTATCTTAGCAACACTTATAACGGCTGATGCAAAGAAGCACACACGGCGTATCGACAGGTCGATATTATCGGGTATGAAATGGCCAGGCGATCGGTTGGAAAGTTTACGTCAATAAATCTAGAATCGTGTTTCTAAACAGGTGGTTGTGTAGTTGTCAGTGAGGGCGTAACTAATTTGATAATGAATCATTGACGTATCTTCATTTTTTTGCTATATATAATTAAGACGTGATATCAATTATAGGGATGATGTAGAATTAAATTAAATGAAATTTCTCTCCGTATAAAGTTACGATAAAAATGTTATTCGAATGAAAACGGTCGTTTGTGAAAGTCATAAAGGTTGACACTTGGTGACAATGTACTCTGCAAAGTCTTCCGGGTCGGAGACGCGTGTAACGGTGTCGTGAAGTAAGGCTGAGTTCTTAATTGTCGCGAAACGATGAATAACTTCACGTTAATTTATTTAATTATGTAAATGGGACTAATCTCAATTAATGGAATCCATTGGGCCTCTTTAAAGGAGTGAAGCTCTTCTTTTTCCCACGGAAATGCTTCTACTGTCACATCTTGAATTATTCGTGGGGTGACGTGTCGGCACGCTGCTCGAGCACAATGATCTCGCTTCGATGCTACTGTATAACTTTCAGCTAATAGGGAGTGTGCGCTGCAGTCGCAGGAATAATTAATTTATTAGGCAGTCGTGTCGAGTGACATTATAAATTAGTACGCTGCTTTTGGTTCAGGCGAAGAGGCTTGAACTACTTTGTTGTGTATTGGCTCTAGGTTCTTGAACTGCAAGTCACACTAGGCTGTTTATACGATTAGTTCGGCTTAATCGTGACGATGAGATTTTTTGATTTACACTTGCTCAATCAAAGTGGTAACAAATCACATAATTATACGCAGATCAATAAGGTTGTTTAGCCTTTTTTTTTAGCAGGAATTTAGGTTTAGTAATATAGGACGTTATTTGATGCAGTCTAATGAAATAGTATTTAATTATTATTTTGTTTTCATTCATGAAAGTTCAGTAATATTGTTGGTTACTAGATTTCAGTATACATATATCGGTTGTAGATATTTATCGAATGCAAGTAAAGTAAAATGTAATTGGTATGCCTAACTTATCGACTGTTGCATGCCCTCGCTCTAACTTACCGACTGTAGCAAAGGTTTACTTGCAGCGTTTGTACATTTAATTCTGTGCAAGTTCGCTTATTTTCCTCAAAGATGATTAGGGAAGTGCACAATGCTACGGTTTAGGCGATATCAAAATCATGGCGCTAAATTGTAGCGACGAGTCTGGAAGTAGGATTTTGGGATCATCGCCTCCGTAGATAAAGCGTATACCGTTGCAGCTAAAGTAAACGTGAACACGAATATGTAGCTTGGCGGGCAGAGGTTTTCAGCTACTCACCACTGGCTCCCAACGCAACCCTCAGAACGAAAAAGTTCGTTGTTGAAACATTTTTAAGACATTTTAAGAAAGTGTTTTTCATATATTTATTTTCTAAATACTACTAATCATTATTGGATCTCCATTTACTTTCAAAATTTATTCAAAATGTAAAATTAAGCCTTAATCAAAATCTCGAAGAATATACCAAGTAGATAAAAATTGAATTGAAATTATAGAATATCCAATATAAATTACGTTCAAATTGAAATATTAATAAATTAGGTGTTTGAAACATTAAAATAATTAATTAAATCAATAAAGTAAAATATTAACACTTAGAAATCGAAAATTCTGGCCAAGCATATTTACAAGTACTGGAAATTGCTCAAAATTGTATGCGCGCAAATTCGTCGCGCAGGGCTCGATGAGTGGGAGCAGAAGGAGAGTGGGGGGTGCGCTTGAGGTAGTGCCCGCACTTGGACCGCTCATTCTTCCTCGAGCCGGTCTCCTATACTGGTCTCTTGGAAGCACCGCTCATATTTATTTCCAACCTTCTTCTATTTCTATACTTATTTCTTCTTTACTTCCTTATTCCTTTATACTTTATTCTTTACTTTCTGATTTATCTCTTTTCTCATTTCTTCTCTACTTTTATACCCCCTATTCATTACTTTTCTACTTCTTAAATTCTTTATTTCTATATTCCCTTCTGTCTTCTCGTTTCACTACGTTCTCTCTCACTTTCCATCATGCTTGTCTTACATTTCCTATTTCCTTGGTCGGGTCGAGCATATTCATTCGAGTAGTCATATAAGGGTAGTCACCCT